>JAECWP010000134.1:0-456366 GCA_018150745.1 Drosophila sucinea | reverse complement strand
GATTGAGCTTATCTGCTTTTATATATTTTTGTAAAGAGTGTGGTCACACCATAGGGCAGATAGGTAGCATTCCTAATTGGAAAAAAAAGCTACAATCGTTGAAGTCAAACCGAGCAGTCGTCAATTAAGAGTTGTCCAGTCGTCGATGGTCAGTTTGGTCCAGAAGTCAAGTTGTAAGCCAGAGTTAAGCCAGATTTAAGTCGTTAAATCAAGTCTAATTCAAAGGTTTGACCTGACGAAAAATCTACCTTACGTCTATCATTAAATATAATTCATTATTCTTCACACTTCCACCAAAAAAACCTTTCACATAGCCTCAAGAAACAGCTAACGTGAAAACAAGGAGTCTCTTTTTTCTAATGGACTCTTCAATACACTAATTAATACCCTAAAAGTCATCGCTAACCTCCCTATCTCTCTCTCTCACTCTCCTCAATTGGTATGACAGTAGAAATTAGATCAATAAAGTTCCATGAGTTAATTTTCATCCCAATCTGAACGGATTTGTGCACAAAAATTTGTCCATTTGTTCCTCCCACGGGCCGCAGAGCTAAATCAATTGCCAAAACAGAGAATTGCGAACTATTTCCTGTACGCCATGAGTATGGACATTGTCCACCCGTTTCGCTCCAGTCCAATGCATCAACTCCCACTTCATCCACCAGTGGCAAGCATATTTTGTGCCATTTTTATGAGGCATGCAGAAAAAAAAAAGTGCCTACGCAGTACAGTCGAGAACCGAGAGTCGAGTTGAATCGATGACCATGGACCATGGGAGCCACGCAACGCTGTGCGCTGTCAACAATCACGAACCAATTGTCTATAAATACCAGTAGCGTTAAGGCAAACTCACTCAGCCCGCGCACAATCCCAATGCCAATACTACGGGGGTTCTTCGTTTGCCTCCACTCCATCTCCACTCTCTCGCTCGGTCTCTGTCTCACAGACGCACAATCTGACTGTGACTCTGGCCGGGATGGGAATGGACTGAACTGAACTGAACTGCTTCTCCTCCTCCTCTTTGCTCCGTTTCTACTTCCGCTCTGTCGTTTTTCATTACATCGCATGTAACTTCCGGTTTGTTAAAGCGACACGCACTGTCCCACTATATAGACCAGGCTCCTCTTCGTTGTTATGGCTGCTGCTGACATCCGTGCAAACAAAAATGTACCAACCGACCAGTTGGCTAGAGATGTCACCTAGAACAAATTGAAAAATTCACAATTCAATAATGTTATTTGGCATTCATTTTCTTTAAATATGCAGCCACACTAATTTACTTTGAAGTAAAGCATCTACACTTTTTTACAATTATTCGATTCGAATCAGTTTCCCATCACTAAATGTAACGCACACACTTCCGTTGACCAGGGTGACCAGGCTAAGACTGGTGTAACCCCCTCCCCCCCAACCATTCATGGATGGTCTTTCGTCCTTGTTTTCTCTGTTTGTGTGCACGTTTAGGACTGGAAATGACAAATTCACTGTAGGTGGGCCATTTCTGTCGACGTTGTTCCTGCTGCCGCTGCTGCTGCTCTCTTCGGTTAACTCCTCCAACACGTTTGCGACTCAGCAAACACCATCATCAATTTCCGTGGGGAAATCACACAAAATTTTTGCACAAACAAAATGTTTGTTTGGTTCTGGGGGAAAACCGAAAAAACCAAAGAAAAACTAAAAATAGAAAAGCCCACGAATTTTTGCATGTGATGCTGTGGTTAGCATTTATCTTCTTTCGGTCCGAGTTTTATTTTTCCCCCCCTTTCAATGGGATTGACATGGCTGACTGCAGCTTAGGCAGCAACTATTTTCCCTCTCACTGCATTGACATTGATGTGGGGGATTAATCGATTTGACCACCAAGTTCCGAGTTCCTCAGCTCTTCCACATTAATTCGCCCCAACGCTCGTCTCCCCATTAGTTGCAGACCTTCAAAGTGTCGCTCAATTAGTCACAATTTCCACTCATTTGTTGCACTCAATTTTCCTGATGATGGCGAAGGGTTCGCCTTAAGACTCGGTCATCAAATTATGGACAGATGGAGGAAGTGGGGGGTAAAATTTTGTTTTCCAAAAATTTTACAACAATTTGCCGAAGGTTTTATTGTTGTTGCGGTAGTTGGTAGTAATTTGCCTGCCACTTCACAGAGAGCGTAAAACTTTCAAAAAGTCATCAAAAGTTTATGTTGCCGAGACGCACCTAAGTCGGTCGAACAGACTGACAGACAGTTGCCGATTTTCTCCTGCATATGCTTATGAAAACTTTGTTTTTTTTTTTTTTTCTCTTAAGCTTCTTTATTTTTTTTTTGTTTGTTGGTCTCCATTTAAGAGGGAAGTTCGGTGTGAAGACTGTGGCAGAGTTCATTGGCTAATTAGCTCGATGCCATTGGGAGACGCACTAAAAATTACAAAAAAAAAAGAAAATAAGAAAAACCCAAAAGAAATAAACTCGATTCGATGCTATCGAGTTGCGTTTTCCCTTTTGTATTTCTGCTTCGTTTGCTTTGCCGCGTTGTAATTGCGAAAGTTTATCTTTATCTGGGCCAACAGCAGCAGCAACTAAAGCGGCAAATGGTCACATTAAAGTAATTACATTCACTGCTCATTCCTAGCAAGTTATTCCGCGATGGGAACCCAAATGGAAATCTCTCCTCCTTACGTTAATTTGCTTCCTTTAAGACCATAAGACGAGACGAGTAAGTGGACATAAAGGGCCAAATATCTTTTGGTTTTGTTTCGTCTCACATTTCGGGGTATACCAATGGGAATTTCCGTGAATCGTTTTGAAATTTGTGGGAATTGCGGTTATCAATCAAATTCCTTTAAGTTGCCCATCACTCGCATGCGAGGCCTAAAGGTAAGAAGCTAAATTTAATCATACGGGTTAAGGTTAATTTCAATTAAACAATTCTAAATTTAGCTTAAACTTACTCTGTTAAGTTAAATTTAAAGCTAACTTTAACTAGTTTTTCCTAATGATTTTCGGGTTCTCTTTTTACTCATTATCCACTATATTAAGTTCCAAATTATCCAAATACTGAAATTCATTTCGAAGTCAACTGACAGATAAATAGTTGCGACTCTCTCCCCTACTCTCAGAGTGGCATCAATTTCGTATAAAACACAAAAAAAAATTGTGTGGAATGTGTGAGGGGGTGGCAAGAGAGATGCAATGATACTGGGGCGCTGGGGTGTGGCATGGCAAATCAACAGCGCCAAATTCAATTGCAAATACTGAAACACATTGTTCTCATGTCTCACTATTTCGTTGACAATTTTTTAGTTTCGTTTCCCCTTTTAGAGGTTTTTTTTGCATTGTTTTTTGTTTTGTTGGATTTCCGATTGGCGAGAGAAAGACACACTGTCAGTGTCAGGGGGAGAGGGGGGAGGGGGGAGGGCTGACAGAGAGTGAGGGGACTGACTGCCACCAGAGGGATTTATTGAAAATGCTTCGATTTATGTTTAGTGCGATATTTGCATTTTGGCTGACGAACGAAATGGCGACAAATGCAACAGAAATATGTTCCAACAAGCAGGCGAAGCAAAAGATAGATGGTGAGGGGGGCTGGGGGAGGGAAGCTGTCGAAAAATTGGAAGAAAACCTTGAGCTAGATGTTTATTTCGACAATCAATGAGATTTGCATGAAGCTTATATAGATGACTACGAAATGCTCTACCCAAAATGTTAAGTCATAAAATTTCAAATTACTGCAAACAATTTTAGATGGAGCTTTTTAACTTTTGCCAGTCTTATTATTTCGACTCGGTGGTTGGAACAATTTGGGTTGATGTATTTGCAAGAGTGTAGAGAATTGTCTTCCAGCTGGATCAGAATTTTGTCTCCCTGTTAAATGTGCTCAAAATTGCAGATCGAATTGCAATTGACAAGATGACAGTTCATGCCATTATCATTGAATATTTATCGACATGGAAAGAAAACTGTTAACCTAAACACGAAGAAGGTCTCCGACCACCTAAAGCCATTTTCACCTAAGTGTGATAAATCTGAAAATTAATCTAATATCCTTTGAGCCTTAAAGTAGTTAAGAAATTTTAAGGCAAATTTTATCCAATTTTTGCTTGAGACATTTCTCCATTTTGCTTATACCAAAAGTCAATTCATTACATTGCCCGGATTTGAGGATTAAAGCAAAAATTCGACACTTCTTTAAATCAAGGGACTTAATAAAAATGGAAAATGACCAAATGAAAAGCAATTTGCTTGCGGCAGCTTTTAGTGGCTGATTGTAAACGATGTCTGAAAGAGGCAAAGAGAAATATATATGTATGTATGTATGTGTGTGTGTGTGTGTGTTTGGTAGTATGTATATAGGCAGACCGCGAAAAGTCGCAAAATGGAAAGTAAGCTAGACCATAGAGCAGCAGTTCCAACTAACGAATAGTCTTTAATCTTCTTAAGTGCCGCGATGGCCGGTGTCCTCTTGTTGTCCTTTCCTCGGTCCTGGCTCTGCCCCTGCCCCCGGTTATCGGGCACAGCTGCTACTTCCCCACTGCACTGTCAACGGAGGCTGCAACAATATGGTTTACGGCCAACACACGAATGTCAGCGCTGAATCGTTTGTAATAAACCAAACGAGAGGAATAAACAAGCCCAGCAACTGAAACTGAAACTGAGAATGAGAATGAAACTGTTATTTCGAATTGCTTTGGCTTCCAGACTTTTAAGAATTTCGCAAAATGGTCAACTGAAAAAGATACAGATTAAATCCTTGAAAATCAAAAACTCAATTTATTGCTTCAGAATGAAAAACTCTGGAAAAAATTCATAAAAAGTGAATTCAACTACAGCAAAATGATTTTTTGGGATTTAATATTGAAGATTTCGTACTTACTTAATTGTTTAAAAATTAAAGATTCCTTAAATATTCATATAAATTCTCGAATATGTTGGGCTACATGAAGAAAATTCTATATTTGAGCTTTTGATTGATGATGGATATTTGTCGAAACCAGGAGAATCCGATCATCATATGGACTATTCCGAGTTATACATAGTAACTATAGCTTGAAAATTTAGTTTCAGTAAGAAGAACCGATTTCTTTTTCAAATGTTATATCAATGTATCATGTCATCAATACTTTTCACTTATGTATATAATCGGTCAACATTCTTAGTGGTTAACTGAAAAAATGAATTTTGTATGTTATTGCAAATTAACTGTTAGTGAATCAAGCAGCTAAGGTATGACAACTATAGAACTGGGACAACACTTTATTTAATTTATGTGGATTAATTATTATTGTAAATTATAAGCTAGCTTAGAATTAAATGCAAGGGCAACGTTAGCGTTCAGTTCAGATATTGTGTAAATGATTTTTCATTGGTATTTACAAGGACTGTATGCCTAAAATAAAGGGCATATTTCAATTAAGAATCTCATGATGAAGTTAGATATTAATTTTAGTTATTTATTATATGTATGTATATTTGGACCTCGTTTATCCGGGACGGTCGGGACCAGAGCCATCACGGAAAATCGAAAAACCCGGTAAGTCGACAGCAAAATTTCCACGTATTTCGTACTTCAAATTTTATAAGTTCTTACATATGTATGTACATAATTTGACATCGTGAAATTTGATGCTAGGTGATCAACCTTTAAACGCACACTGACCATAAAAATATCTAATATGTACATTAGATTGCAAACTAATACGGGGAAGCCCCGAATTCGTTTTATTATTTTAGAAAAAAATGTTCGTTGGAAATCACGGATAATAGGGGTAATCACGGCTAACAGTGACTTCATAACTTCATCCCGGATAATAGGGGTGCCCGTTTAATGGGTGGCCGGATAATCGAGGTCCAACTGTACTTCAATTTCAAATGCAAGTTATTAGAAACAAGTTCAAATTATAAAAAAGAAATATTAGAGCAAATTAATTAACTGGAACACAATAAATAAGTAAATAAAGGAAGAAATTATGACTTTGCGTTTTGCCACATAAAATGAGTTAACTGTATCAATAAAAGAGTAAATGAAGGAAGAAGTTCAGGCTTTGCGTTTTCCCCACATAAAATTAGTTCACTATATCCTCAAATTTTTGGTTTCCATGTTTTACATATGTATTTGTAGTTTCGAATTGTGACAAATTTCGGATGCATTTCTGTTTTGATCTCAGTCACCAAAGATTTCTTAAGATTTCTTTAAGAACGGTAAATTTATTTATTTGCATTTAAAGAATTTAATTAATATTTTTATTGCAATTCCTATTCCATTTTTAGAACCTCGTCATTTCTTAAAATATTAATTTTTAAGAAATCTGATTTACTACAATTGTATTCTTTTAAAAATTGTATTACTTGTCAAATTAATTTACATTTAGCAATAAATTTGCAAATCGCAATGAAATGCAGTCAAAAAGTACAAAAAACTGGTTTGTCCCAGTTAATTCGTTCGCTCACCTTGGTGAGAAGAATCTAAGCGGATACTTTTGGGCTTGAACTCCTTGAAGTCTTTCTTTTACTAGAATTTCAGTCAGAAATTTGGACAAAAATGTTGTTTTTGAGGTGCATTTTGATTGCTTTTCCTGATTAATAGCAAAGTTATATGCAAAATCCTTTACTACGATTAGAAGTGCGAAATAAATTCTCTCCGCTAGATGGCATGAATGTGCCATTGGGTAAGGAAAATTGTAATTCGGAGGGCATGTGAAATTATTCGTACACATTTATGGATTCCAAAAAATCACAACTTTCTTCACAACTTATTTAAAATTTCCATTTAAAATCAGAGTTATTCTTTATAGATATTTGCATAAGGTTTCCATAGTTTAATAATTCGAAAAGTAACGTTCACAATTTATGCCTTTTATGCCAAATTGTTTTCCACTCTCGTTGTGCTCTCTCTTCAAATGGAAAACTCTTATACTGATGATTCGTTGCCGGCGTTTTGGCAGCGGTTTTTGGCTGTTGCTCCAGTTAACTTTGCTTCGGCTCTCGAACTGATTGCCCTGGGCCTACCACAAGCGGAAACTTGGTCAACATTTCGTTTCCATTTATGCTCCACATTCAGCGCAGTCTCTCTGCGTCTCTCTCTCTCTCTCGGAGTCGTGCTGACTCTCTCTCGCAGGACTTGTGCTAATGTTCGTCGTGAGATTTGAGTAAATTCAGTTGAGTTTATGTCTTCATCGAAATTTATTTGCATGCCGGTCAGGCTGGACGAATGCTCTATAAATTAAACATAAATCAGCAGCAAGCCAAATCATTTGATTTCATTTGACAAAATCCTTTTCCCTCTCCCCACCCACCCACTCCCCTCCCATCGGCAATGTCAAACAACAATTACATTCCAAAAAAAAAAAAAAAAAAAACACGAGCGAGTCTCTCACGTATTCTTTGGCTGAGTTAACTTAAATGCTAACCGAAAATTACCAGCAACAATTGTGTGATGGGTGAAAAAAAGGGAATCATGGGAAGTATAAGTGGATAGACGAGGAGCAGTGGGTGAATGATAACGAGGTGGAGGAGAAGGAGGAGGAGAAGCAGGCGGAGTGACTGACACAATTGATAAGCAAATAGCCATATAATGGGCTTGAACTGAATATATCAAAGTAATCGAAATGATTAGCCACGAATGAGGTTAACTGGGGCAAAAAGAAAAGAATCGGGGACATAAAAATGAGAAAATAAAGAACCAAAAGAAATTGTATCCTCAATTCAAGTCTCCCAGAGGACACCCAGAAAACACTCGTTTAATGATTTTGACATTTTGAAAATCGATAAGCAAACATTGGGGATTTCCCCCTTATTTACTCCACACGCACCAACACTCACGCACTTCGATAAACGCATCTATATAAATACATATCGATAGATTTTACGACATATTTTCAACTAAATTTACGACATGCCAAGCGGCAAAAACTTTAAAAGAAATACGCGACGACTTTTCGGTTGGGGATTTCTTCTTCTTCTTCTTCTTTTTTTTTTGGTTGGGGTGAATTTACACTCAAAGGGGGGGGAGGGGAGGACATTGTTGCTCTTGTATGTATGTTTGTATGTAGCTGAGGTCGTTGCACGTGTGGTCGTAAAATAAAGTAAAGGGTTGTCAAATGGCTTGTGGTGGGCCAAAAGTGGGGCGACCAGGTGGGATCCCCCTGGCGAAACGACTTCAACTTGGGGACCTTTTTGTTCAAATGATATGGTGCATGTTTTCTTTTCACTTTAGATAAGTCAATTATAAAGATAATGCAATGGGTGGTTCATCGGGAGTTTACGCTACAAATGGGAAGTGAATTTTGTTTCGGCAAACTTTCTCTTAAAGTTCATTGAGAGAAATATTTAACTTTCGCTCTGACTTATAGCAGAATATGTCGGTATATTAAATTACTTTATTCAGTGATGAATGATAAACAAGAATTAACAAAATATTGAATATCTTTAGACAAATCAAATGGATCGAATTTCCCAATTAAAAAGCATCCATCATGATTGGTGATATTTAAGAAAATTAGGAAGCTTCCCTTTAATGGAAAGCAGACAATCCTTAAAGGGTTTAGTCAACATCCTTAAAGTAATTGGAGACATTCAAAGGTCAGCAAGGGCTCGAACCTCGATTATAAAGGAGCAATTTGTGGCAATAAATATGAGTTAATTATATCTATTGATTCTTGCCATGAATCAAACTTATTCACAACTTTGAGCAGGACTATGTTACTAAGCACTTAAGCGCCTTATCAAAGCCCATTCATTCCCATTTAAATAATGCTTAAATTTGAACAAATTTCTAGCCAAATCACCTATACACAGAATGTTAAAGGTTTTTGCCTCTCATATTTTTTAAATATTTTATTTCTCTCGGTTTCGTACATCACCCACTTGTCTAGCATATCATTGAAACGAACCCTTCATTGAATGACTGTCAAATTTCCAACTGGTAAGCATCTTTCGCCAAATACCCCGTAGTCGTTGGGCATATCGATTGATTCGAAATTATGCATAAGTATTTCTTTTATAGCTAAACATTGCCTAGCTTTAAAACTAAAATTCGGAACTGCTGTAAAAATGATGAAATAAATTATTGTAATGGGCATCAACTAGTCAATATGCTTTATCCTCAATCCCTCAATCCTTTTTGTCTTTGCGTTGTGCAGTTTTTGCGACATCGGAGAAAATATACGCAATAAAATCAAATCATGCTCAAAATTTGATGAATATTCATGACATTAAAAGCTCTTGAATTATTAACAAAGATATTCAGTTAGGCAAATGCGGCACTGGAAAAGCACTTGGCCAACACACACACACATAGACACACCCACACACCGAATTATACACACTCATATGCAAATGGGCCTTTCCCTTTTTGCTGGGCTTTTGGAGTATGGAAACTGTTCAATTATGAATTTTGACAATGTCTGGCAAAAGTCGCAAAAGGTGCAAAATAGGCAAAAATTCAGACAAACGACAAAAGGGGGCATGGCAACAACCCTTAGAAGCAAATGGCCCTCAACCCTCCGGGTGTTTGTCTTGAAGTGTCATTGCATCAGCAAATGCAAGTGAAAGTCCAAACAAAAGGACTGATTAGACTGAATGCCTGTCTAATTGACACAAAAATGTGTGTGTGAAAAGAGAAGGGTGAAAAGAATTTGTCTGGAAAATAACTTCCGGCTTTTGTGATGGAAAAACTAAATGTGAAACAATAAAATGCCAGACTTATGCTGCTTAAAGCTTTCATCCAGACAGCACAGGAGCCCTCGAAACAAAAGAAATGGGCAAATGTGAAATGATGCTGACATGGCCAAATTAGCAGCAGAATATTTCCACAAATTGCCTTTTGACCCACAAAATTTGAGTTCGTCTAGACATAACCCACGCAAAAATCAACTTCCAGTCTTTTCTCTGTTGTTTTGCCAACTGAATTGGAGAAGTATGAAAAAAGGTATGCAAATCAATTTCAATTTGACGAATAAATAAATGTGGAATCAATAATTCAACATTTCAAATGAGTAAAAGTAATCAGAGGGGGAAAGAAAAAAAAACAAGTGACCAAAAGTTTTCAATTTGCAAAATTTTCCCGACTTGGCAACCAGTTTCGACTTTTTCCCCCGGCTTCTCTCTGGTTTTCTCTCTCTTAATCTCCAGCATTTACTCTGGCACTTGGCCCAAGTTGTTTGGCACAAATTAACACTTGATGACTTACAGATTAACGGGAATGTTTTGTGCCAAGTGTGTGTGGTGAAGTGTGAACACGATTAAGAACATGAAAAAACGCAACTGTCTAAGTTATGGTCATTTCTATTCATATTGAAGTCAACTTTAAAAAGCGAGCGATTCGCTTAATCAATTATCGGAATTTTTCAGGGTCAAATCTACAAAAAAAAGAAACGAAAAAGAAAGAAAAAATAAAATGTTGCCTTCTTCCAATGTTTTCGCTTCGTTGCTCTCTGCCCAACAATTGCCATGGGCAAGTTGAAGGCGGAGACTCAACCGAGAACAACAGCTGACAGAAAAACAAAATACCAAAGGGCAACAATTGGATAGCATCGAACAGGGGATACCTAACTAAATTAAAATTACAAGAATTGGTCCTCAATTATCCGGGCTCCTATTAACCGGATACCCCTATTATCCGGGATGAAAACGAGTTTGTTCCCTTGTCTTTGCTAACCGTTATTAGCTCTGTTATCCGGAGTAGCAAACGAAACTTATGAAAGAAAATTTAAAAGTTAAACAAATGAAGCAAACAATACTGAATAATATTTACTACCTAAGAAACATTTGTTTGTGGAATGATTTAAGGATATGTATAAAATTTAAAGTAAGAAATATGTTAACATTTTCCTCTTGATTTGCCAGCATTTCGACTAAACCGGATAATCGGGGTCCAACTGTACTACTTGTCCATTTTGAGTTTCACTTTTATTGCTATTTCTCTTCTAGATATACCCTTTCTTTCTGTGTGTAGAGAGTATCAAAATGAAAGTATCTATTTCTGCAACGAACTGGAATGCTTTTTCAAATTTTTGCTTTGACCTTGTCATTAAGGTTAGACTATTTTTTTCTCCAATGTCCAATTTAGTTCAGCGAAATGTTTAGATAAATCAAAGCTGCAATCGAACTCAATGAACATTCGATATATTTGCTACAAAACTCATAGATTCGACATTTCATTGGAGCTATTAATATCTTAATCTTTTTTTGATAGGGAAATATATTCGAAAATATAGGTCAATGGGTTATGATATTATATCGAAATGATATTGAGAGTTTTAGTATCGAAATCAAATCGATTTCATTATCTGACTACATTTCTATTATTATTTAGTAATGTTTGGGAGTGAAAAGAACTTTGCCTAGTCAAAGTTCTTTTATGTTATAAAGTGCATCCCATAGTCGTCTTTTCGTATTTTTTCATATTTTTTGTTTTCCGCTGTTGTTTTTCCATTTATTCTTTGTTCCCGCTGACTGTTTCGTTGTCTCATATTGCCTGTGAGTATAGCTCATCCTCGTTGTACCAATTATCGGGAAACTCGTGCTCTGGCTGTCGTTCCCATTCCCGGTACGTTGTTGTTGTTGTTGTTCCTCCTTGTTGTGATTGCGATTGTCACGGCAACTGCGATGGTCATACACTCATATCCCCTTGGCGAAATCACAAGCCGGACGACTAGAGACACTACTCTCCCATATATATTTTTGTGTTTGTTTTCTTCTCCTCCTTTTCAGGGGGGGAGGAGGCCCCCCCTTCAACACTCTTATCGTGCATGGTACGTGCTACGTGATGTTAGAATCTCACTTTTCCCATACACGCTGCATGCCCGTACAATTGCAACATATTGTTGCACATCTTGTTCTGCTACTTTATTTTTCTTTTCCTCGCTGGTTTCGCTAGTTGCTTTTCTTTTTGTTTCCCTGCGCTTGTTGACAGCGGTCAAATAGAATTCGATTGTAGAAAGCAGAAGAATTTGTGGTGTATCTGAAACAATGGTTATAGTAAAAGTTTCTAGAATAATTAGTAACTTTGTTACGCCAATGGTTGATTTGGTTAACGGGTCCCCAAAGAATAAAAATGTCTCAAAGATATTCGCCATTTTGCTGTACTTCAAGAGAAAAAAACAAGAAGGAAGAATCCTTCATCTAAACAAAGGGGCAAATGATTAAAGAACAATATCAAGATGAAGACAGATGAAAGAGAGTGACAAAAGTTAAATTAGAAAGAATATATGATGAAATCTGCGCGAAGAAGGACATCGAAAAATAAAGTTAAATGAAAAAAAAATGAATAGAAAATGCAGACAGGAAATATTCAAAAAAGAGAACAGCCAGAAAAGTAGAAAGAAAAATCAAAAGACAAACTAATTGCCCAGAGAAGAAATAATCTACTCAAACAGTCCACAATAGAAGAGAATTTTTAGCAACCTAGAGAAAATAAATTTCAAATATAGAAATTTCTTTCATTTAAGCTAATCTAAATCTATTTCCAGCTGCATGGAAAAAAACAGAAATTGCCTAAGTTTCCGCTTCAATTGGAAGCTTTTGAAATTTATTAAAAAACAAGAATGAAATGGCCCCTCCCCTACCGCACCGCCCCGCCTCACCCGTTGCATGCCACACTAATCTGTCACGTAGATTTCATAACGTTTTCTTGATGAAAATGATGAACAAGCAAAATATATAAGTATTTATTTATTCCACATTGTGTATGCGGTTTCCATTATGTTTTGAACAATAGAAAGAGAGAGCAAAAGAGAAACCCATAGAGAGAGAAAGAGAGAGGGAGAGAGAGAAGAGAATCAATTTAATTTTACAATATCCGCTTTATACCTGAGACCAGCGACGTGACCAATTTAGCCAAGTTACAAATATTTTGTTATTTATTTTGTAATGAAATCAACTTTCTCTACGGTCAGAGAGGGAGAATGAACAAAAGTGCCGGCGGCAGTACCCGGAAAAAAGAGGACAGTCAAGGACATTGAACGCAACAGCTGCGTCCTTTACGGTAATAGGCATTTAAGAATAATTAAGTAATAATTTGATTTCGTTTTTATGTCAAGAGAGATTCTTTTTATGGCTTGCCTGGGAATTAGGTTGCGGCAGAAAGAGACTGAGAGAGAAAAATTCATGAATTAAAGATTTACGTTTTCTTTTGTCTTTTTCTTTTTCTTTTTGTTTCGTCTAGCTGCTGTCAAGTGTCTGCCTCTTTGCCGAGTTAAACCTAAATCTTGTGTGATGACAGAAAAGTCGATTTGTGAACTCGGTTAAACTGGTTAGACAGGCAAAGGACATGTGTGAAATCGTGGAAGTGATTAACACCAAAAGGGTTGCCTACTTTCCAGCGATGCTCGAGAAGATTAACCAGAAGGTCAATTTATTTGGTGTTAATGGGTTAATGGGCGTTCGATTACCTTAATTATAACTGTAACTTTTATCTAACCAAAGTCGATTAACCATTTTTGACAAGTTTCGTTTGTAAATTTCGGTAAATAAATCAATTTAAATTGTATTTCGATTCTTTGTTATTAGCTTACCTTCAAAATGGGAAAATTGAAAGGTCTTTGACTGTTTGGCGAGCAACAGAACATTCACATAGATCCATTCAAGACCAAACAATGCTGAGGAGCTTAAATTGTAAGTAAGTTTTAATGCGGCAGCCAACTCAAGCCCCAAACAACTGTAATACAATAACAATTACATAAATAACCCAAACCTTAACGTGGCAGGGAACTGTGCTTGTTCCCCCATAAGCCCCCCGACTTGCATTATAATCTAATTGAAAATGTAGCTTCACGTTTTCCCCCTCCCCCATCCCCCCCCATCCCTTTGGACTTACCGAAATGGCATTGCATTTAAGTAGTAAGTGAAGGAAAAACCCCAACGTCAGAATGTTTAAGCGATTTTGCATTGTGGCAAAAATGAAGGCTTGTTGTTCGTATTAAAGTTTAATAAGTATTTATAAATTAATGCAAAAACGAAGGGTAATTTGAGTTACACTCACGGTTAATGCCAACCATGGGAATGGGTTGAAAGTTGAATAAACTTGAAGTAATTCGTTGTAGGTTCTTCCTGTATCTGGTTTTGTGTAGAAAATGAAGCATGTGGCGTTATGTTTTGACAGTCACATGCAGAAACTCTAAAAGCCTCATTCACACACACACACACACCACTCTCCCCCCCTCCCCCTTACCACACATTCCACACATTTACATTACATCAGGCAGACGTCCTATGAAGAGACAGAGAGAGAGCGAGAGAGATGGAAAAAAAGTAAACCGCATTTATCATGCAGAGCTAAAAACTTGCCTAGATGTCGACGTTGACGATGAAAAGCTTTTTAGTTTTCTGTTTCTGTTTCTAGTTCCCCAGTTAGTGGAAAAGTGCGTTTGTTTGTCTCTTTGTTTGCTTATATGTTTTATTTGTTTGTTGTTTTATGTCGAGTTTGTTTAACATTAAAAGGAAACTGGAAGGTAACCAAAATATTTCTTTTGCTTAGCTTTTTGCAAAAGGTTTAAGGCACAAAATAAACTTGATTCCGCAAGTTTAAATAAACAAGCTAATAATAGAGTTGAACTTTGTTTCATGGCTCAATCAATAGATTGGATTTTTAAGAGAAATCTTGTCTCGAAATTCTGGAAACATTAAACAGCGTAAATTCCTTATAAATGTTCCTTCATCTACAGTAACAAAATGACTAAATTTAAAATGAATTAGCACTATTTGCTTTTGTAATTAAATATCGTTTTTAATTCATTTCATAAATATTTCATACCCTTAATATCTGAAAGGCCTATCTCATATTTACTTTATGTGCAATTTCTCAATAAATGATGTCAATAAAGTTTGCGAGTATGACTATGAATACAAATATATGTACATATGGGCAATCGCATAATTATGGCTTATTTTTAATTATAAATGTTCTTCTGATAAGCGTAAATTATTGAAAATAAATGTTAAACGCGACTTTGCTTTCGTTACCCAAATGATTCAATTAAAGAAACAATTTGCATACGACAATTTTTTTTGCCCTGACAACAATTACAACTGCAAATAAATTACGTTAAAATAGGTAGAAAAACGCGTTGCGTACAATAAAATGAAAATACAAAAAATAAAATGCCAGCGAGTGTCAATTTAAGTTCATCAGTCGATGGACGATCGGGGCCCCAATACAAATCGAAATGCAAAAAAAAAAAATGGGAATGAAGAGAAGAAAATGCAGGTGAATAATAATAAATGTGTTCTTTGTCTGTATGTGTACTTACATGGGTGAGTGTAATACCCTTTCCGGCGATTGAGAAAATCTAAGATATCGTTACTATGAAAACTGCGTCTTTTAAATTGTATTACAAAATTTAAGAAAAAGCAAAGCCAGAAAATCATGTCGCTCAAAAATAAAACTCAAGAAATAATCATTATTTTTAGATTTTTATTTTTTTTTGCTCAAATATAATTTTTATCTTGTGAGTTTTATTTTTTTGCTCAAAATCGGTGATTAATATTTAATCAATTGATTCAAAATTGGAACAAATTTTTATTTTTCAAGTTTTAAAATAAAACTCATAATGATTACAGTCCCTATAAATTTTATTTAAAATGACAATGACACTAATTAATTAGTACCATGTAAATAAAAAACTAAATGGACCTAGAAAGAAATCAATTACTCCAAAAAGTTACATCTTTTTATACAATCTTTCTATTTGATTTTTAAATGTCAGTTTAGTATGTCTTTCTTTTATTACAATCATTTTTTTCAAGTAATTAATAATATATTTGTTATTAGTTTTGACAGGAAAAAAAACTGAGACTCCAATAAAATGAAAAATATCTCAGGTTTAGCGATAAAGTTGCTGTTTGAAAATAGAGTTTTCATTAAAAGAGTGTTCTCAAGAAGACAATAAACATACCAACATTTGTTGTTCTTTGGACTAGTTGTAGTGTCCTTTTACCAGTATGGATATATTTTTTATATAATCCGGCTCGAATGTCCCGACTTAGATAGTTAAATCAATGGCATCCGTTTAATTAATAATATCATATATAAATAATAAATAATATATTTTTCAACTTATGCAGCACGTTTTTTCATGCGTCTTTTCGGCTTCTAGTCACTTCATTCTTACATTTTTCTTATTGCGGCTAAAAAATACCAAAATAGTGTGGCATTATGCCATTTTAGATATTTTCGCACAAAGTAACTCCTATCCACTACATACATCTTTTTTCAAAAACTTTATCCACAACTCCAACTAATTTCTGGGAGGTAGTTTTGTGGCCCCTTTCCAAGGATATGCAATAATCTTGGTGAAAAGTCTGACAAAGTAGCAGTAAATTATTGTTGAGTTTGATTTAAACAGAACAAATAAATATCATTAATAACACAGGGGAACAAAATTGTATGAAGTTTATCTATCGTTTTTTTTACTAATTTGAGTATGCTGAACTCGAATCTACATACAGATTTCTTGTACCAGCTCTTGAATTTAAACCGATTTCATTATTTATTTGGGTTGGATAAAGAAAAGGTCGTTCTATATGGCAATGTATCGCTTTTAAATCGCTTTTCTTAAACCAAATCTGTCGAAATGAGAGTTAAAAGAGCATGAAATTTAAATTTTTATTTCAAATTGGTCGACTTTGAGGTTGTTTTACAATACAATGGATAAAAACAAACATATTTTTTGTTTGGAGTTTAAGGATTTTCCACATTTTTTGTAAAAAAATAAATGCTAATTGTGTGTATATTTTAAGGGTTTACTTTTATGTGTACCAAAATGTGTAAAACATTGAATTATGAAAAATGTTCATAAAAGAGGATAAAATATCAATTGGAGTAGTTACAATATTTTTTTTTTCCTTAGTTGTGGTCTTAGTCTATTCAAAAATAATTTCCTGTATAATCAATATATTTGAGTTATATTTGTTTCATCGAAAAATATGATTAGGGACTAAATTTTTTTCGAGTTACTCAAAAATAATGGTTATGATTGAAGAAAAAGTAAAAATTGAAATGTAAACACAACCATCTAATTTTTAAAATATAACTTGTAATTATTACGGTTCCTGATATGTATATATATATATGTATACCATGTACTACTTTTAGAATTAAATATATCGGTCTTACTTTTTTCCAAGTAATTATTCTAGAGAGCGTAATAGGCTGGAAAAAAGAGTAGCTCAGTTTTTATGGATAACTCGAAAGATTCATAATTCGCCCACAATTAAGGGTTTAATTAGAAAATGTCAGCAAATTGTTGTTATTAACTTATGATGATTAGTTAAAGTTACAAGGACTCAAACTAGGACAAATATGAGACACGAAGAAGGAAACCACTGAATAGATTTTACACCAACTTTAGTTACTTTTTACTTCAAGGACTCGACTTCTATGTCTGTATATTCTAGGTAATTTTAAAGTCCATTCGGTTGCATATTAATTCATTCAAACATTTGAGATCGCAAATTTTCACAAAAAGGATATTTTGGTTTGATATGCAACAACTGTAAATCTATTCAAAGGAATTTGGATATCTAAAAAAAAAAAAAAAGAAGAGTATAAAACTACTGTCATATAGAAATATTTATATTTATTTTGTGGTTGTTTTTGTTGTTGCTGTTGACGTTACCTTCTACAATTTGCATATCAATGGGTATGAATTCCTCACTTGCACCCGCAGCAGACTCACCCCCCACCACCCCACTCGCCGCATCATCACCATTCATTTTGCACATCCATCGGCATTTCCATATGTCGCCAACGTCAACGTTTGGCAAGACAGCAACAACAGCCACACGAGCAACATCAACAACATCAGCGACAGCAACAGCAATTGGCAATTTGTTGTTGTCACTTTGCACCTGGCAACGGGCAACGAGCAACGAGCGATGGGCGATGCGCTTTTTTAAATTCATTTAACCACAAAAATGTTAAACCACAAAGCGTTAATGCCACGCCCATCTTGCATGCTTCCATGCCGAATGCTGAATTTAATTACTCAAGTGGCATTCGAAATGGGCGCCAAAAAACAGAAAACGACAATAAAAACAGGAGAAAAAGTGAAGTGGCTGGACAACATGCTGGACTACAGAACTATATATATATATATATATCTGTATCTGTATTTGTATGTATATAAATTTATAGCCAACTTATGGCCTGTGGACAATATATTTTTATTTTACTTTTACATTTTTGGCTTTTGGCTATTTGGGTTTGGTTTGCCTGTCGAACACGCACGCAGACAGAGAGACAGACAGACAGATGGACAGATGGTAAGAAACATGATGACAGAATAATGGAATTTCATATTGAATATTATGAGGTCAGTACATCCATTTATAGCTGCCCAAAAATTGATCAAACTTCTTCAAATTCAAGTTCAAAGATCAACCAAAAGTATCGGTTGAAATGCATATTTTGAATACCCTACTTTTGGCATATTTAAGAGCATCTCTTCATATTTGCAGTGTTTTGCATTTTCATTTAGTAGACAGTCACTTAAATCTAAACTGCAGGCATCTACCTCAAAGGTGCCAGGCAATTGCCTACGAATACAGGCACACACACACACACACACACACACACACACACACACACACACACACACACACAGATATATAGACACTGACTAAAATATTCGATTTTTGGCACTTGCCAGGCAACTCTTTAAATATGCATTATGTACATTTGTAACATGCCGTCGTCCCCTTGTGTGCCTCCTTGCCGCTTGCCGCTTGCCAGCCTGCTAGCTAGTTTTCAGTGCCTAATGGCACTTAAGCTTAGGCATCCTCCATGGGTATTCCATTCCATTCTCTGCTCAGGGCACTTCTCAGCATTCGACATACCTCCTACATACATATATATCATTGCTGTTAGGGAACGTGAACGTGATTCTGGTCCTTGTCCTTGTCGCCCGAGAGTTCGGTGTTCGGTCTCGCATTTTTGCAGGTGCAAATGCAAATTTAAGCAATCTGATTTCGTCTATGGATTCATTGTACATAATTTATAAGCGCGCGCAATGCAACTAAAAACAGTTGGAAACAGTGTAAGAAATTTAGCGGCATTCCAGAGAGAATTTAAGAATATTGCTAGGCGATTTTTTGATAGTTTAGAAAATCAATTATCTTTTTGAAAAAACTCAGAGAAAATGTTGTTCTCTAACTACAATACAAATTCTCTAATTTCGACATGCTTGGAATTTTCATTTCTCTCCCTCTCTCGGTCTCCAGTCAGAGGCCACAAACTGTGCTAATTAGCGCTGACAAAAGGCTCGAAAAAAAGAAGTGAAACAAACCGTAGCAGAAGCAGGACAAGAAAGAAGTAAAAGAAAACCCGACCAGACATATGAGAGAACAGCGACAGCAGCAATAATTACAACCGTTGACACACAAAAGGCTTCGACACACACACACACACATACGCTATAAGCACAAAGGGGAAACATTACGCATACGCCATGTTGTATGTCTGAGCCATTCGCAACTCTTGTTGTTGCTTAAACAAAAGCCACTGCATACAAAGATAAAAAATGAAAGAAGCGAAAAAAAGAAAGAAAGAAAAAAACTCATTTTGGACAATACGTCTGAGAGAGAGAGAGAGAGGGCCAGGGTTTGCACGAGTGCAGGGGGAGGGGGGAAGGAGTAGGATCACTGTGCAAGCAGCGGATAAAAGCTTATTTACAAAGATTGTGTTAATGCAGCTCGCGGCTATGCAGCACGGACTTTTGTGGTGTCATTTTGGAGTTTCCTTTACACAATTTTATTGCTGCAGACAGAGGGAGTCAGAGTCAGACAGAGGGGAGGGGAAAAAGAAAAGGGATATAGCAAAATCAAATTACAACATAATTAAAGGTTTTCGTTAAAGGTAAATCCTCTGCTCATATCCAAATTTGTTTAGTTCAAGCATTTTGCTGTCGATCATTCCCATAGAGGAAATTACTGACCTACGTCTACATATGTTTTTATTTATATGGCAAAGTAATCAATCTATACTAAATTAAGACCCAGCCGATAACCTTTTCGTTCATTCGCGTCTTCTATGATCGTGGGAAATTCTAAGCCGCTGATAATAAGCTTCAAACATTTCAGTCACAAGAATGTTGAACAAAAGTTCAACTATTTATTCCATTTTATTTATTTATTTTTGAATTTATGTTCCAATTTTAAAAGAGGAAGTATACACTGTCTCACCAATAGGAACTTTTAGGGCAAATGTTTTATCCCAATCAAGATATTTTCCAGTTATTTTAGGTGCCTCTGTAGGCGGGGCTGGTGTGTTGGCCACAGTGTTGGGTCCATTAAAGACAGGGTTGTAGGGATAGGGGACATTGTAATAGGGTGCAGGTCCATTGGGATAATAAGGGACAGGGGCAGGGGCAGGGACAGGAACAAAGCCAAAGTTGTTATTGGGATATGGCCCATTGTAAGGACCAGGTCCATTGGGGTAGTAGGGGCCAGGTCCTTGCTGTGGATAATTATTGTAACCATTGTGTGGAGCAGGGTTATAGTACTGGTTGGGGGTCCTTTCAGTGGTGCTCCCTTGGGGTCTGGCCGCCACCATCAAAATTAAAGCGATCAGGAGGATCTACAAAATAAATTACATTTTTTGGATTTCACTGACTTAGTTTTGGATCTTTCAAATACTCACTAGGACTTTCATTTTTCTACTTGGATTTCGTTACTTCCCACACTTTAGAGTGAACTTTTAATTCTGGTTCTCAATCGTGGGCTAGACCCGTCTTTTATACGAAATCCCAATCTGAAGAACAATTCAATGATTCACTGGAAATACTTATCTCGTTGCGTTCGCGTGCATAAAGAAAATGCAATCGTGATATTGAAATATATTATGCATTAAATTTAATTAATACTCTCTACTGTCAATTGGGTGAATGATTAACTTAAAGCCGCCGAAATGGCAGAAATAGTAAATAAATTAGAGAATGGTCGGGGTGAATATTTAAAGTATGTTAGGATGGTTCTTATGTTCAAAAGTTCAAATCTTACCAAGCACCAGAAGATTTCATTTGTCTCTTAGTCTAAAAAAAACCCTCCAAATGAAGGCGAAAGCTTTCTAAAGTTAAAGTTAAACCTATCAGGCACTTATCTACATATACGATTGGAGCGAGCGGGATGGCATGCGAGGACAACAGATATAAATATTTTGTTAACTCTATTTTGTTTTGTTTTATTAAAAGAAAAGGAATATATGTAGAAACAGCAATTGGGGTTAATATAAGGTTTCACCTCTAATAAAGACTGAGACAAGGTCTGATTCTGAAAGGTATTTTTGCTGATAAGCTTTCACAACTTGAGGCATTATTAGCTACGATCCTGACAACAGATTCATCCTTTTTTCAATTTAAATGATTCGTTTTAATAAGGAGGATAGGTCCAACTCTGAAAATTTAAACAATGAACCCCAATTTATAAAAACATTCTTTGTTCTCTCTGACATAAAATCAGACAAGAAGTACTTTCGAAGGTCCAACAACTTTAAATAATTTCTATCATATTTTAATTTTACGTTTCGATCTTTAGACTGCATATTTTCAACCATTTAATATTTCGAAAAATTTTTTTTTTAAATTTTGAATATCTTAACGAACCAGTAGTAAAAGACAAAGATGTGACTTTGTAGACGACAGTTTTGGAAGCTTTTGAAAGCCGATTGAATGATGTTTAATGATTAAAAAAATATAACATTTTATTTTGCACCGTACAATATAATACAATACAATAAATACAAGAACACCTCTAATATAAATATATATATGGGACTGAGTCATTCTCGTGATTAGAGCATTGTTTCCCTCACACTTCTCCCCCTTCGTGGGGCTGTCTTGGCAATTGAACGGCATTTTGTAAGAGATCTGGCGATGTAGCGTCTAACCCTCCCATTGAGCCAGTCATTTAGATATTCTGAAATTAAGTTTTCCAATCTTCTCAGTTGTGTGAAACTATTTTTAGCCTGCCGGACAGACATAAAGATCTCAGTAAATATACTCTTAGGAAAAGCATATTGAAAAGTTTTGTATGGTTGAAAATGTGTGGACTTAACTTTATCAACAAAAGATGCTGTGGTCGAATAAAATTTCTCTAGAAATTGCAATCATTTCTTTCTGGTTTCTCAGAATTCGGTTGATTATTATATTTAATTCACTTCGTGACAAGTTGATAACACAGAATAACAAGAATCGACTGCTGATAACAGAAAAAAACAGAGAAAAGAAATACATTTATATTTATTTGCCAGAAGAAAGTTTTGCACTGAATGTACCACAAGAGAAGAGTTAGACAATAGGTGCGCTGCAGGGCTCCTGTGCTAATATGAGTGAGTAAAATGCCATGAGTTTCCTATTGCGGCCTGTGAAGGAAATTATATATAAGAGTTGGCCAAATTAGCTTTTAACTAGGTGCATTGTATACGACGACTTACTTACTTCATATGAATTACAATTTACAATTATGAATTACAATTAAAAAATTTGTTTTATGTTTTTCTTCTTAAAAATTTCTTAATTGGTTGTCAGACATTAAATGCCAATTGAGAATTCCCATTCCGCGGCCATTTTTATTTGACGCCTAAAAGATGCAACATTTTATTCGCTTGGATCATTACTGCTTGAGTTAAGCAGTGCATAATGGTCCAACAGCGCGCCTAAATTCAAAAAAGCATACTGATTCATATTTAAGAGGTTTGCTTTGCCAGTTTTTGAAAAAAGTTTGATGTAACTCGTTTTTTTCGGTTTTATGGCAAAAAAAAACTTACTTCTAGAACATACTGTATGGATTTAGCAGAGACAAATATAAAAAAATAAAATTTTAGTTTATCTTGGTAAAAACATCAATTGCAAAAGAGAAAAATCCTTTTCTCTTACTAATGTGCCTACCAAATTTTAATATTCTAGCATTCAAATTGTGTTTAATGCAAAAAACTCGACTTTTGGGCGCTTATTTCAGTGACCCAAGCAGTAATTATTTTGCTGTAGTTTAATGAAATGTGTTCTAACATAAAAATTTTACGCTATACTTATTCTACTTACGCTTTGCATAAAAAAAAATATAAATAAAAATAACGATAGCATGGACACTTTCTAAATGGTAAAAAGGCTCTTCACAAAATGCCCTATCTAAAATGGGAGAAAGAATGTTTCGTATTTTAGAATCAACATTTCATAATTTGTAGCTTAATAACATTTGCAACATTTAACTATTCTGAGTATCTGGAAGTCGGTTCTCATACCTAAAAATCGAATTTCTTCTTTTTATGATGCTTACTTCTTCTTCTTGTTTATCAATCGTCATCGTTAGCCTTTATGCAAAATATGTATATGACTTCAGCTTTAGTTTTATCCCATAAACTGTCAATTCAACATAATTTCATTTCCACAAATTCTAAATCAATTAATGTTAAGCTCAGTTGAAATTTGCAACATTCTGTGGGCGGCCAGCAAAAGGGGGCGAGGAGAAACTGGAAGGGACGAAACCTTTAAATTGAGAACAACAAATGTCAGCAGTTTTATACGCTATATACATATATACTAAAGCAGTATATCAACAACAACAAGTATCAGAGAAAGAGACAGCAACAGACTGAGCAAGAGCAGAGAGAGAGAGAGAGGAGGGATATACAAATACAATGTATAAATGATGATGTGGCTGATGATGAATGCACATCTCCCTGTGTGTGTGTGTGTGTGTGTGTGTGTGTGTGTGTGTGTGTGAAGGGACATCTCTCTATCTGTGACAAAGTGAATACGAAATTTGCATACGTTGGCTTTACAGCAAAAAAAAAAAAAAATAGATATAAAACTAGTTTGAGTTGGAGTTTTAGTGTTTACGACGAGTATATCACCCAAATTGTTAGAGGTCTGCTTTTGCCTCCACAGTTTCCCCATTATCCTTTCAATTTACCAACTAAATTTCAAAATGAAAAAAGAAAACATTTTTTAGTTTGAACCACTTGATTGCGGTACTAAATGAAATTATGGCATTACTGAATATATTAAAGACAAAGAGGAGAAATGAAATGTAAATTGTTTGGATGATGGATGGGCAAGTGTTGGGGAAGAGAGATAACCCATATAAAATTGGATAAAGATATTGCCCAATATCATAGTCATTATAATAATAAGAAAAACCTAAAAATTAATATGTTTGTTCTCTCTGCTTACGTGTTGTGTTCATTTCAGAATATTAATCGATCAAAACTCCTTCACAAATTATCAATTTTGTTATTTTTAATATTTGTACTTATTTTTACTGTTTTGCTAAGATATTTTACGTGGTTGGCTAAGAAACTTTTTCGATGCAATTAAAAACATCGACAACTAATTAAAGCCAACTCTGGTTTATGACTTTATAGAAAAACATCTTTTTATCCTTTTTAGTCCTCGGAACTTGCAGTCACTTATCCCCATAGTTGAACCCTTTACAAATACAAAGTCTGCTTTAAGTATCGCCATTTTGTAGTTCAATGCATTTCATCTCACCATTTTCTCACAGAAGTTTTCCCTTTCCCTTTGCTCTCGTTCGCCTTCTTATTTTTCCTAGTTTCCTTTTCACCTGGCTGTCTGGCAGTCTGGGCGAAAAGCAAACGCAGCTCATTATGCAGTCTATTTACAATATGCTTAAGCAACCAGACTTTTCCTTTTCCCATGCCCCACGATCCACGGCTCCTGCTCCCCTCCAGCCGAGTTGAGTGCATTGTAGTGCCACTTGGTTGTTTCTCTGCTCCGTTCAAAGTGCTGCAGTGAAAATTAAAATTACTTTGGTTACGTCAAATAATGTTGCCGTTGGGTGAAGGCTGCAAAATGGATGCTAAAAAAGGTATGCCAAAGCCAATGCCGTCGTCATCTTCCAGGAGCCCCCAAACAATTTATAGTGGCTGCCGGAATAAAGTGCAGGTAGTGATAAATATGACATGGGCAAGCATTAAAAGGAGAGAGAAAAAAAACAGGAGGAGAAAAACCAACCAAAAGATGGCAGTAAAGAAAGGATACTTTCTGGTGGTTTTTTAATTATACCCGAGGCGGCAACATATTTTCTATGCTGGGGAAAACATTACAACAGCAGAGCTTAACTTAAAGATATTTGTCTGTCCAACTCTATAATCCTTAACAAGAGAGAGTTTTTTATCGAGGAATGAAATGGGGTTCTCTTTAATTCAACAGTTGGGACATTAATCTAACAGTTATCTGAAGCAAAACTTTTTAATTATAAGTTAGATCTGAAAAACGAATTAAATTACTGACAAAGGCCAAACAAATTTAAGCCTCAAACCAACTGCATTCCACGTTAAAGGCTTTCGATACATTCTTTTCATAGTAAATTCCCTAACTCAAATATCTGTAGTCCAAATAAATTGTCATTAGTGTAAGAAAAACAATAAATTAAACTCTTTTTGTAGCCTCTCCTCACTAAGTCGATTACCGTCTAAAATTATAAATTTCTATGCGATAACCTGTTCGAACAAGATTTTTAAGATCTAGCAATCCATGACTTTTGGTTTTTTTGTTCAAAAAGTGTACGTCCTCGATTTCAACCTGGAAAAAGTTAGTATTTCTCACAGTCTCCAACCATTCAGTTCTCTCTATATTTTCTTTTATGAAATTTTAAGGCATCTTGTGCTTTTATTGATTACAAGTTTTACTAAATTGAATGTGTTATCTGCCAAAAAGGAGTAAGGAAATAAAGGATACAGTTTCATAAAGTATTCCGGGTAAGTGTAAAATATTTCTAAGCGAAAATTGTCAAGTGGTCAGGACTTTGTGAACAAAATACATATTTTGTCCTCAACTGTCGGAGGCTTGTAGCTCTTAGGTCATATTGGTCCACCCATATACATATATGTAAGGTTTCAAAAAATCGCCAAATTCTTCCGATTCAATTGAATCTATAAATTCACTCATCCCGGATCAAAATAGTTATAAATATTTCATCACGATGAATCTTATTTAGTGCTGTGTAAAATGTCCAAAGAAATTTACAATCTTTTGATTGTGATCATGGTTCTTAAATACTTTGTGCAGTTAAAAAAAGCATTACACATTACAATTGGACCAATTAGGAATACTACTAGATGTTCAGTGGAATTTAGTCCTTCAGATCCAATGATCCCACTCGGATTTTTCCATTAATTCTTCATGTTCAATCGAATTTATAAATTCAGTCATCCCGGATCAAAATAGTCAAATAGTTAAAAATTTCATCGGGATGAATCTTAGAGCCGTGTCAAATGTCCAAAAAAAGTTACTTAGACGATCTTTTGATTGATTTTTTTTGCAGTTAAAAAAGCATTGGGCCAACTAGGAATATTACTAGATTTATTTATTTAATTGTAGCGAAGAATTAATTCTACTTTATTTACAATGCCAAAGCAACAAAGACCTTCAGGCTAGATTACTAGATATTCTATGGAATTTAGTCGAAACGCCTTTAGATCAAATGATTCCTTTATTCCACGGGGAGTAGTGATTCGTCATCCCACTGGGGATAATTTTTCTATTAATTGGCACAAAGTAATTTACTCAAAGATTTCGTTTTGTCGCCCTTTTGTGAGGGCTTGACCAAGTAATTGCTATTGACAACGCCCCCCACCAGTCGCGGCACCAGTTTTCACCAGTTCCATGCCAACCCAAAACCAATTGCAATTTCGTCTATACTGACAGAATAGTTGATTTTTTTTTCGACTGACGCTTTTCGCATTTGTGTTGCTATTGTCGCAGAAAAATGGAAAGAATTGTTATCAACCGCAAAAATGTCGGTGGGAAGGGTCGGGGACCATAAGCCGATTGCGTGGACTTTGTCCCCATCGAAACTGGACATTTTGGGATTTTGGGTTCAAACACAATGTCTCGAATGACAAGTCAATTGTTTGTCTATGAAATTCGATGGGCAGACGGACCATAAAAAATATATGCAACCAACTGCATTGCTTCCAGTTGGCCATTATTCGGTGTATTTAGTTTCAATTTGTGGCCAAAGCGATCTAATTGTTTACGATGATGACGATGCCTAGCCCCTGTTTGCATCGTCAAGCAAAGCAAATATAAGGCACTCCGCCCACTCAGGCGACCTCGATGAGGTTTATGGCCAACAATTGCGCTTAAGTGGACCCAACTTTACGAGCGTTCCACCGACTCGAACTCAATTCAAAATAGCACGCAAGGCAAATCAAGTTATGGAAAGAAAGGGGGTGGTGTAGGGAGGGGTGTGGGTTTGCGGCATCTTGTTGCTTCACATACATAGAGCTCAAGGGAAAGCTCAAGGCATCGATAACAAGTGAGTTCTATTTAAATTAGAAGAGACAGAATGGACTCAATTGATACCCTATAAATGAGGATAAACAACTTGTGACCAAGATTGTGAGGGAGTTTGGAATGATAGCTATGGGAATTTGGGGTCATCGGGGTCACCATTTATCCTTTGCCCTCTGCCTAAGACTCCCTAGTCTTCCAATCAACAATATTCTGAATCAACAAGCCAGAACAAACAGTTGCCATGGGAAATTATTTGAGACAAATAAATTAAATTTTATAGCCTCGCGCTTACACGAAAGGTAAGACGACTACAAGCAACACGATTGGAAACCATTGAGCGGGTAGGTGGAGGGGCAGGAGGTAGAGGGCTAGGGGGTGCTTATGCTAAGCCAATATTTTACGATAGAATTTCGATTGGCGATTGTTTTGGGGCAATTATAGATTTTGACGGAGCTTTTCACCCTCGCTTTACTTTTCTTCCGTTTTCCATCCGCTTTCTGTGGAGTTAAGCACTTGAAATTCTTCAGCTCCATTTATGCAGCCACCAAAAAAAAAAAAATGCCCAGACTCTGGCACTTAACAAAGTTATTGGCCATCAAGCTAGACCACGTTCCACTCTATGTATATTGCCTCATCCGCAGCCATCTTGGCCATCATCGACACCAGTTTGCTCACTCTTTCGCTGGTCTTTTTTGCCACCTTTTGTTTTTTACAAGCACTTTGCAAATATTTATGGCTGAAAAGCAGCGTAAACAATAAACTCATAAACTGCAGCAACGTCACAGGACACAAACACACACACACACACACAGAGGAAAGCAAAAGGACCACAAGACCGACCAACCGACCCAGCGGGTAAATCGATTTTTAAAATGAATTATGTTTGCAGTTATGCAATATACACGATATCGAATGATAGATATTGCTCTATCGAAAGTCCATTGGCAAAGTCATCCAACTGGCAGATAAAATTAATGCTCATTAATTGTAGGGTATAAGACCAGTCGTTGTATTGTATATATTAATGTGCAGCTCTTTTAATACTTGCTTCTCGAATTTTACGACCGAATCCCGTTTGACGTCGACTACAAAGTGCGTTATTGTCCTTGTGCTGTTTGTCCTGCACTTATGCCTCGATTGTTGTCCTGTTGCAGATGTGGTAGGCCAGGGTTGGAGAGAGAGGAGGGGGGAGAGTAGGTGAGTGGTGGGCCATGTGCATTTTATAAATTAGCTAAATATTTCGGCAAGAGTCTCCCTTCTTCTTGACCAAACAGAATGCTGCATGCATTTCGAAAATTCTATTTACCAAAAATTGTGAGTTCGCATTCGTCAGAGAGTTGTTGAGCAAACAATTTGCAGACGACTACAGATCGGGAGGGGAAGGGGGGAGACACATCGTAATTAGGAGGCGACGCTGCGTGAAATATTCGTAAATTTTGGGGGTAAATATTCAGAGAAACAAACTACAAACAGAAATATAATTAGTCATGTTGCTTTTGATAAATATGTACAATTCCGCTTAGACAAATGTCAAATGCGTGTGTGGTTCCAAGTGTAAAAAGGCCAATTGGGAGAGAAATGCCTTCTAGATAATATATGCAACCTTGACTAAATTAGAAAAATTACAATTACAATAAGAGAAATACAAAAACTGCAAGCTGATTGGTCAGCAAATATGCAACTATTTAGAGACAAATAAAAATAGTAATAATATTCCCCAAATTTCAATTGGCAGTAACAGAAACTAAGATGAAAAGATTTATGAGATTTTCGCATACCCTTTAAAAGAAGCTTCGATCGCTAGTTAAAATCCTTATTTTAGATCTGCAAAGAATCCTTTCCATATACTTCTAATTCGTATGACATAGACAACACATTTTAATTAATATTTTCGTATACCCTTTAAAAGAAGCTTCGATCGCCAGTTAAAATCCTTATTCTAGATCTGCATAGAATCCTTTCTATATATAAATAAAAAGAGTAATAAAATTCACCAAATTTAACTTCCGAATCACATATTAAATTATGAAAATATAATCGTAAGAACATTTAAAAGAAGCTTTCGTATCGCCTTTAAAAGTCGCTTCGATCCTAGATCTGCAAAGAATCCTTTCCTTATCCTTTCGCCAGTTAAAATCGTCATAGAATCGTCCATAGGCCATAGACAACACAATTTAATTTTAATCTTTATTAAGAATATTTGTAGCTGATTTGCTTACATGACAACATAGAGAAAACAGAGAAACAGATTTGGTTGAAGCGTATTTATTGTGGATACGAGAAATTTGGAAATCATGTACTCCAAATGTGGCAATGGCTCCTCATTGCCCCTAGGCCTACATATCAAACATACATTCTGAATACAAGGCTTCCATCTGGTGCTCCTGCTCCTGCTGCTACCGGCAATCAACTGCAGACTATGCCAACGAAGAGCATCACTCAAAATGACATTTGGCTACTATTCATACAAACACACACAGACACACACACACACACAGACACACATCGGACATGGCTATATAGATGTAGAGACACTCTGCTGAGAACATTTTGTAATCCTAATGAATCCTGCACCTATTTATTTTTCATTGTGGGAAATTGTGCAAATGCCATGACAACATTTCGTTGTCCCAGCTTTCTCCCTCTTTCTCTCTTCTTTTGCCTCTTTGAATCATGCGTGTGTTCAATTGTTTAAATGTGCTGTTACAACACACACACACACACACACACAACCAACCAACAAAAAAAAACGAGGACTAAAACAAGACAGATACGTTGGTTGTAGTATTTGTTGATTCTGTTGTTGCTGCTGTTTGCATACATCAGACAGGCAAAAAGACATAGGAGAAGGGGACAGACGATTGGCAGGAGGGAGGGGTGAGGGAGGACATTCTGTTGTCGGGTTTGTTACTGTTTTACATGAGGCATTGTCTCATCAGTTTAATTAGTTGGCCATGCTTTTACTTTTTGCATTTCCCTTTTTTCCTTTGCCCAACAAAAATAATAAATGTTTGTATTTTGTTGGGACTGCTAACTGCCGAGGGCTGCCATAAAAGTTCACAGGATATTAAACTAAGAAATTCCGCTCTAATTAGATCCTTTTGCAATTACAATGCACATTGGGCCAGATTCCCTTTTTTGGTTGTGCAGTTAAGATTGAGTCTTCCAAATGTCTGTTTTTGCCCAATTTTGACCCAAGTTCTCTTCAATATTTGTGTAATCTAGAGGCAAAAGCAATTTCTGCAATAAGTAAAGCATTACTGTCATAATAGATGCTTAAATTAATAAGAGTCAAATTAATTTTGCCCTCATAGTAGAACTTATTTGAATTGATTATTGTTGGATTGCATTTAAATTATGTATAAACTAACTGAAATTACCAAGAAAATAAGGAATTTATACCTTTATATTGCACGAACTCAACTAGGAGGTAACTTTTTTCAAATATGATTTTTGTTGCGGAGAAAAACAAGGATGCATATCAACGGGACGTCACAAATCATAAAATTATAATGTCGTAAGGATCAAAATAGTTCCCGAACAATATATATATATATATTTATACGATTATAGTGCAAGCAACCTGCATAAATGTAACACGGCGACTAGCTTAGGGATTAATATAGTTCTCGAACTACTAGATACAAAGTATGCAAAATGGTCTAGTTTTGATCGAATCGTAGTAAAAACATGATCCAATAGCAAAAACAAAAAATACGAAATTCTATTTTAGTCCTTCTAAGATCCTTCTCTAGCATTAAAACTGTAGTTTATGCCAAAAAGTGATTCTGGCCCATAGTGCAATGTACTGACAGTCTAGACTCTAGTAATTAAGAGTTGTATGATGTAGAAAATTGATCAATTGATATAAAAGCAGCCATTCCCACATTTTTAGCTCACACATTTAACATGCTTTTTGTCTTTCATGCGAATGGCAATTCCTGGTTTTACCTGTGTTCCATGCATTTTTGTTGCGCACAATTGTTGAAAATAGTTTATGCCACTCCCCTTTATAGTTGGTACACAAAGCCGGCTAATTTTCCCAATGTGAATTCAATTTCTCTTTTATTTTTTCCCAGACAACTATTGCCGATTCTATTGCCTATTGTGAGCCATGGCGAAAAGTTCACCGACCGTAAAACTGCTTTGCATGCACGACCCGCCCAAGTTTAGCAGCAAGGCGTATCTGAACTTTCTAAGGGAATATCGTAAACAGAACTCGAACCTTACTCTTAAGGAGTCCATTGAGAAAGGGAGCCGCTTCTTGGCAAGCCCTGGACATCGAAGAGAGAAGCAAGTACAGTGGATCAACCATCAGCAATGTGACATCCAATCCCAAGGACAATGACGACATGTGCGGTGTCAAGAAACGTAACAAAAGCAAGTCCATGTGCTCTCCACGAAAGTCCGCGTGCCCGAAAAAGAAAAAGAAGTCCTCATGTGCCCGTAAGAAGAAGTCCTATGCCCGTAAAAGGAAGTCCTCATGTGCCAAGAAGCGCAAGCCATCTTGTGCCAAGAGGCGCCAGCCTGCCTGTCCCTCAAAGCGTCGCAATCCGTGCGCCAAGAAGCGTGTCAAGTGCAGCAAACCAGGTCCCGTGATGAACAATGGCTATCTTAATTTCGTGCGATCCTTCCGGAGGAAGCATTGTGGTTTAAAGCCGCAGGAATTGATCCAAATGGCCGCTCGTGCCTGGTGTGCTCTTCCGGAAGCCAAGAAGGATAGATATCGTCGTATGGCAAGAATCGCAAATCTTACTTTTTCATAAGACCTTCATAATTCCATAATTCATCCATTTTTTTTTGCAGGCGTGCAAGGTAACAAAGAACAAACGTCATAAAGGTCGCCGTGTCTGCACTGGCAAGTAAAAATCCCCGTCGTATCATCCCGCTCCTCAACCAAATCAAAATCATTTAAAAAAAGTATTTGCAAAAAGTATTTGCTAAAAAAAACCTGCTGCTGCTTCTTAATCGTCAATCTTAACACGAAATTGTAATCGCCATTTTCAAAGTATTGTAATGTAATGTAACTTAGTAAACGTATTTTAAATGGCATTCTGTTGATTACTATTAGAAGGGGTAACAGAATGTGGCATGTGGCTATCAATTGGCTCGATTAGCAATCTTAACATTGTCAAAAGAATCCAATTAGAGCGAAATACATATTCCCAGAATAAAAAATATGTCCCGGACTAAGACATATGGATTATCCATTATAATGCCATTTTATGGATTATCGGGATGTCCTTACTTCAGTCCTTGATGATTCGCTCAATTGACATGTGCAGTCCTTAAGGAATTCTTAATTAAAAAAAGAATGTACTGCATCCCTATATAACCCTCATTTTTATTATGCCAATCGATGCGGATCAACAAGAACATCCTAGAAAACCGTGTGTTTCGTCCTGAGGCAAGATTTACGCATTGTAGAGGTAAACCACAAAAAGCATCAGTTTCTCTAGGCCATAACTCCGCAGGACAATAAACGAATTAGCCAGGACATGGTTTTCTAGGACCTTCAAAAGCAGGACTATCGATCTGCATTCAAGGATTTCTGAAATCCTTTCCAAAATGTTGCTAAAAAAAAATGGAATGGCTAGAAATGGCCTAAAGGTATAAAAACCACAAGGACTATCTGGATGTCCTTTGGTCAGATTGAAGCCCTTCGTGGTGCGCTACTTCAGGAAGCTGAGATGCAAGGGCTTTCTTGTGTTTACAAAAATAGAGAATATCTCGCGAGTCCTTTAAGGGAACAGGACGAAAGTGGCGTCAAACAATCACTTTCATCAAGGACTATCATCTTTAAAAAGGACATTTTGCCAAGGATTTTTTCAATTTGCATTTTGGGACTAAGAAAAAAACAGCAATATTATGTCCTGCATCCTTAGATGACCTCTACTCAAATTTTAAGTGAATTTATACAGAAAATCAAGGAAATGTTTGTGGTATGACAGAAAGTAAATTTTCACTAGGATAGTGTCCAGTTTTTCTAAGATGTATAATTTATATTTGATTATGATTGGTTTATGCTAGATATGGACATTTACATTAAACCATTTGATCTAAAATTAAAATAAAAATTTGACATATTGAATACAAATAATTTGTTTCATTTGCCATGCGCTAAACATATTTTGGGAGAACATTTTAAATCCATTAGGAACAATGAGAAAAATGTTTTAAAATAAAAACAACCCCCCCCAAAAAAAAAAAAAAAAAATAAAAACAAATCTATGAATAAAATACCATTTTATCACATTTTTTTTGCCTGCTAAAATTGAGTTTCTTTTTATTTTTCTATAAATGTTATTTGACCACCATTGGAATCAATTAAGCCTCTGATGCGTGTGTGTATGCTTTTTGGCCAAACTGTTTGGTCTACACTTGTCTGGCTGGCGGCATAGATACACTAGTAGATTCCTGTTATTTTTTTCCTGCTCATATTTCTATTGAAAATCTGTTAGCATAAACAAATGCAAACGTTTGTTAGCAAAACAATTTTTTTCGGTTATGCATTTTTGTCGGTTTCGAATTTGCAATTGGCAAAATAATAAAAAACGACAAAAAAAAACATAAGCCACAGTGGAAAAAAAATAATAGATGCATTTAATGGATAGCAGAAATTGATGCAGCACTTTCATCGCAAACTGGCTCGTTAGCGCATTTAAACTGAAAACGAAAACGTTTCAGCGGTCTCCCGCTGCCCGAACCCGAACTCGAATCCAAACCCAAAACCCTTCAATGCATAGATTTATCGTTTTTATTCGCTGGAAATCACATTAGCCCGCTGCGTTAAACCAAAGAAGCGCATAAAAATTTCCATCTTACATTCGATTTTCTTTTATTTTTTCACTTTTGCTTTTCCTTAAGAAAATGCATGAACACTTGGGAAAGTTTACTTTCATAACGGGTGCTCTGGTCAGGGCAATGGATTGAAGTGTATTGGGTGGTATATTGGTCCTATGAATTAATATTAATTTAAATACTTATTTAATCTCCATAATCTATAGATTTCTACAAATCTATTATATAATAATAAAATATTATATAACATTTCGAAGTAGAAATATCTACTTACAATAAATAAGTCTTTGGACAATGAGTAACTTAGAAAAAGATTTCATTTAGCAGGAATAGTCAGATTGATTGGTTGATTGATACTATATGAAACACTAATGGACAGAATACCTATAGAATAAGCTATAAGATCAAAAATTACAATACTATACAATTAAATGAAAAAGTTTAAGTAAACCAAATAAACCAAATAAAATGCGTGTCCTATTCAAATGGCGCAAATTTAAGACCACACAATTCGTTACATAATGGTTAACAATCTATTTTGTAGACTTAAAACTTTTAAATAATTTTGTTATTTTCGTCAAACTACCACATTTAAATAAACTTTATAAGAAAACAAAATTATTTTCCTAGATATCTTGGTTTAGCAGCAATGAACTGTGGAAACCCGACTTTAGACATGTCATATTCAAGTGGCGAGCAGTGTTTTGTAAGTAAAACAAAAAGGCGATAAATCTGCGACGACGAATGGAATTAATTACGAGGGTCCGAAATGTGTTGAGTTTATTTTTATACCAAGTGCAATTTTTTCAATCCATTTTAATATCCAACACTAAATTTTAAATAAACTAAAATATATTCAAACTTTACATTAATTTTAGAGATTATTTTTTATGGATATAAGGTTAACTGAATGTTATAAAATTGTGTAAATATGGAAAAAACTTAAACTTAAAATTTCGTAAAATCTCTGCGCCAAGTGTCGTCATCGTATAGCTGCCACATGCTTCATTTGGCCAGCTTCATGAGGCACTATTGTTCCAGCTGACTGCAGTTGATTATGGGGTGAGCTAGATACCTCAGTGAAATAAGTATATGTGCATTTTTGGCCTGCGATCAATCCGGACCTAAACCCAATTGAAGATCTTTGGGGAATATTATCACGCAAGGTCTACAAAAATAACCGCCAGTCCCTGTAAAGAACCTAGTTAAAGTCAAAGAATGGGATGAAGTTGACCTTTAAAATCTGCAAAACTTGTCAAATTCAATGCCAAGTCGAATAAGTCAAATGCTTGTTAATAAGGGAAAACATATTAACTATTAAATAACAAAAATTATTGGAAAAGACAACCAACTACTTATTTTTTCTTCACTTTTATCATTTTGCACATATGTATACTTATTTCATATGGAATAAACTTTGTTAATTAAATATTTTAAGTTTCTTAAGGATAATTAAAAAAAAAAAGTTATATTTCTTAAGCAATACATGGATACAAAATAAGTTTAAAAAACCAAAAAATTCCATTTTCATGGATTTTTTTCCAAAATGACAATGCACATATACCTATTTCACTAAGATACAGTGTGCCCACTACGTCTTAACACGACTTTTTAGTTCAGTTCTGTTTAATTTACTAACTTATTTACTTGTAGCTTAGGTTTAAAATCTACCTGGAATATCTATTGAAACTTTTTATGTCTTCTGGGCGTTAGGATATTTTGAAGTACCTAATCTCAGCATACAGAAATGAGACTCAAGTTTGTATGTTCTATAAAATTTTACTCCATATCTTCATAGCTTTTAAATATCTTTACCCAAAACAGCTCATGAAGGACAAACTTATGCAATTTCGATTACATTTAGTGTAAAAACAACGCAACTTGCTTCCAAATCTCCAATATTGTTTATTTAATAATATATTCTAAAAAAAATGCCTTGGAGGTTAGCTAAAACGATGTTCTTACAATAATTTGGTAACGCCTTTTGGCTATGCAAATAAAAGGTGAGCTTTAGTGCTGTAATTCCCAACTAGTTTAAGCGTTGAAGTAGTGAAAAGGCTCTACAATTCTGGACTTGCTAGTATAGTCTGTTCATGAAAGAACTGGGCAAAAAATGACATCGAGTCTGCTCAATGGAATGCTTGATTAAAATTCAATATTATTTTGGTTTCAAGTTACAGGAGCTCACAATTATTAATAATAATAAAATAATTACACATATCCCTTTTGCCATTGTTATTTAATTAATGCAACCAACAAAATTCAAGCACCCTATATAAGCTAATATAGGGAATTATGGCTCAGACATCATTCTACCAAGCAGTTCAATTCTCCTCATCCTTATCCTTTTTCCCTCTCTCTCTCTCACTCCTTTGCCCTGTCGTTTGCTTTCATTGCACTGACATTTCTGCAGAGAGTGAAAGAAGAAGCTAGAGTGGGGAACGAACGACCAGTCGAAAGAGAGAGAGAGAGGATTAAGTCAGCTGTAGGTTGTAGGAGGTTGCACATGAAATATGAGTTAAGAAAATTGATGACAAACATTTCAACGTTTATTGCATAAAATTACCATAAAATATTGCATGCAAGTATTCCTCTTTTCCTTTTATTTCTTATGCATTTTGTATCATTTTTCCAACTGCTTGTTATAAAAATTCACTTACTCACAGAGGGTTGCTCAGGGGGTGGCGGGGGGTGGTTGGTATAGGGCAGAATGGGTTAATGTTTAAAGAACTTAATACGATAAAATAATATTTGCCATTTAATTAAATCATTTTGCGTATATTAGTGGACAAAATGTAATACAATATATACGAGCATAAATTCATAATTCACATTGTCTAAACCAAAAAGAGAATGGCTTTTTGTTGCATTTGCCAATAAATTGATGAAATTTTAAAGAGGCTTTTGCCAGCCACAAAAGTAATCCAAAATGCAATGCCATTGAATGGAATTAAATATTGTTGACTATTTTAAACTTAAATTCAAATTGAATCAATTTCAATCAGATTCAAATTGAATTCGCAGCCAAACCTCTTTGACATCCAACTCAAAGACAATTAATTTTCGCCTTTCCCTCCGCCCCATCCTCAGCTACCCCCTCTAGCCTGTAGTTTAGTGTACTTTTAGCACCTCTTTCTGAGCCATTTTGGGAACCCTTTTTAATTTGTCTAACGATGCAGACACACAAAAAATTTTTTTCGTTAAGCATTGAAAAAACAAATTTCTGCTTAATTTAAATGCCAATTGCTGGGGCAACAAACAACACCGGAATAAAACATACAATGAACGAATAAACGAAAGAAAGAAAGAAACTTTGCAGACAATTGAAAATGAAGAACGTCGAAAGCGAAGCAGGCGAAGCAAAAGAAAACGCGAAGAAGTGAAAAACCCCGAAAAAGCAATCCAAAATAATAAATCACACCTTTGTCACTCAATGCTTCGTGTTTTCATTTTATACCCTATCCAAATTAGGGTATACTCCACCCCAACAGCATTTGTTACTTAATCAATCTGAATCTTTCGATTTTTCCAACTATATTTAATAGTTTTCATAAAAATTAATGAAATTAATTCACTTCACTTGATTCCCTTTATTTTTGATCTTCTTTACTTTATCAAAATTGTTTAGTTTCTGCTTTTTGATAATTGCAGCTAAATATTTAAGAATTCGTAAAGGGTATACAAACTTCCTTACCAATCAACAATTTCTTCCCTATGGTTTTTTTTTTTTCAATTAAAACCTTTGGAAATTGGTTGGGCTTTGGCCTTTCGTCGGCCATCGACTGCGACATGTAATTAGTTGACAAAGGTGTTACTGCTGGGTCTTAATTGAATTTTTATCTCTGCTCCTTTCTCACGCCCTTTCAAGTGGCTTCAATCTGGCCAGCAGCAACAACAAAACGAAAAAAAAAGTAAAGAAAAAGGGATTCAATTTTGAGCTCTGCCCCCAAAATGCCAAGTTAACTTATGCAAATTCTGTTGATTCTTTTCATCCCAGTTAAGTGAGATTTTTGAGGGCTAAATGGAATCCATTGGGGAATCATTTTTAAATATTTGTATGTTAACTTTAAGTTTCAATTCATTCGAATTCCAATTATCGAGACAAATGCCAGACTTTTCTATTAATAGTTCAGATAGTATAAAGAAATTAGACCTACTTGAATTGCCCTTAACTTAACATTCAGATATATATCATCTTGCTTGATTTTATTCCAAATTGCCAACCTTTTTCTGAATTTTCAAAATTTTTTAAATATGTTTTCCAAGTTTCCTTTACTTAGATCGCTGGCTTATCTACCGACAATTTAGTTATGCAAACTTCAAGTAAAAAAGTTAATTATATTTTTCATGTTGAGGCGATGAATTGGCCCAGAAAAAGGTAAACATCGAAAGAAACTTCCCAGCATAGACGAGATGGGAAATGAATTTGTTGAACAATTGGCCCACTGACGGGCTAGATTGGGTTGGATGGCAAAGTTTCTGTTGCTTTGGCTTTTAAGAAATTTGAATATGGCTGTAGGATACAATTTAATTAAAAATTCAGTCTACGACAAGTCCGGAAGTCGAGCGGAAATGCTTTTGGCTTGCTGCAAAATTCATCAAAGTGTTCGATTCAATGTTGATTTCCACTTCAACAGAAAGTAGGAAAAAAAACAGCATTTCCGTTTCACTTTTTTCCCGTTTCATTTTTCAACATTTTCCCCGCTTTCGCTCCGGTTCTCTCTTTTTGTGTTATACTCTTTTTTGTTTAGTTAATTACATTTAGCAAGATTTATGCAATTTACGCGCACAGGAAAAGCATTAATTAATTTTAGATGCACAATGATTAAAACCGGCTAGCAAAAGGGAAATTGGAAAATGGCTAACTGATCAATACCAAGAGTTTTTGTTAATGAGAAAATTACTCATCGGTTGTCTCTTATTTTCAATCGTTTTTTCTATTAGCACTTGCCAAAGTGAGTTCAGTGAGTTGAGAGTGTTAAACAAACTTTGACATCGTCATAATTAATAATAGCCAGGTGGCTGACATCGACAGTAGGTCAAATGGTAAATTTATAAACAAGATGGAACAAAAATCAACATACACTCTTGAGGTTTCCCATCCATTAGGTTAGTTCTCGACAAAATCAAATAAACTTCAGGAAATAAAGTGAAAAATTAATTTTCCATAAATTTCAAATGCGATTATTTTCAAGGAAATTTATGTCGCAATTTGCTTGTCAACAAGCTGCTTAGGAGATAGTTTTGCATATTTTGCATATATATTTATGTATATATGTATACGTGTAGATATGGGGCCACGCCCATTAATTATATCACAAACACCCTCACACATCGTAACGGAATTTTGGGCAAAAAGCTTAATTGCATTTGACTCACCCAATAAATACCAATAAATTTGTTCACAGAGAAGTGGTTTTCCTTATCATTCAACTCATTCAACATCTGGTTAAGAGAATTGCCAAATTTCGAACCCAAAACTAAGAGGATAACATCAAATTGGGAGGCGAATTCAAACGAAAAGGTAGTTTATGGTGTTAGTGATAAGTTATTGTATATATTATTATTAAAAAGTTTTGTAATAAAGGTGAATAAAATAAATTTTTCAAAAGGCACAACTAGTTGGTAATACTAAGCAGGAAAGCAGGAAACTTTCAGGACAACATTCATTTCAAAACATTTCATTTGGGAAGTTGATGTGAATACTTATTCACAACTTTATAATTTTCAATATGTTCGATTGGTTTTTGTTTTATTAAACGTTTAAAACTGACGAAACAACAGATAATAGAAGTTATAAATTTTATGATGTCCTTTTACAACACTAGTTTATATTGAGGACACGTTTTCTTGGTGCAACAAAAGAAATTGACTTTAAAGCTAGGTACACACGATGCAAACAATTTGCAGCAATTTGAAAATAATTTGCAGCAACATTTTGCACAAATGTTCACACCAATGCAAATATTGCATGAAAATATAGAAAATAGTTGCCGCAAACAGTTATTGCAAATTTTTTGTTTGCAGCAAAATGTTTGCACTCGTGTTCAAACGTGCAAATTTGATTGCAGCAATCAACTTGCTGCAAATTGTTTGCATCGTGTGTGAGCTTCTTAACAAATAGACCCAAAACTGCCTTAACCTTAAATTTGGGAAATTTTGCCATGTTATGAGCATTTAATTCAAAAATCCATTGTAAGCAATAATTTTAGGTATTTTATTATTGCTTTATGTAATAAATATAATTTGGAAATATTTTTGGACATAATGGGCATGGCATCTAGCTCCCACGGCCAAAAAACTGAATTTTATCCACATAAGTATGCTATAAATTCGAATTTTTTTGCTACACGATATTTTCTTTAATTGCAAGTTCAAGATTCATTGGCAAATCCACAAAATGTTTATAACATTGGTCAATATCATTATCATCGCAATTACCAATGCGACAGAGAAATTTCAATTCTTCTTGCCAATAGACAAATGGACGAAATTAAGGCTTAAAGCTAGCAAATTCATTGAGGTTAGGCACTAAAAAGTTCAATTGCAAGAAAAGTGGCTATTTGTGGCTATTGAGGCTTCCATATTTCATACACAATTACTCATACCACCTGTTACTACAAGGTGGACATTTTTTTAAAACTCTCCTCAAAGTGAAAATTTATTTCCAAAGTTTTTTTTGAGGATTGAAACCCAACCTTTTCAAATCCATGTTGTGTTTAATCGATAACTTTTTTGACTCAAAAAATATGTACACTCAAAGTCGAGCAACAGTTTTTGACAAATTAAAGGAATTAAGTTTTGTTTCCAAACACTTGTTTTCATCGGCTGTTTTCGCACCTGTGTTAGACAAGGTTGAAAAAACTAGTATGCAATAATGTGCATTGATCTTTTAACTATTATTCGGCATTAAAACTTTTCGAATTCATACACTTTTAAAATTAAATTAAATTATCATAAAATGGCAAAATTTCCCATAGTGGATTGGTATCAAAGGAAAAAAATGGTAGTTGTATACTTTGATCACCTCGACAATCCAGTGTTGGATAACGCCAAAGTGTAAAAAGGCCAACAAGAAAAGTTGGTGGTTTTAGTCCTGAAAAATTCAAAATGTATTCAAGTTTTTAATAGTTATACTTTGTTTCGACAAAAGAACCACAAAAGTATGCTACAAACTTTGTAAACAGCACTCGCTTGTCCCTGGACATTAAAATGGGTATTCGAAAAACGGAAACCTGAAAACTATGTAATGGGAACATGAAAACTATTTGAAAAATCACAGTAAAATTTTAATAAATTGCCTCAAAGAAAATCATGAGTAATGCATGTCATAAAATTTAATTGAATTTGTCATGGCAACGAGCATTTAAAAATGTTCAGGAATTTATTTCTTAAATTGGGAACATCTTATACAATAAAAATATCAAAGAAGCTAACTTCGGCTATGCCAAAGTTTGTATACCCTTGCAGCTTTTGACCATTACATTTTATTTTCTAAAAAATTTTTTGTTTCTTAATCCAATAAAGAAATATTTTAAATACATTGGCCGGGGGCAGCCAATCGCCAAATAGTAGACAATGTAGCGATTGATATTCATATTCACACACACACAATCGCAATTTTGACACATATATGTGCTTCACTGCTTATGCGTGCACTGCTTATGGCAGCAGTACTGCTGCATACTGCTGCTGCCATAAGCAGTGCACGCTATATAGGCAAATTTTATATCGTCGAAATCAGGCGTTATGTTTATCCGATTGTTTTGAAATTCACGCATATGACGTAATCCCTTTTTATTTATGTACATAATCAGTTTGGATAAGATTGTTCAAAAAATAGAGAAGTTATTCGCATTTAACGATTGTATTTGTATGGCAGCTATATGATATAGTTGTCCGATCTTATTCAAAATCGCAGATGTGTATGTGGCTGTATAGAAAAGCTTATATACGAACTTTGAATGCGATAGCTCTAAAACTGTGGGACTAGATCGCGCAGCACCAGACAGACAGACGGACAGACGGACAGACGGACATGGCTATATCAACTCGTCTTCTCTTGCTGATCAAGAATATATATACTTTATGGGGTCGGAAACGATCCCTTCTCTGCGTTACAAACATCTGACCAATTTTATAATACCCTCTGCAAGGGTATAAATATAAATTGACTGGAAATTTTTCGCTTAACTTTTGAGTTAATTTTGGTAAATAAGGTAAATATTATTAATAGTTGCTACTCTTTAACATTTTTAAGTGCATTCATGGTCGGTGTTAGCAGCTGACTCCGTCTGGACCGAGATGTCCTCGAGAAGTTAAGTCTTGAACAATTTATGAGGTAAAAACAAAGAACTAAGAGACTCATTCATAGTGGAAATTGATTTGGTGCGATTTGTTTAATGTCAAATTTTAAAAAGAACCAATAAAGTTCAAATTTATTTGATGAGAGGTATCTAAAGGTATACCTCTCGGCTTTCCAAATCAATTTTTCATTTTCATTTCTCTTTCAATTTAATAAGATGGTTTTATTATACCCTTGCAGAGGGTATTATAAAATTGGTCAGATGTTTGTAACGCAGAGAAGGGATCGTTTCCGACCCCATAAAGTATATATATTCTTGATCAGCAAGAGAAGACGAGTTGATATAGCCATGTCCGTCTGTCCGTCTGTCTGTCTGGTGCTGCGCGATCTAGTCCCACAGTTTTAGAGCTATCGCATTCAAAGTTCGTATATAAGCTTTTCTATACAGCCACATACACATCTGCGATTTTGAATAAGATCGGACAACTATATCATATAGCTGCCATACAAATACAATCGTTAAATGCGAATAACTTCTCTATTTTTTGAACAATCTTATCCAAACTGATTATGTACATAAATAAAAAGGGATTACGTCATATGCGTGAATTTCAAAACAATCGGATAAACATAACGCCTGATTTCGACGATATAAAATTTGCCTATATAGCGTGCACTGCTTATGGCAGCAGCAGTATGCAGCAGTACTGCTGCCATAAGCAGTGCACGCATAAGCAGTGAAGCACATATATGTGTCAAAATTGCGATTGTGTGTGTGTGAATATGAATATCAATCGCTACATTGTCTACTATTTGGCGATTGGCTGCCCCCGGCCAATGTATTTAAAATATTTCTTTATTGGATTAAGAAACAAAAAATTTTTTAGAAAATAAAATGTAATGGTCAAAAGCTGCAAGGGTATACAAACTTTGGCATAGCCGAAGTTAGCTTCTTTGATATTTTTTTAAATATTTTTGAATGAACTTTTATATATATATATGTATATGCATATTTATGTATGTATGTTTGTGTTCACCTACATACTTATTGTCCGTAGATTCAGATTGATAAAGTTAATGGGATTGTGCACGTAATTAGTTAACAAGTTGCATAAGCACTTGAAACTTCAGCCATTTAAGTAGCCATAGAAGCAGAATCACAGAACGAAAGGCATAAATAAACCAACCATTGGATTCTCTCTGGTTCTTGCTCTCATTCTCGTACTTATGCACTGAGGCCACTCAGTCGGCTTTAACCACTTGTAGTTGTTCGTTGTTATGTGTGTGTGTGGGTGTGTGGGGGTGTGTATGTGTGTTTGACAAGGACATTTCATGCAGCTAATGATGTATTCATTTACCAACAAGCCAACCTCTCCAGTGACTTTGTCTCCCTCTTTGGCTTATATACTTACTTATATTCTTATGAGCAAATAATGCGATTTACCTAATGAGCACTCTAACAGCGGATAGACTACAACGACGACGACGATGACGATGAATGTCGACCACGAGGACTAGAACGCACTTGGCATTTAAATGTTTCACGGTCGAAGGACGAGAGGATAGCTAAATGAGAGGATGAGGATTGTGAGGTAGACAACCTTGAACTACAACGAATGGCTTTGTGTTCGCTGCTCTCTGATCTGAGTGAGTGAGAGGGAGAGAGAGCACTTAATTCCGTTTATATTAACAGGTCTAGGGCAACTGACACCGACACCTCGTCTCCCTCTCTCTCTCTCTCTCCCCTTAGTTTGCCACACAGTTCCTGATTCCGTTTCTCACTCCCTGGAGCACTATAAATAACCCTTTCGATAACAAACATTGCGATGTGTTGATAATAAAAGGGTTGATTTATTTCTATGCTATGTTGTGATTTATGGCCTTTAATGGCCAGCCGCCTGATGACGCCACACAGCGGCCAAAAAACCAAACCAAACCGAACAAAAAACGAATCGAATCGACTCGACTCGAATCGGATGAGTTTCGACGTTGTGAGTTCACATTCAACATAAAGCAGATGCAAAAAGGGAAATTCGTTAACTTCATCCTTCTAACAATAAGAATAAAATTGTGTTAGAAAGATTTAACCGATCGATTAATGTCTTTAAATCTCAGAGAATAATTAAATAGGGTTCAATAAAGCGTTAATGATGGAAGAAGCAAGTAAAATAATGTCATCGAAAGTCTATAGGACATATAGGAATAATTTTGCAAAAAAATGCAAAAATTTTAAAATCCATCCATCCAAGAAAATAAAATGAAATGGATTAGAAAGCTACTTTCACGAACTGCTTGGAGACTAATAGCTCAAAAAGGGAGGAATTCACTCACTCTTTTTACGCTTGCAACATTCGTTCAAATTCATATATAAAATCGAGTTTAGACCCTGAACGTAGAGTTATACGAAAAGCTCAGTATCTAAATAATAATAAAACTTGCAAAAACAACTCTTAACAAGCACCGTGAAGTTTTTGCATGAAATGGCTTAAACGAAGTTGTGGCATATCGTGGATTTCACCGATAAAAATCGCTGCAATTTAAATGGATCTGATGGCTTAAACTTTTCTTTTATAAAGATCTTTTAAACATTGCAGGCATATACAATACTTTGCTTAGGTCATATTTCATTTATATACATATGTATATGTACATATACTAACACACTTATATTTATACTTTAACATTTCAAGGGCTCAAGATGCGAGACCAAAATCTGTACTTTCAGTTCTTAAGTTACCAAGCGACTACACGGTCGAAAATAAAATACACTTTTACTTTTTACTTAAACTCGGTTTACATCACTTTGATGAATTTACGTCAACAAGTTAAAGTAATTATATCTATCTAGAGAAAAAGATTTGCATGATTTTGAGTTATGTTTTCTTGTAAACTTCCTCCAATTTTCTATTAACATTTTAATCTTAAAAATGTTTTGTTATGTAATAATATCCTAAAGCATTGCTAATTAATCTTAGATTTAATCTTAGATTTAGATCTTAGATTTAGATTCTTGTCTTATTCTAAGTGTGCCCATATATCGATAACACTTTTATACAGGGGCTGTGTGCCCATATATCACAAAGACTAGAGATGCCATATAAGGGCGTTGAGCGGGCACCTTTTGGGAATAGAGTGGACATTCATATTGCACATAAAGTGGAAAAAAATATTTCGTTCAAGTTTTAATGAGATAAATCTACTTGTTTTTATGGAAGCTTGATAATCCCAAGTGCAACTTATTTATTTGTTTGAAGTATTGATGGAAATAAAAAAATTAGATTCCCCATTTTAATTCCAGTTGCTTATCATAACTAGAAATTGTTTGTTTCTAAATAAATTGTGGTAATTACAAAACGCCAATGGAAAGGGATTTTATAATAAATATATTTAATCTTGCAGCACTTTGATTCCATCACTAAATCAAGTTCTTTTGTTCCTCTAAGGATCCGATTTTCATTGCACCAGTTGGCCCATCAGCAAACAAAAGACTCGAAATCAGGGAACAAGGAAAGATAAAAAACCGGAACTAGAACATAATGCGGCAACCGTGAAATTTATGCTTTATACCGCATAAATTGACTGAGAGACACTTGTGACGGGCTTTGTTTGGAGGGCGTTAAGCGAGACTGCGAGTGAGACTTCCGTTTTTATTTCGCTTGCCTCTCGTTGCTGCTTCTTCTTCTGGTGGGCCGTGTCGATTTTGTTTGAGCAATTAAAATGCCTGGACTAGACCCCGCCCACATGCCCACCAACAACACATTAACTACAAATTACATTCACATTAGTGTTTCGGCATTTTCCGGGTATCCGGGGTCCGGCTGTTCGCCTGCCTGTTTCTCAATTTTTTTTTCTTTCCCTCCTCCTTCTTCTTTTATTCTTTCCTTTCTCGTGGCTTCTCTTTTGCCTTCGTTTTTTTTTTAAACCAAACACCTAATAAATCAAAGCGGACTCCTGAGAGAGCCCCCTAGAGTATGCTTGTTAAATGCTCGTAATAAATTAGCTGCCGCCCCCTGGTCAAAAAACTGGGCCCCTGCCTTCACCTTCTCACTTTTGCTGGCCCTTCCAATCGACTTGATTATTGGCTTAGCTCATGGTCTGGCCATTTTACAATGGCCAAACGAATTGAACTCAATCGAAGGCTGTTTGGTTGTGGAACAAGACCAGACTCATTCATTTTGCCAAGTCTGTGAATTTGCTTGCACTTTTCTATTTCCTTTTTCTCCCCATCATTTTCTTCTCGCTCTTATCGCTCCCCCATCCCTCCCTCGCCCTCCTCATTCCCCATTTTATTTTTAATGAAGTCAGCGCAAAATTTCGTTTTTGCTGTGTGGGCAGTGCTCCGTTCGCCATTCGCCGTTCTCTTTTCTTTTTTCCGCTTTTATGCAATTCGTTTGTAATGCTCGCTCAATGTTTAAACTGCAGTAAATGAGCATACGATTTTTGGTGTATTGGATTTATCAACTGTATACTTAAAGCGAGGGTCATTCGTTTAGTTTGTAAATTCAGTAGCTCAATTGTTGATTAATAGTTTAAGCAGTTTGAGTCCATCAATAAGGCGACTTTCTTGTTTGTTGTTTCATCTGTTCTCCCTTTACTTGGAATAATTTACTATGACGACCAGAGCTTTGGTATATAATCTTAAGGACCTTAAAGCTATGTTATATAATAGTCCCATCTGGAGTCGGTGGAAAGCTGTAAGCTGTATAGCGAGTATAACCATTTATTCGATCTTTTTGACCATTCTAATATGTGGAGACTACATTATAAATCTGTTTGATCTGACAGAAATTTGGTGGTGAAATGTAAGCCAATATATTACTTCTCATAGCTGAGTACGAGCACTAATTAGTTCTACTTATAATCATTAGTCGATTCAGCAACAACTCTGCAAGCCTTTAATGTTTTGATGGCGTTTAAAAGTATGTAAAAAATTGATAAAAACTACATCTAAACTTTGGAAATCGGTGATCTATCATGGCACTAAAATTCAGAACAACCATCTATATATATAAAAATCTTCTGTTTGTTTGTATCTGTCCGGTAAACTCGGAAAGTTCTGGACCGATTAAGCTGAAATTTCGACACAATATACTTTGGACATTCGGATTTTTATCCACTTTTTTTTTTAATAAAATATGTCTAAATAATTAAAAAAAACAGCTTTTTTACGGTCACATGCGTCCCGACTTATTGTTTTCAAAGATTCCATTAGATTTCTATATACTTATGTATTCCTCTTGATTTCTATACATTCCCATAGATTTCTATATATTCTATTGATTTCTATATATTCCTATTAATTTCTATGTATTTAAATTGATTTCAGCTTACCAGTATATGCAAAAGTGAATTATCAGTCGAATTCCAGAGGTCCGATCACGCCGCCACCCGCGGAGTCTCCTTTTATATCCTCTGGAGACATTAAGTTTGGCCGGATGTTAAATCAGTTATTCGCTATTCGTTATCCGTTAAAAACTAAAATATCCGAAATTTCTATTAAGATTTAAAATTTCCGTTAGAAATTTAAAAATTTTTCTTAATCTATTATTTAAACATTCCTCTATACAGAAAAGTATAACTTAGCGGAATACTTATTTAAATGATATTGTGTTAAATTTAACATTGTTAATCATATATTTATCACATTGAAATCAATTGGAGTATATACTTATAAAAGCCTTTAAGAATTCTTTAAATATATATAGAAATTTACATAAATATGTATATACAATATTGAATATAATATATAAATTTTGTTTTATAAATTTGAATTAGTTTTTTCACTAGCTTTGGTTCTTTTTGTATATCATTTAATTGTGTTGTTAAGATACCATAAAAACCTCAACTTTGCGATCCTCTAACTTTGTCAATTTATGTCCGCTTTCAAAAATTGTCTTTTTTGGGTGCTCTCAATATGAATTAACAATTGGCTTTCAAATCTGGGAAACTAATTTTTGATTAAACAGACGACCACTAGAATATCAAAGTAATGAAGAGTCAACTTTTTCATCCTCACATGTTGAATTTAGTATTCTGGGTTCGTCATAAATTGTGCTCTACTTTAATATGTCGTTGCCTCTAACCTAAAACTTGTCAAACATAGAGACAGAAATTTTTATGAGTTACGCGCGTAAATGTTGCATAATTGTTTCATGTACACAATGTCACATGCGCATTTAACGAAGCGTCGGTAGCAGCAGCAGCAGCAGCAGCGGCAAGTTGCATCAAGTCAACGCTAATTAGTTAGGAGACGCCGCGGCGTCTTTGCATCTTCTTGGCGAAAGATAGTCACAGCATTGCAAAGGGGGGGAGGGGGGTAAGGAGGGAGTGGGGCAGCTGCTTGGAAAATGGCAAGAAGAGCTGATGACAAGGCTGCTTTTCGCGTTGCATCTCTTTGCTCATACTCTGCCATATCTTTGCTCACTTTATTTTTTAAGCATCTTTGGAAACTTTGGAGCTGAAAAACTTCTACTTACCAGCATATAGTGAAAAGTGCAACGTCAACGCCTTGAACATCCAAGTGCGAGTGTGTGTGTGTGTGGGTGGTTGAAAGGATAGGTCTCTCTCTCTCTCTCTCTGTCTGTGTGTGTGTTACGCTAATTTCTGCCTGGACGGAAAGTCACACGCAGCCAACGCGTGCCAAGCAAAAATTAAAATACCAAAAGCTCTGAATTTCTCCTTCCTTTCCCCGCTGTCTCTCTCTCTATTTTCCCTCCCTGCTGTCGTATCTCCCCTTCTCCATTGGCTTACTCTCTCGACAAAGGCAAATAAAAAGTGGCGTGCGCTGCAAAGTATGCTACAAATTTTATGCATCTCGCCTCACACCGCTGCCCGCATCCCCAGCCCTTGCTACCTTCCATCTAACTTGACTTGCAGTCGCCAATGCCTAGTAATAAAAATGTTATGAATTTCAAATGCATATAAAATGGTGGGCATAACTTTTAGAAATGCCAATGTAAGAAACAAAAGGGCATATCAGCTGTGCAAGTGCTTTGTATCGCGGGATTCCATGTCCAGCAGATAGCAACTACCTCTCCGTGCTTTTAATTCTAGCTTTTCCTAAGGTTTATATAGATAATGAGAAGTAAACTACGAACAGTGCAAATTTAGTAATAGGGTGAAACGATGCAAGATTGGGAGAAATAGAAGCAATAGAAGGACATTGTATACTTAAATATTGATTTGTATACTTCTGTTAAATATGAAGAGTTAAAGCTGAAATTATCATGGAACTCTAACGTTGAAAAACAAAAAAACTAGTCAATGTTGTCTGGTACATGATCAACTACAACATCCACCAAAAGCTCCAAATCTCTACTGCCAGAGAAAAAATAGCTAAGTTTAGTAAAAGATTCCTAGATGCCATAAAAATGAACTATTTCCAAATCTACTAGATGATTCAACTACAGTTAGAAGGCTTAAAGGACTTCAGATTTTAGATCTATCTCGTAGATTTTAAGATAAATAAAATTGTTAATATACAATAATGAAGTAAATTAAACAAATTGTATAATAGATAGCAACATTGGATCCTAATTATACTAATGTTATACAATTCGTTTATTGTTAATTTTTCTTTCGACAAACAAATACACATTTCCAAACAAACATAAAAAAACCTTGGAAATCCGAAAACTTTCACAAGAAGCTCGATTTAAAAAAGAAAACACCATGGAATAATGAGCATCGAAAATGCGTAATAGAAGACAATGGGATTAAGAAATAAACAGTTCTAAGAACAAAAATAACAAGAAAATAAACCATTTTTTATAAGTTTTCCTTGATTAACTATTAATATATTTCTTTTATGTTTGCTTAGGCCAAATGATGTTTGGATGTCCTTCATAGTTATGGTTTTTGGCCATGGCCCTAATTCAAATGAGTTTTGGTATATATAGATGTAGGGTAGTATTATTAAGAGAAGTACACAGCTCCCAGCATTGATTTTTTAGTTGTGTTTTTTTTTTCTATTTTGGGAAGCTTTCTATCTTCCATTAAATTTATTTTATTTGATCGAAATAGTGATGAGGTAAATGTTAATAACTTTTTTCTTAATATAATTTATTGATTTCAAAATAAACATTTTCGGCATTTTCAACAATTTTGTAAATTCTAACTCTAAATGTTTAAACATTTTCAAAAATAAATAAGAATTAAATAAACAACATGGAATTGAAACTTCAATTACAGTTCAATTATTGGAAAACAAATTAACACTAAAAATTTTTTTTTATTTTTTGAACAACATGGAGTTGAAATTTCAATCACAATTCAATTATTGGAAAAACAAATTAACACTCAAAATTTTGTTTATTTTTTTTTTTAATTACACTTTTGTTTAAAGCAGTTTCGAGGACATTTATTGATAGCTCCTTAAAATGGTTTCCAAAATTTATATTTTTAAGAGTATTCCGCTGTCTGCTTCTTTAGGCAGTTGCTCTTATTCTCACTTTAACTTCTTTAATATGAATAAAAACCAACAAAAACCAAGTGACCAAAACTTATTTATTATTCATATGCCCAAAAAAAAAAAAAACAAAATAAAAAGAGCCAGCCACAACAACAGCTAAAAATACGAAAAGTTGGGAGTGTGTGTGTGTGTCAGTGTAGCTAAAAAGCTATAGAAAAACCTTTTTTGAGTTTCTTTTCTGTTAATAAATGCAGCCTGGTGGTTGGTCCATGGAGCAACCTAGGTCCGTTGTACGGTTGGGCCACTTTTGAGTTGCATGCGGCACGCGTTGCCTTTTACTTTGACTGTCGCAACTGTTGCCCCAGGCCGGAGACTCCGACATAGTTGGAGTCAGAGTTGGAGCCGGGTTTTCGGGACAAAAATGAAAAATCTCAGCGCCATGCCTGGGCGTTCCGATTCGTTTCGTTTTGGTTGGCGCCTTCGTCTCTTTTCATGTTTGCGCTAGTTCTTTTGGCGCAATTTTTATTGTGTGGCAAAGTCATATTCATTCGCATTCATTCAGTCTGTGACTTGCAACACATTTTTTACATCTCTCTGGCTCCTTTTCTCTCTGTACTTTTCATGTGGCAAGTGTGAATGTTGCATCAGTTTTAGTTGTGTTGTCGTTTTGACTTTTCCTTTTTTCTTTTTTTTTGTTTTCTTACCATTTTCATTTCCTATTTGCACATTTTTCACTTCCCTCTTTTTGCTCTGCTCTTCTCTTTAGTGCGTTGGCTTTTTGATGTGTCCCGCTTTTTTGTGTTTTGTGTTCAGTTAAAAGATTTATAAATATGAATTTTATACATTTTGCCATGAAATATGCAAATTTCTCTAGAAATGCCCAAAGGAAATAGAAATGGTCAGAGCAACTGCAAAGCATCCTCCTTTCTGCCGATTCCCAACCACATTCTCTGTATATATACATACATACATATGTATGTATGTGTATGTTTTGTTTGGGGTATGTGGGTGTACTTTTTTCCATCTCCCTTTGGTGTCTCTTCAACTCGTTGAGGTTGTGTTTTTTTTTTTTTTTGCCTGCTCGCAGATGCATTTAATGACCTGCAACAGAAACTGGCGCAAAGAGACTGCAACTATTTGGCACCGAATGCAACAAATGGCCACCGAAATTGAGCCCGAACGATTGAAACGATTGCAAATACCCTATCAAATCAAAGCAGTTAAAAATAATGATAAAAATTATTAAGGAAATCGAACTGTCAAAAAGGAGAAGAAAAATACGTGATTGATTTTAGGCACAAAAAAACATGGAAAAGTGTTTAAAAAAAGATCTAGAGAAAATATTTAAAAACATTTTACTCTTAGTAACCAAATAAAAAAATGTTTGAATTTTAAAATTTGGTTATTTCCAGATTAAAAAGTTAAAGAAAAATTTAAAAAAAAATAAATTTTCATTAAATATGTACATAAATAAGAGAAAAGCAAATAAAGTACTATTAAGAAGGCAACAATTATTTTGTAGTTGTATAATATATATTTAACATGGGATTAAATTAAATAAATAAAAATTCTAACAATTATTATCAATTATCAAATAATAATTACTATAATGAAAATAAATAAATATACTAATAATTACTATCGGGAATAGATAAAGAAGAAAAAACCATTTATTGATAAACTCAAATCAATTGAAAAAGTCTATTAAGAAAACAATTAGCCAAAGAGGACTCATGTAAATGAAATTTCATAACTGAATATATCAATTAATGAACTCAGATAGGTTTTATTTTGTCATCATTCTAGTTATTACAATTTCAAGTTGAGAATTGATTAACTAATCAAGAGTCTAATGAAATTATAAAATTGTTCCGCATGGAAATTGAATATGAGCTTACATATTTATCGAATAAATTCGAAATATATATATTTTTAGTCTATCCTTAATTGGATTTTACATTATCAACAATCTCTGCAATTTTAATAATCTAAATAATTCAATTTCATTCACTTCAAAATGGTTTCTTTGAAGAGTATTTCAAAGTCATGCCAAATCCCTTTACCAACATATTCTATCACAAAATAATTAATTGCTATTCGTGTTTTTTTTCGCCATACGAAAATACATACACAAACAAATACATGTATATGGGTTTTTTTTTTTTTTTTTTGCCATTATTCGTTAAATGAACTTGTTGGTTTTGTCTCACTTTTTTTTTTCGTTCTGGGTTTTGCATTTTCATCGCAGTAAGCCATAAATCAGGGCATTTTAATGCAAATGTTGTTGCAATTTTATGGGCTAAAATCAGCCATTGGCTGGCTACTATTAATATTTATTAACAGGCGGCGCATGATTAATGCCAAATAATGAAATTAGTTAAAGCCAGCGCAACACAACAAGAACAACAACCATGGAAATTGCAATTTTTACAATTAAATATTTAAAGTTGAATTGTAAAGTGTAATTAATGTCAAATGTCATCAATTATTCTAAGCCAACGCACTTGGTGGCCATATGCGGGATGTGGTGGAAATCAATTAAATTATGAATGCAATTAAAATAATTTAATGATGCACAACTCTCTGTCTCTCTAGCTACCTCTCTACTACCCTCTGTCACATTTCCTCGACCACTCGATGACAGAAATTATATTCAATTTTTCATTATGCGATTGCAGTTAATTAATAATTCAATAAATTTTCAGCACAAGTCGCCACTTCAAAGTATTTCAAAATAATTGTCAACAATTCTACATATTCACGCCACACATTGCGCGCTCACATACATAAATTAAACAAGTTTATCAAGTATCGAGAAAAATATTAATTAAAATGATACATATGACAGGAAACAGTCAATGTTTTTCCATTCCAGTTTGAAGTGGATAAGAACATTTAGTACTATGTACAATAAAAGTGGCACATAAGATACTTTTAAATACATTACAATCAAGAGTGATGGAATGTAAAGAAAAAAATGTGAAGCAACTGAGAGTCCATTTGGAAGTAACGCTAAAAAACTTGGAGTACTTAAAAACAATGTAGAAAACCTATAAGACATAACAAAGATTACTTTTGACGGTGAAATATAACTTAGAACCAATAATATTTTAATAAAGAAATAACCAAATTAGAGATGGGCATGGACCGTGTTGGGCTCTGTTTTTCAAGGGGTCCAACACGGATTAGACACGGCACGGAATAGGCACGGAATAGGCACGGCACGGAACAGGCACGGCACGGCACCTCACGGCCCATGCCCATCTCTAAACCAAATACAAAATATTAACAAATAAGTAATTAATTTTGGAAATTGGCAAAGCTCTTTGTTATATTTTAAACATAGTTTGAATCATATGTATGTAGTTATGATTTGCGATCATCTTTATTGTTTATTAATATGGTAATTGTTTACTTTGACTTCTCGGGCCCAAAAACTGCAAGAATTGCAACGAATTTGGTATCGAAACATTTAAATCCAAATTTAAAAAATTCTGGTTTAATTTATTAAGTTTACCTGGTCTTCGAAATCTAGCCGTTTTTCCACGTTTAGCGTTATCCAACACTGGAATCGCAAGTGTCATTAATATTTTATTTGTTTGATGACAACTTAGTGTGGTTAATTTTTATACCCTTGCAGAGGGTATTATAACCCTTTCATGCCCACTGTTGCATATACGCAACATTGTACTTATGAGCCTCTAACTACCGTTATATTAATTTTTTTGGTTTGAAGCTTTCGCAGAAATATAGCTGCATGTGTTGAGTGCGCTCAAACCAAATTGTTCGGTAGTCAGCTGCACACGTGTTCAGTTTGAAGCTATTTTCCCGAGAACGTAGTTGACAAATTCATTGTGCAAAAAAACGTGGTTTTAAAAAAGTGTTCAAAATCATTAAAATAATTGATTCATCCTAAAACAAAGTATAACAACTAAATAAAGAAAGGTAAGTGAGTATTTAAAAAGAAAACTCGCATAAAAATATTGTTTAGTTTGTTTGTAATAATTTTTCAAATGTCGTGTTGCCTATATGCAACATTGGTCTAATGTGGTAATTTTCGAAAAATAAAATTTTTTTGTAGGCAGATTCTAAGATGCGCCCAAAAGGTTTGACTCAAGCTGAAATTGAAAAATTTGCCAATTTTGATTGGGAAGATTCGGCTGATGAGGAAAATGAAGAAGAAGAAGACAGAAATATGGACGAAATTATAGAAGAAACTTTGAAAAATTTGGATAAAAGGACTGAAAATGAAAATGTAGAACTTGGTTTGATTGACCAATTTATTAGAAGCGAAAATGATGGATATTCGAATGAAAATGAAAACGTTGTACAGGAGGTGATAGAAAAAATGGATTTAAAGAGTTTGAAGTGGAGGAGTGTAGAGATTGCGGAAAGCGAGACCACTTGGAAAAGTGAATTATGCAGCAATGAGGTGAAAACCCCCATCGAATATTTTAGTACTTTCTTTGCGGATGAACTGTGGCAGACAATATGTCAGGAAACTAATTTATATGCCATGCAAACGAAGGGCATAGAATTGAAATGCACCGTGCCTGAAATGAAAAGGTTTGTTGGCATACTTCTTTACCTTGCAGTTGTGAAAATACCAGCTTATAGAATGGCATGGGCTACTAATTTCAAACTAGCGGCCGTTTCAAATGCATTACCGAGAAACAGATTTGAAAAAATTAAACAGTTTTTCCATTTGAACGATAATTCTAAGCAGCCTCAGAAGGGAACACCTGAATATGACAAGTTGTATAAGGTTCGTCCTTTGTTGGACGCCATAAAAAAAAATTTCGCAAGAAGAGTTTCAAAGTATAGATGAGCAAATGATTGCATATAAAGGTAACTTATTATTTGTGAATACATTTCCGAATAACACAATAGTACATTCTTTTCTTAGGTCAACATAGTTTGAAACAATACCTTCCAATGAAGCCCCACAAGTGGGGTTTCAAAATGTTTACGAAAGCTGGTGTATCTGGGATTATATACGATTTTACTCTGTACATTGGAGAAGGAACGTGCAAGACTTATGGCTTGGGCATTTCATCAGATATCGTGCTATTTTTATCATCCAATTTACCAGTAAACCAAAATTTCAAATTGTTTTTTGACAATTGGTTTTCGTCAATAAGTTTGATGATTGCTCTGAAAGAAAAAGGCATATTGGCCGTTGGTACAATTAGAAGCAACCGATATAAACCCCTATAAAAGAGCTTATGTTGAAGACCCAGCAAAATCTCTACGACTTGATGGTTATAATCATTGGATGAAATGGGGAACAAGAGGAAGATGTAGAGTATGCAGCAATGGATTTCCAAGCTGTAAATGCAGCAAATGTAATGTGCATTTGTGCTCCAATCCAAAAAAAAATTGTTTCGTGTCCTATCATACATAAATATTAATAAACGCATTTGAAAAAAATTCAACTTTACTTAAAAAATACATATCACAATTACCCAATGTTGCATATACGCAACATCCTGTAGCTCTTGAACCAGGACATCTAGGAGATTGAAATTTTTTTCAGTTGCTATTGAGGTCAACTCTAGCTTATATGTCTACTCAAAAAAATTTTAGCCCCGCCCATTTTAATTCGGGCATGAGAGGGATAAAATTGGTCAGATGTTTGTAACGTAGAGAATGAATCGTTTCCTACCCCATAAAGTAAATATATTCTAGATCAGCATGAGAAGACGAGTTGATATTGCCATGTCCTTCTGTCCGTCTGTCTGCCTTCTACTATACGAACTAGTCCCACAGTTTTAAAGCTATGGTTTTCAAAGTTGGTATATAAGCTTTTCTATACCCTAGATTCTAGGGCCTAGAATGCACATATGCGATTTTCAAAAAGATCGGACCACTATATCATATAGTTCCCATAGGAATCATCGGTCGAAAAAAGGGTTTTAGATTAATTTCTTCGTTGTTTTTTACGGGAATACTTAAAATATGACAGTTTACTATATATCTAAACGTTCGTGCCATTTGATTTGATCATAATCAGACTACTATATCATATAGCTCCCATAGGATCCATCGGACCATGAATAGTTTTGCTTCCAACAACTCTTTTATCTCTTTACCCATTGTCACCAAACTTAATACTTTACATTTTCAAAGTTTGCTTTTACATACACTGAATAAGTTTTGTTGTGTATTTTAAGATGCAACTTTTTTTCTTATCCTCCTGGAATGCTCTGTCACTGCGGTTACGTTACCTTTCTTCTACTACTCTGCTAACTGCTCAGTGATATGAAACAAAATATTTTAAAATTTATAAAACAAAATCCTAATCTTCCAATACTTGGAAATTCACACTGAAAAGTCATCCAAGAATATTACAGAATACAACCGAGATTTAATAACGAGGAGAATAAGCGCAAAGATATTTAAAAAGCAAAGTGCCTCTACACTAGTAATTTTATAAGGTCTCAAATCAAAAGTTTGAGTTGTAGTGATTAACAGCATAAAATAATAGCAGGAAGAACTAAGGACTTCCGTTAAAATTACACTAAAAAGCCAAGCTCTAGCATACAAAATGGAGCAAGCTGCATTCAAAACAAGTGGCAAGTGCCTTCTCATCCTTTCCACACTTAATGCCTGTTGCCTCTTCATGGTGGGTAGCCTAATTTACTGTTCTAATTTGATTTGTGTAGACCTACATAAGTACATATGTATGTATACATTTACGATTGCATTTGGGGTTTATGTCGCTGTCATAAAGTTCACTCAGTTGTCGGCAGGAAAATGATTTTCCCTGCTTGGCCACAATCAATTTACACACACACACACACACATATGCATACACATATGTATATGTAAATGTGTGTATGCAGTTAGTGGTTCTCCTTACGAAAGTCATAGTCATGTCATATAAAAAGTCATTTCAGTCAATAAATTTTAATGCAACGCACGACAAATGGAATCCTTTTGCTAGGCTAATTCCAAACTTGGCTATTAACATAATCTCCACTCTCGAGGACAAATCCATCAAAGTTTTCTGACGAACCCCCAGATGATGATTGTCAGCATGATGATTAGGAAAGTGGAATGGCAACGTGTGGCATATAAAAATCACAATCGTAAAACAAGCCACCAATCTTGTGTAGAAACTTAGAGAGTCTGCAATAAAATTTATATCCTCATTTTGTGGAACGATTGGGTTTGCGGGACTCTCAAGTTTGCGTTTTATTGACTTTAAATTGCAAATGAGTTTTCAACTATTTCTTTAGGTAAATATACGAATACATAAAAAAAAAATGAGACATTGAGTTGAAATCTCTAAGCCGAAATCAGTTTCTCCAGATTGAGCTAAAAAAGCTCTGTGTTATTTTCATAGAGTGGTTTAAATATGCAAATATTTTGAAGTATATGGAATAAGATATGTATGGAAAATACACTAGAATACACGAGTTTGTTTTACTTATAAAATTTCGGAATCCATAGTTAGAACTTTTTTATGGGCACATCTACACAGTTGTAAAGCAAATTTCGTTGGGTGAAAATTGTCGATGAAATAATCTTATTTGTCGATGGTTATAAAAATTAAAAACCATCGAACTCATCGATAGTATAATCGATAGTTTGCAAGCCGTACCACTTAATGTCATTTAATTGATCATACCTGTCCATTGTGGGTGAATGGAAACCGTTTCAAGCTCAGAAACATCGAATAGTGAAATACTTATGACGAAATAGGAGGAAAAAATAAAGGTTTACAATCAGAGAAAAGGTTTTTCCATTGTTAATTAATTAAATAACACTAGTTCAGGTCAAGCAATATAAAATTTATGTGTTAAATTTCTAAAGACATTAATTTTAGTGTAATTCCAAAATATATTTCATTGCTAAATTAGGAAAATTTCTTCTTTAGATTCTAGTTCGATTATTGTTTTGGTTGTTTACTTTTTGTGGACATTTGAATATGTATTTGTGTATTCGCTTGCAAATTGTAGCATACTTTTCAGGGCTGGGAGCAGCGCGTTAGCCATACGGCAAAGCCGCCAGCAGGCAGAATGATAATTTGGTTTTTCGCATATTTTTGGCCCATGTGAGTGGCCATCTTGACTTTTGCATGCCTCTGGTTGGGCTTGTTACTTCTATGTCTGTTGTTATTGTTGTTGTTGCTCCTTTGGATGCTGCATAAAAATGCGAGAAATGCCGCCGCTGGCAGTCAATTTTCTTGTTTACAATGCAGCGCACATACACACTCACACCAACACACTCACACACACACACAATGACAAATAGCAAACAATTACTGGGCGTGGCGTTGTCTCTTTCTTTCGGCATCCCTCTCGTTCTATCTGCTGTTGGTGTTGTTGCTTTTTTCGCCGCAATAAATACAATTTGCATGACAAAATAGCAAACAATGGCAACTTTTACCCGAGTGGGTGCATGTGTGTGTGCGAGTGTGCATGTGTGTGTGTGTGCGTTATCAGCGTGTGCGAGTATATGAAAGCGTCTGCAGGTTCACTCAGCCAAACCAAACTACACACAAAAACAATCAACTGGCTATGTGGACGTTCGCTGCTCCTGCACCACCCCACCAACAACAAACACACACACAGACACAAGCAGAGGCGGGAGGTGGGAGTGGCAGAGGCCTGCAGTTAGGCTCCAGCTACTGTGGCACAACTTATGAATATTCAATTTTACATAAAAGATTTCGTTGTTGTTGCTGTTGCTACTGTTGTTGTCGTAGCTGTTGTTATTTTGATTTCTCGTCCTTTTTTGTTTTCCTTCTACTCCTCTCTCCCAATCTCTCTCTCTCTGCCTCTTCATCTCCTGCATTTTTCTTTATTTCTCTTGCTGTTGCGCTGGCTCTTCATGAACGTAAAAACACTTCATGCATGCTATGAAATGTGAAAAATATTGGATGCTGGTTGAACAACAAAAAAAAAAAAACTAAAAAAAAAAGAAAAATTAAAGATTCCAGGAATGGCAGGATTGAGGTGGAGTAAGAATAAAGACCAACATCATCTATGATGGCTAAAATGCACTGAGAAAAACTATAGAAAAAGCAGTTTGCTCTAACAATTAAATGTATTTAATTTTTTTTTTTTTTTAAGTTTCTTTAATGTTTGATGTTTAAAACGTTTGTACGTTGATATTTATCAATTTAGGCAACATTTTTTTAAAAACTTCAGTTTCGATTTGACCCTGTGAAATTGTCTTAGATAATTAGGAAAATAATTTGATCTCGTTTTGACTTATTAGATTAGTTCTATATCATGAAATAAATTATACGTTCAATAAGACGTCAAGCTGCTTTTTTTTTTTTTTTTTTTTTTTTTTTTTGCGAAAAAAAAAATTTAAAAAAAAAAAGCAAAAAAAAAAAAAAAAAATTAAAAAATAAAATTAAAAAAAGAAAGGAAAACAAATTTTTAAGGGCATACCAGTATCATTATGGAGATTGTAAGACCTAGATTTCAAACTTTTTGAATTTAATCAAACGCTGGGTTTTAGCAAGCTCGAGATCCATGTTCAAAAGGTAAAAATTCTACAAATAAGATTTAAAAAAAAAACATTATATAAAATATAATTTTTAAAGCAAAAAATTTTGTGAAACTAAAAATTTGGGGCTGTAAATAAAATAAATATTGCGTTGTCTTATTCAAAAAGAATAAGTGTAATTAATATTCGACTTTGTATGCTTAAATGGTGTTAAAAAAACGCAGAAATAATCCGTCAATTTAACCGAAATCATTTAAATAAAATGTTTTAGTCCGAAGTAAAAAATATGCGGCCATTCACGTTTATAAACAATAACTTTTAAATCTGTCGTTTTTCCACCTTTGCACTAATATCTGAAGGTGGTCAAAATAAACAATTAACCTTTCTTTATTGGGGTGGCTGATCTTTTGGGATATTTTTCTATTACCTCTTTATTTTTCAATTCGTTGGAAACAAGTTATCTTTTTAATATATATTTCACATTTAAAAAGCCAATTGTTAACTGGTTAAACTTGAAAATAGATGAGTTTATGTATCTAAGTGCTCAATCTAGTTCTGGATCTTTTTCGCATACATTGAATGCGCGTATTTTGGAGGCTTTCATCGAGGATAAAGATCTGAGCAAATCGTCCATGCTGATGACCAACTTATCGGTGGCATCATCGAAATTCACCTGATCCTGATCCGACTCAATCATCATTCTGTCGCGCATAAATTCCCGCATTCGATACATGGAGGCATGACGGCACAGCTCTCTGAGATCCGAACCAGAGAAACCGCCCGTTATCCTGGCCAAGTGAAGCAGACTCACAGACGAGTCAAGCTGCTCCTTTTGCAGAATGAGTTGTAGTATGGCCTGTCGTTGGATTTCTCCCGGTGGCCCGATATGAAATTGAGCTGGCATGCGTCTCAGAATGGCTTTGTCCAAGTCCAGGGGACGATTGGTGGCACCCAGTACCACAACGGAGCTGTTGCCATCGCTGATGAGGCCATCCCATTGCAACATGAACTGCGTTTTCATCATGGCGGTGGCCTCATGATCGGACACGCCGCGGGCACGCAGAAAGCTCTCGATCTCGTCAATGAATATGATGCACGGTTGAAGCTTCTGGGCGCAGGTGAAGACAGCGGTGGCCAACTTTTGGCTCTCCCCATACCATTTGTCCGTAAGAACGCCCACATCTAGATTGATGAATCTCATATCCGCCTCCTTGGCTATAGCCTTGGCAATGAGAGTCTTCCCACATCCCGGCGGGCCATGGAGCAGCACACCCTTGGGGGCACGCCACAGCTTGGAGCGCTTGAAGAGCTCACGATGCCGCACTGGCATCACTACCGATTCCCTTAGCTCCTGTATGATGGCATCCAATCCGCCAACATCCGACCAATTGACATCGATTTCGTCGGGTGTCACCAAATGTGAGGCAATCACTACCTCGTGCTCGTTGAAGTCACGTGTTTTGTACTTGCTGTTCTTTCCCGTCTTCAATGCATTCAGCTTCTTCAGCTGCTGTTCGGCCAACTGTTTGGCCTTCTTGCGAGCCTTACTATTTGGGTCCATGGAGCCCATCATCCACTTGGCACTGTAGTACGTAATGGCCGTCACAATGCACGCTCTGAACACCAATGACATCACCTGGCCACGAGTTATCTCCGGCGAGTCCATAATATTAATACAATGTTTCAATTTCTACAAAAAAAACTCAAAAAAAGGCAAGCCCAAAAAAATCAAACAAATTAATTCTGATTTCTCTAAAGTTGACTGACAGTGCTCGTTAATGCTTCAGTGAAAACACTGACATTCGACAGTTGAAAGAATTTTGATAATCAGATTCGGATGTCAGTGCTGAAAATGGTATTCAGAAAACCAAGAAATATTCCGTGAAATTTATCAAAGTCATTTTAATCAAATATTTTAATCCAAGTTTTAAAAAATGCGTCGTCGATTGTAGCCTTTTTCCATATTGCTTGAATTTTTCAACACTGAAATCTCCCTAAGCTTTCTTGTTGCCTGCCACTGCATTCCGATAAAACTATTCGATTATTTAAGCACTTTTAAGTGGAAATCGACAAGTGATCAACACTGGAACACAGATAGAATGATGAAAAGTTCGGAAACTTAAGTCTATGGATAATTTAATGTGAAAATGAATTCCTTATTTAAAGCAATTCATTGCAGCACCTCTCTTTCATATAACAAGCTCACAAATATCCAATGTGACAGATTGCTTAATTAAATTATTATAGCAATGCATAGTTAATTCACAAAGTATTATGATAATTACTTTTTATTCTGAATTTTCAATCTGCAATTAAAAAACCTAGCAAAAAGCTTATTTATATGGAAACATAATGTTATCAAATAATATTTATGTTAAAATCGAATCAAAAAAATTTGTACGCCCCAATCCTTTACAGGAGGATCCTTTACAGGAGGAATTAATTTATAAATTTAAAAACAAAATCAAATCACTAAACCCCTGTTCTCTGAATAGAAATGCGTACCAAAAAATTCAGGAAGTTCGTGAAAGCGCTATTTTGACACATTCTTTCATATTGTTTTTATGGTTTATTTTGCATTAAAGACTCTTCATTTATTTTCATTTTTTTTGTCATTTTTTCTGTATGCCAGATCACACTCTATGTACGACATTATTTGACTTTTTTCTTCCATTATAATGGATTGATTCTAATTCCGAAAAAGAATCAATAAATCTATATTCGTTTAAATTAGAAATAGAAGATAACTAATTAAGTATTCTACTCCGTTATTTTTTAATTTTCTTTCTGTGTTTATATGATTGAAGCAATCAAAAGAAAATATTAAAATTTAAGTTCTTGACTTTTAATTGCTATAATTATTTTATTCCCAAATTAATTTAAATCACATTACGTATACGCTGCGTGGGCTAGTATGGGAGGTCAAGAGGGCGTGGTCAAATCACTCCAGTTTTTTTTTTTATTATGCATCCTAACATGGTTATAAAAGTTTTAAATCTGTAACTGCATTCCTTCTAGTTAATGCCACAAAATCTGGATTTTGGACCGCAGTGCATTATAAGAGTTTTATCGAGCCCTTTATTAGTTTTTATACAAATATAAATATCCGAAATTGTAATATCAATACAGCCTCAAATAATGGATTTCCACTCAGAAACAAAAAGTAATGTTCCTTGGTACTTGAACGAAAAAAAAATGTAGAATAAAATCCAATTAAAAAAAGTTTCCTTTTTTTTTTGGATAATGGTGAAAAACTGAACGATAAAAAATATTTTTATCATTATTTAGCTTGGTTCTTTTTGTTAAAAAGTTGCAAATTGATTTCAGAAAATTTTGTGCCTAGTTTAATTGCATGACCGATGTATAATTTCATGGGCTCGATGGTAGATATCCATGAACCAAGAAAGAACCAACATTTCCATAAAGAGATAATTGAAGAATTTTTGGCATAAGAAGCTAAAAAATCAAATAGAAAACTTATGAGCAATAGTGCTTTAGATTTCTCTCAGTGTACTTAGAGCAAGCCTTACCCAGCTGCGCTTAATTTCTGTTTAACTTTTCCTGTTTGCCTTTGCCTTCTGGACAGAAGAAGACTATGGACTTGACTTGGCATCGTGAACATGGACATGGACCTGAACCTGGATAGCAGCAAATGCAAGCAAAAAAGTGTTTTCTAGTTTAGCATCTTTTTAGCGGAAGTCAATGTAACAAAAGATAAACTTGTCCAGCCAGCTGCTGCTATTCCTTGTTCTAGCTCCATGATATTGAACGCAGCCAAGACCAAAAGAAAACGAATGGGAGATGGGATGGGATGGTCGCTTCGTCGTTCAGTTGGTCGCTCAGAAGTATTAACTAAACACTGCAGCAATTTATCTTTACCTCCCACCAATCCAACGTAGCGAACCTAGGTCAGTTATGCGCTTTGTCTTAAAGTTTGTTTTTTGTCTTCCGTTTACTTATTTCGTTTTTTTTTTTTAGGTCCCCTCCCTGCGAGTTTCTTCAATCTTCATGACTGTCGGAAGTCGCTGTGCTCCGTTGTATCGTGCTTCCTTCCGCATTACAAAAGAATTACTCAAAACAATGTCTGGCCTGGCTCGGCTGGGCTGGACTGGATTGGGCCTGCCACCCGAAAAAAGTTTCAAAAAGCCAGAAAACAAGACGTAGAATAAGTAGATCAGCCTCTGCTTTGTTTTTTTGGCCTTCTTCGTTTCGATTTCTCTTGTCTTGGTCAGGTGGTGGCAGACACAGACCATCCCACAGACCCATGAAAGTCTCTCTGGAAAATAAACAATACGAAGTGCTGGGGAAACGCAAAACAAAAGCGAACCAATTTACGTTAGTTTTTGTTTATTAAAAATATTTCCAGGAATGAATAAAAGGATTTACTACTTAATTGGCTAGGATTTAACTATGGAGGCAAAAGCAAAAGATTTCGATTAGTAGGAACTCTTCAGGGCAAAAGAAAAGGTGTGTAAGATGTGATCTACTACCATCATGTTGTGGTTATTTCCCCTATCAATTTGTATTAAATATATATACATATATGGGGATTATTCAGCTTACTCTGAATCGTACGTTAGCAGACTTATTAATTCGACTTCATTTTGAAAATTTTTCATTCGAGTATGATATTTTTATCATTCATGCTGACCTCTAAGTTTACCAAATACGTATTTGATAATTTTGCTTACATATTAAGCCCTTAATAAGTTGCTTTACAATGTCAAATTTCTTGTTTTTTGATCAGTATCAATAACCGAGTCGATTGAGACATGTCCGTCTGTAGAATCATTGAGATCTCGGAGACTATAAGAGCTAGAGTTACCAAACTTAGAATGTAGACGGATTTGGTTGATTGGGACACTAAACTGTTGGTTTTACAATGCATGGTATATCCAAGTCTGTCCGGCGACTTACTTTATTTTTAATGATTGCTAAAGAAATTGTTCTATTTAATCACCGTCAATAATGGGGTGACAAATTGTGGACTTTAGCAACTGGCTTAACTATCAATTACGAAAAACTGGAAATGGGAAAAAATATTTTACTTATTTTTATATAGTGGCCAATCTATTGCATAAATGTTGACATAGTAGGCAATGCAAAAGTCGTTCTTTGAACAAGAATACAAACAAGTAGGCTGGATAATTATACTTCAAACCAACATCATAAGTTTAGCAACCTCTCATCAGCAGTCGTTTCAAGTTACTTGAGCAGTAAACACCTTTCCTCTACAATTACGGAAAAATGGGAAAAACGTAAATAGTTTGTCTCGTGGACTTTCAAACTGATTTATTCCTTGATTTTGAACACAAAAAAATCTTACGGTCCTACAAAATCACGTAATCTGCTATTGTCGAGCGTTATACCCCGAGGACTTGTGCTCAATTCATCGTTATCCAATTATTCAAAGGTAACTATCTTCCTTATAAATCGTATTTACATGATTCAACAAGAGGTTGTTCTTAAATGTGGAATACAGGAACTTCTAAATTGTTTTATTCCTTGATTTTGAAGATTTAACATTAATTTTCAACCAAATTGAGAAAGGAGTTGGTGGTTTTCAGTGCCCTAAATTGCTCATCGGTTACCGCTTCATCATTCGCAGGTAAATATTATTCCTAAGGTTATTATTATTGCGAATTCACATCTTCATTATGTACCACAGGCATTCGATTTCAGGTGCTGCTTTAAGTGTGCCCATATTCCTTTGCATTGGGATGAAGATGATGAAGGTCTTGTATAACCATCTCGACCCACAGCACCCACAGAAGTTAACTGGATTGTGGAACGTCTAAACGGTTTTATTCCTTGATAGAAAATGTTCACATTTAGTATTTAAAAAATCAAGAAGGTGGTGATTTTCAGTGCCATAAATTATTGCAAACTCACAACTTCATTCGCTTTCAGGAGCTACTTTAAAAAAGTGCTCGTATTTGGATCTCTGGAAGACAGTTTAGTCCAGGCTTGTGCTCACGTCGTTATACAATTAATCGAAGGTAACTATTTCCTTTATTCAACCGTAAATTACATATATTCATCATTCGAAGAATTATTTACGTTAATTTATTCCTTCAGATATTTGCCGGCTGACATTTAGGACATTCCTTGGTTCAAATGTTACAAGAGTTGGTGGAATTTGACTCATCTAGACCTAAATTGCTTATCGGTTATCGCGTTCATCGATTGTGAATCAAGATCTTAAATATTATTGCGAATTCACATCTTCATTATGTATCACAAGAATTCTCTTTCAGGGATGCTATCATCATGGTTCAAGATTGATTCCTTATTCCGATATTTGCACGGTAAAATGAAGAGGCAGTCTAACTTAGATCTAACACTATATCCATTGACGCATGGAGATCCAACGAGGCCGACGGAAATTTGAAATTTCTGGACGGAGAAGCCTATGGAAGACAACTGGATCCTCCACTTAGTACGCATCACTGGGATGCAAAGCCCTCCGTTCGAAAAGGCCATCATTATAGCACACGGATTCGTTTTCAGATGCTGCTTTGAATGTCAAGAAAAGTCTGGCTTAACACCATCTCGTTACCCGACATTTGCCGGTAAAGTGAAGCAGCTTCCAGAAGCTTAACATGGCATTGTGGAACTTCTAAATGGTTTTATTCCTTGATTGAAGATTTACCCCATTTAGTATTTTACAAAAATTGAGCGAAGGTAAATATTATTGCGAATTCACATCTTCATAATAAAGAACAAGGATTCGTTTTCAGGAGCTCCTTTAAATATGCCCATATTCCTGTGCATTGGGATGGAGATAGACGTCTTGTATAACCATCTTAAGCCACAGCACCTACAGAAGTGGATTTTGGAACTTCTAGATGGTTTTATTACTTGTTTGAAGATTTGCCCCATTTAGTACTTAAAAAATTAAGAAGTGAGTTGGTGGTTTTCAGTGCCACATCTTCATTATCTGCGCACGGGTTTTCCTTTAGATGCTGCTTTGGGATAGTTTTTGGTGACATTTTGTGGCTTCTTAATGCAAGATGGCTCCTTATTCCTGTATTTACATTTGGCGGCTTGTATCTGGTAGATAATGGTCTATGAAATAAATTTTCTAAAATTATTATTTGCTTAGAATCGCACATATTTATTCGTTCTTAATTGGTTTGGTATTGATTTTAGTTACAAGCCATTTGAGTTGCCGATTTTTCCTGACGCTTGTAGTTTTACAATGATCCAACCTTTAAAACCATTCAGGGATTACGTAACACAAGAACATGAATGGTAATATGGATTGTCCAACCCGCCGTTTGCTATTATTGGATCTTCCAATCGTCCGAGATGTTGTTTGCTCCAACCAACTTTTTTATTTCCAAATTTTTTCTTTGAGGATTGCTTAGACTTTCACTCACGTATTACTTCTGCAACACAAATTTACCAATACGTTGTTCTACCCCGACTACTTTGTAAAACTACATGGTAATTACTACACAATATTCGGCTGTTAGAGCAGCAGAATATTCCTCGAGTTAAGAAAACTAAATGGTGGTAAGGAAGTCACTAAAATAAAATATTTTAGTCAAAATTTAACAAATTCGAGTATTTATTGTTTAAGTTTACCAACACTGGTCTTTGAAGTCTAGCCCTTTTCCACGTTTAGCCTTATCCAACACTGAAATCCCGAGTATTCAAAGTAAACGATTACCAATATTTATATTCTATATGATTTTGAAAAGGATCTATTCTTGGGCTATGATTTCGAAAAACAAAAGAAATTGATTCGAATACAGCAACAATCTATAAGAGAATTTACACATTCTAGACTCAGTTTGCAGCGCCATGGTAGGTGTTGTCATGAGTACAAAATACCACCCAATTTATGGATGATCGGTCGTCTAAAAATATCTAACTAAAATTTTTATTTTGTCTATTGATTTGAAAGAAAATCGTTTTACCTTTTTTTTTGCTAATCTAGAGTTTTTTGCTCAAACAATTATGGCAACACTGGAATAAGGTTAGTTTCAGAGTTGTCTTCATCGATATCGATATGACCCATTTGGTATCGTATAATGGGGTATATTGGAGACCTTAAGGCTATTAAATGCATTGGGGTTTTATAAACATATTTATAGAGTATTATATACTATACATATTCTACTACAATACTGTATTAATTACTGAATTAAAGCATTAATGGGTATAGGACTTTTTGGCTGTAGTTATTTAGATATAGATTTAAAATACATTTATTCATCCATCACGAATGTTTACTGCATGGACAAGCAATCAATCGAAAATAATTTTATTCATTAAAACAAACCAAAACCAAGACAAGGCGCCGCGTAAACAGTTGGCCACAAAAGATGGCCGTAAATGTACTCCATTCTCGCATCGACCTGGCAATGCGGCTTTTTGGTGAAATTCGCCGACGCGTCGGTGCGTCTTTTCGAAAACAACATGGAATCGATTGCAATTTACTTAAAAGTAGAACTTTAAATTACTCAGTCACGACCACACAACGACACAATTAAAATTGTATGTGTTGATATTTATTTTCTTTTTGCTATAAATGTTGCTATCATCCTTGTCATAAATAGATAATTGTGAAATGTTTAAGCCGACATGGTTGATTGCTTGGCTGACTCCTTAATGAGCTGCGAAGTCCAAGCATTCGTTTCAGTTTTTATTGACCAGAAAAAGCACACAGTGCGCTGCAGTGGTTCAAATGAGTTTCAAATATTTAACTCTCATTGCAGTTGCTCTTTTGGCACATCAAATTGTTCGGGTAATCACTGAAAATAATAAAAAAAAAAAAGTTCACTTTTATTACTCTTAGCTCTTCCAATAGATCAATTCGCGGGTCGAACTAACAAATTTGAAATGCAATCCACTCGACAAATCATTTGCGGACTTTGAAAGCTGTCGGATAAAAGCTGTAAATCGTACTTACAAGTATTTTTCCTTTAAAGTTAAACTCTTCAAAGTTCCAGTGACCAATATTACGGTACGATCGACTTGAATATTTGGCCATTTAATGTTAATTCTGGTGTCTTAGGTCAACATATCGGTTATGAAACGATTAAATGGCTATAAGCCATTTCTCTACAACGTCACTTTCGATGCATGCAAGTTTCTGGCCTCTAAAACTAAGAACCCGGTAATTAAATATATGCACAAATTTATTATAAAAGCCTCCAATATGAATCACACCTGTCCATATGATGTAAGTAGTTTTAATCAGAAGCGGTCACACCATCTAATCCATATCAATATATTTACAGCACGATCTTATAGTGGAAAAGGTAACGATCAGTTTCTTAAATCATCAAATGAGGAATGTTTTGCCAGTTCCTCCAGGCGATTACGCCGTATTCACCAGTTGCCGATGTTAGATTCTATGCATCCTTGACATGATAAATTAACCAAAACTCAACAACATATTCCCAACCAAACTATTAAGATGTTGAACAGATAATGTGTTTCTCAACGGTTGTAATAAATATAAATTGGCTTAAAATTCTTGACTAAAATTTCACATGAAGAAGAACTAAAACGTCATTAAATAAAATCTCTACGTAACATTGGTTTTTATTGAGAGATTTAATGTCATAATAAAAGCATCAAGTTGTTACTCATTGTTGTTTATTAAAATATTTTGATTTCTGATGAAGTCATTGATCACTGGTTCTTCTAGTTTTAACAATTACAGTGATTATTATCAAACTTTTGGGCTTTGAACTGGAACATGATTAGTTAATTATATACGAAAATGGCATGGTTGAATGCTTACTAAAATCAAAACTAATTCCATTTTCTATTAGTCTTGGTAATAATTTTAATCGTGATACATTTGATCAAAGTCTGATGACTATATGAATGTATGTTTGCCGTGTTATGATGTGTGTAGATACAAGTTTTCGCTCCAAAGGTCTTTACGTTTAGCTAACTCTATTGAGGGCATGGCCGATGTTAGCACGGACTTCTCTATCTTCAGAAAATCGCAGATAATGTGCCTGGGCTTATATACGAACTTTGAAATCCATAGCTCTAAAATTGTGGGACTAGTTAGCATACGTTCAGACGGACATCGGTATAGCAGCGCATCTTCTCATATATTTTATGGGGTTGAAAACGATTCCTTCTCTGCGTTACAAACATCTGACTAATTTTATAAGACTCTCTGCAAGTGTATAAAAAGAATTCAACTTTCACACATCTCCACTTTGGAGGGGATGTGGATGTGTTTTTGTTTTTTTCTATCGCATAACGACAATTAGTGTCAGATATTTGATTTGTCCATTGGGTTTCTGGATTTGATTTGCCTTTGAGCGACATTCGATGTGACATGGCTTTGCGGTAGTCGCGATTGGGGGAGGGGATAAAACCGATAAAATCTCTCTCTCTCTCTCTGCTCGACACATTAGTCAAAATATCTGGACGAGAGCAGTAAACCATGTTTTCGCCATGCCCGCATACACGCTTTCTCTATGCTGAAACAAAAAAAGTGAAGGCAATTATATGCACTACATAGGGATGGCAGACACACGATGACACGCCCACTAAATGCCGCAACCACTTGACCGCCCATCGAACGTGCCTCGATTGCAATTAAAATCGATTTTGGACTTTGATCGGCGCACTTTTTGATTGCCCAAAAGCTGTCTAGCCCCATGACCACGCCCCCTCCCCCCGCCAAATGCCCATCATCATCACACACACACACACACACACACACTCACACTTAGACACTGGCATTCTCGTATGTGTTGACGTCTATTGTCGATTTGTGTCTGTCAACGTCTAAGGCCTTGCCCCTTGTCCCAATTTTCCATGTCAACTCTCAAACAGCACGCCGATCCCTTTGAGCAAATTTTTGAATGAAATTAGAAATTGTCACACCCCCCACCCCTCTATTGGCCCCCCCTTTTGAACGGTTAACGCCGATTACATGTCAATTGCAGAATATTTTTGACTTTGATTGTTCGCTTTTTGGGCAAGGGACGCAATTTTTATTGAAATTTTAATATAAAATCGCATGGAACGTATGTGTAAGTTGACCGCCAGGTGGCGTGACAACTTTAGCAATTGCTGCATATCCAAGGTGTCGTTGTAACAGAACTGCAGCTTGTCCTAAATTCGATTACATAGATACAAATCAAAGGGAAGGATGGGGAGAAACGGAATGGAACGAAATATGCAAAAATCAAATTACCAGAACTTGAAAAATCGCAGACATCAGAGACACATAAATCAGGCGAAGATGGCTGAAAGGAGAGGAAGCCAAAGAAATTGTTACCGCTATTTAACGGTTTATTGATGCGTCGCTTTAGCCAAATTTATTGGCGTTCGATGCTTCGCAGTTTGGTAGCTGGTCTCTGGTCCATTTTGGTCGTTCGCCAAATGCAAAATGGCAAAATGGCAAAAGTGGAAAATGTATAAAAAGCTGAAAATTGATTTGCCATTTTCGTTTGGCGAAACTACCTCTAACTTTTACCTTTACCCGGCCAGACATTATTCAGGCCACGGAGATGAATAGACCGAGAAAGGACCACATCAGGCAGGCATCAAGCGAAATGTTGATAATGTGATACCCATTGATGAGAGAAATGCCAGTGAATCATTTGCTTTTGATCCAATGAATAGATAGAAATACCGGAAATTTAAACTACCTATTCAGGTGAGTCCGGACTAAAGTTGAGTCGACATTTCGTATACTCTAAAAACAAACAAGTTTTCTATTTGCTTTTGCTTTTCTAATCAACACAACACATGAAGTACTATTTGTACAGTGCCGCTCAACTGAATAGGTTTGACTTCTTTTTTAGACTTAGAACATAATATCTTCATAACGAGCACTCGGATTTAAACCAAATAAATTTTGTTAAGTAAAACAATTAATTATTTATAAAATACAAAAGTGTTTTTTTTTTTCTTTGGTTTGGTTTTTATATTTTTTTGTTATATTTTCAAAAAAACATAGCTGAAATTCCACATTATTTTTGGCTCAAGTGGGTAAGGTTTGACAAAAAACAAAAGTAGGCTCGAAGGATTAGTCGCCTCTCTGATGCCGTTGTGGCATATTTTTTTCCTCCTTTCATTTTTTTTCATGTAATCGGCTTCATTACGAAGAAAATTGCTTATAATGTTTTGACTTCGACCAATCTTCTCCGCTATTTCATTATGTTTTAGACCAGATTCAATATAGCCTTTAATTTTACCCTTTTCAAAATCTGTTAAAGATTTTCCGCGACCCATATTGAAAAAGAATGTTAGGAAATACTTCAAATTTAAAGAAACCAAAGAAATTATATGTTTTCAATCACGCAGTCAATCAAAAAGTGAAGTCAAAGTTGTCAAACCTAATCAGATGAGCCAAAAATAGACCACACATTTAGCGAATTTCACGATGAAAGAAAAATTCTGATTTACCGTTGCATAGAACCCGTTACATTTTTTAGTCATATTTTGAGTAAACAAATGAATGTTCAAAACAAAAAAGAAAGAAGGAAAAAAATGTCATCGGAACAAAGAGAGAAGAAATAATTTTCAAACCTATTCAGTGGTATGTTCTCTAAGGTCTTCAAAAATCCATCCATGATATAGACGTTTCCAGTTTTCTTTCTTTTCTTTATATCCAGTGATTCTTTTTATTGAATTCCTCGTTCGATGTCTTGAAGAAGTTCGCTGGAGAAACGAGAATTTACAATTCCTTTCCAGTTACTATTCCCGAATTGAGCGCATTGAAATGTCTCCGTCTCCGTTTCGTTAAGCACTCGGTGAGCCTTCACTTAGTAATCTATTTCGGTGATTTTAATATTTTACATATACATACATAAAGTATACCAAATTCAAGGAAACCAATTTCAGACTCAACCTCGCGACTTCCATTCTCTTGCCCGCGTGTTATCGAAATGTTATCGAGTTCCATAACGCGAGTGCAAACCGAGGATGATGAAGTTGTGAGGCCCAATGTCTGCACTCATTGTCGACAAGTACGAGAGCCTACCATACACTTACCCAGCTATGCGCAACGCTATGCAGACATCCCACAATTGATACGACTGAAGTTCATAGCGCAAGTGTGCCCGAAGTTGCGGGTGGAAGCCCTGGAACTGGCCATAGATCATGTAAAGACCACCTACAATGTGCGGCTCTACGACGAGCTGTACAACACACTGAGCATTGAGGTAGGCAAAGGACAAGGCAATCAGCTGGATGAGGAGGAGATTGAGGAGGCTGCGGGTTGTTCGAATCGTGTTGCCCACATGGCGAGATCGGCGGATTCCAGCAACACTAGCCTCGCCTATGATGCCTATTGGGTGGAGGACAACACAATGGAGGCCACATTATTGTTGCAAGAGCTCGACGCAGAGTTGAATTTCAAGAAATCGAATTCGGGCAGTGCCTATGTGAGGCGCATTCTCGAGGAAATCGGCGACTACCATGTGAAAAGTGGCAACCTGCAGATGGCCGTGAAGTTCTATGCTCGCGCTCGTCCGTATTGCACCAGCTCTGACAATGTGATCAATATGTTTCGCAATCTGATCAGAGTCTCCATCTACATGGCGAATTGGTGGCATGTCCTCACTTACATCGATGAGGCCAAGGAGTATGCCTTTGGGTTCGAGAATCTCGCCCAGGAAGTGCCCAATCGTTTGAATTGTGCCGCCGGCTTGGCCAACATGGGCTTGAAAATCTATAAAACTGCAGCTCACTGTTTCCTCTTGACGCCCTTCGATCGTTATGATTACGATAAGGTGGTGGCTCCCGAGGATTTGGGCTACTATGCGGGTCTGTGTGCTCTGGCCACACTGGAGCTGGACATGCTTCAATTGGGTGCCATCAATGCAGAGCCCTTTAAGCCCTTCTTCGACCTGGCACCCAAAATGTGGTCCATCTTGGCCAAGTTCTATGAGGGACACTTTGATCATTGTCTGATGCTGCTCCATGATATCGAGAGTCATGTCCGATTGGATGTCTATCTGGCACCACATGTGGACACACTTTACGCCATGATCACGGCTAGGATTAAGGAGAGACGATCCTTGAGAATTTAAGAGGCTTGATTTAAATGTGTTTATAGAAATTAGGAATAAGTTGATAGCAAAATGGAATAAATTTAATTTAGTTTTCACAATTTTCCTTTGTAAGCCAAGTAAAAACTATGAAAAACTACAAAAAGGGCTAGAGAAAAGCCAACCGCGAAAATATTTATATGAAAATTATGTGATTTTCAAGTTTCCAGAGTTACCCTAGGCGTTAAGAAGATATTATTAGGGGTATACCAAGCAGGAGAAACTTTATATAAAGGTCAAACTTAATTGTTCAGATAATCTATCATTATTTTTCTTAGATCTCCATGAAAATCGAACGTGTTAGAGTAAGGTTTGTGAAAGCAGATATGCCCGCTGCGCGTATAGGGTATCAAAAATTATAAATTTCCTTTACTTGGGTTTCGCTGGCGTTTCGCTTTATTATTATTTCCTAACTGTGACAAAAGTTGGCAAGTGAAAGCGGCTTCAGTTGCAACGCGGCACAACAACAGCAAACAACATAATTAAATTTTCGTGTGCTCAGTAGAACGAACGAACGAACTTGGCTGCTCACAAAAGGAGAAGAACGAAAAGAAGCGACTTGCCTCCCATTCAGTCAACCTTCTGGTCCTTCTCCTGTTCATCCTTGCCGTCCTGCTCACAACATTCCATGAGATGCGCGCACTCAAAAGATTGAAGCAAAATCATGAAATATTGCACAGTTGAAGTGATTTTTATGAACTCTTCAAAAGTAGCTCTATGTAGTTGGTGCTACTGCTACTGCTCCTGTCCCTCCTATGTATGTACAGCGACACTAACGAGCTTAAAGATAAGGCACAAAAATGCGCATTGAAATTGCGCCGACAAAAAGATGACGACACACAATGATGGCACCCAAGTGGGAGGAGGAACGAAATAGAACATTTCACTGCATTTCTCCAGGTGGCTTAGGGAATCAGAGAAAGGCTTTAAATTTCATTGGAACAACCTCATCCACTGGTCAGGAAAGAATTTAACAGCTCTTAAATATTTGAAAGTAGTATCCTTGGTAAGGAAGAGTATTCCTGATGAGCTTGATCGAGTTTGCAGAGCTCCGAATTAAGTAATATAAAAGAAAAGAGAATGAGCGAAAATAAAAAATTAAGAACCGACATTTTATTAAAATAAAGAACACATTTATCTTTGTGACATTTATCTATAATTCTCATTAGTCAACAACTTTATTCAATTCAAATGCTTTATGAAATTATATACATGGCTGTAACACCGCAAATTTCTTTAATTTTGGATGCCGATAGATGGGAATTGGACGCAGCTCGCACAATATGCCTCCTGTCTGCCGCAGAGGTGGCGTGTTTGACTCCGCCTTTCATGTTTTTGCCGTATTCTGACTTTTTTAAAAATACTCACAACATTTTGTCCGTCCAATTTTTTGACCGATTTTGCGATGGCTAAGACCACTTTTGTGATAGGCTCCGATTTGGCCCCTTTCATACTCGGATAATTGATCCCAGCGTCCCATTTTTTATTAATTTTAATGAAAATATATTAAATTCAAAATTTGCATCAAAAATGGGTCGCCACATCGCCAAGTTATTCCGCAAACTAAAAATCTTTCAGCTGAACCTATTCAGTTGAGCCAAAAAATTGCACATTAATTAGCGAAAGAAATAATAAAACAGAATATGCAAAGTAACGCTACTTAGCGAACGGTTCTTTACTAGACCGTTTTATTTTAATATGATTTAAGAATTAAAGAAAAAAAATTATGTAAACATGGATTATGGACAAATTCGGAATACCGGTTCAGTAGCGAATTCTATGGACAAGATATGATTAATTCCGATGTATCTTAAGAATAGTTATTAAGTTATAAGTAGTAACTACTTCTAATGTTTCCAATTTTTATTGATGCATAGAAATAATTTCTTTAAAAAATCGATTTTTATTTAACTTTTTTTCATGGCTAAAAACTAAGAAAAACTTATTTTGCAAAAGTTTTCTTAAGCCAAATTGTTTTAGGAATACTTGACAGAACAATAAATATTTTACATAATTTTATCATTAAATATTTGAAATTTTGTTGAAATAAATATTTATGCACATCTTAATATTTTCTCTCAAGGCAATGAAAATAAGCCTATTAAATATTTATAAAGAAGAAATTAAAGAACAAAATGAAATAAAACATGTTTTTGCTATGCCGTGGGGCATTAAGAGACAAAAAAATATAAATAAGTTGGTAGAATAAATTTACGAAAAAGACAATCCATTGAGCATTTGGTTACTTAAGTGTCCAGGCAACGCATTTTCTTGACATTTCCTGCTTGGGAAAACATCAAAAGTCACACATACAAGTATACGAGGGTTGGACTTAAAGTAATTCAAGGGGATTTCATTTAAATATTACAATTGATACATCAGTAACTCATGCAGAATAATTTAATTGAAACGTTTTACCTATGAGTTTATTAGTTAGTTAGAATAAACAGTTCATGATTATCTTATCATACTATTCAAAATATCACAAATTGTTGAAACTTTGTTTAAATGTAAGAAAATTACATTTTAGAAAAAATCTTAAATTTTTCAGTTTCTTCATCAACGAAAACTACTTATTTCCAGTTACACTCAAAGTCGACAAAATTTCTGAGTGTAATAGCTGACGATCCAATATTTCGTAAACAAAACAATGCTTGAAAATTTTCTAAACCTTAAACAATTTTTACACTCAAAGCAAGCTTTGATAATTATTATCTAAACAAGTTTATGGTGAAAATAAGACAATAGATAATGTTTTCCCCATAAGACCCAGTCACTTGATACTCATTGAACGACCCTCGCAGATATGTGGTTTTAGTGTGACAATTCTAGAGAAGTTATGTCATATATTTTGGTCAAGCTTAAATGTCTTTTGAAATTTTATTTTATTTTTAATGTTTTCGAAAATTTAAGCGTCCTTTTGATTGACAAATTGTTGTCTGGTCTTTGGCGTAATTGAGCATCAACATTTATTCATGTGTCAATTGTGAGAAATTTAATTTCATATCAATTGAATTTCCATTTTTTTATACATTTTTTTGCTGTTCCTTTTTTGTTTCGGTTGTGTGTTTTTTTTTTGCCACAGGAAATTATTAGAAGCAAATGGTTTTTGCACTCTGAAATGTGCTGCCTTTTGACGTGGTCGAGGATAAAAGTCGTTGGCTAGCAACGAAGGAGAGAAGGATCCACTGGCAGTGCGTCAGGTGGCGCATTTCCAGGCGAAAGAAGGAGAGAAACAGACAAAGGGAGATGGAGTAATTTCTTGTTGTTGTGCTAATTTAGTTTGGTTTTTGCGTTTAATGGCAGTTCGTCTGGTTGCGTCTTTCCTTTGCATTTCTATTTCATAGTCAAGTTTATGCTCTTGCTTCTAACTCGGAAGGAATAATCGTGGCTTGGCCTAAGGAGAAGAGTTGAGTACTAACCGTGTCTCGACCACATTTTTGTTATGTTTTAAAAGTCCATGACGTTTTTAATTTATAGCAATTATTCTTTTCGTTTGTGCCCCTGAATTGAATTCAGAATTAAAAAGCAAACGATAAAGACTTTCTGTAGCTTATTATTTAATTTATTCTTCTATCTTGTTTTTCTCCTTTTTATTTCTTTCTTTCCTTTGGTGTTTTTTTTGTTTAAAGGGAAAGTTTAAATAGTTTTAATTTAAATATGGACAAAGCTATCTAATGGAGATTTCTATAAGCTTCTTTTGTTTTCTTGTTCGCAACAAGATCAAACGCTTATTCTAGATTATTATTGTATCAAGATATTCTAAATAAGAGCACTTAATGTTTCGACAGGTGACAGAAAGAAACCAACAACTGTGTAATCAAAATCCCTAAGCACATATAACGAGGTCCAACTGACAGTCCAACCTATCTGTGGATGGGGTCCCTTAAAATTCTGGTATTCTTAACTTCTCATCGCAGTTTTCCTTTTACTTCAATATAGTAACAAAGAGCCGTGTAGATGTCATTCAACCTTTAAAAAATGGCAGCAACGTTCGATTTAGGTATCACAGATGAGAGCATTCCGAAAATGTCATCTGAATTCTCATTTGGTCTGAGCAAACAAGCAAAAACCTTGACCTTTTCATAAAACACAGCAACACGAGCAACACAATTTAATGAAAATGAAAAGAATCTTTCCATTGAGATTGGCACAAACCCAATCATGTCCAAATAATTGTTTATTTTCAACAAAATTTATTGTTCACTGCACCTGCGGCATCTCTGAGTGACGGTTGGAGTGAACAAGTGAAGGGGAGATAAAAACCTCCAGAGCCTAATTGCCCTACATATGAACCTATATATATATAAAACTAAATTAGGCTGGTATTAAAATTAGAACTTTCGTTATTATTGGAAATATCATGAAACTCTGTATAAATATTACTCATACGCCATGTTGGTAGATCCGACAAATAAAAAATATCACGAAACTCTGTCTGAATATTACTTATACGCCATGTTGGTAGATCTCACAATAAAAATTATCTTTTTGATTTGTTGTTTGTTGAAAAATTCTTATCTTATGTGTGTTTTGAATCGGTATATGCTTATTTGTCACTTTAAGTTCAGTTCAATTTCTAATCGCTAATGGAAAAGAAAAACCAATTTTCAGTGGCTTGAATCCGAATTTCATCTTACTTATTTTTCTATTCCTAAAAACTTATTTGTAATAGATGTTTCCATTGACTAATGCTTTGAATGTAGAACTTTTTATTTTGACAATTACTATTTCGAAATTTGATATTCGGGTACAGAATTTAGTCGGAATAATAAATAGTCTAATTAGTTTTTAGTTTTATTTGATGACAAACCTATAATCCATGTTTACTACATTTCAATGTAATTTCTAGGGTTTTCTAAAAAATAATGAAGTTTTTTATTTATTTTCATGATTATTGTTCAAAAGTGTTTCATAGTTTTCAAAAACAACTATATTTATATCTGTGGTAAACTAATTTTTAGAATAAAATCGAAAGTGAATTATTTTTTTTTTATTTCTAAAAAAAATTAAGTTTAATAAAGTGATTTTTAGACTAAAAGCGAAAGTAAATTATTTTTTGTTTTTATTTTATGGAAACTTGGAAGAATAAAAAACCAGTCTAATATTGTAAACTTGTGTAGTTTTGTGAGAGTGTAAATTTTGTATATAATAATTTGTATGGCAAACAGTTTTGTTTTTGGGCCTGTAGGTGATGCTGTGGGTGTTCGTGTGTGTGTGGGTGTTTGTGTGTGTCTGTGTTGACCAATTGGGCTCGTGTAAATACAAAACATGTAAGCCGTTTGGTAAATATTTGATATTTTAGGTTTTTGGGAATGGGCGTTAACTTTAATGTGTGCATCGTGGCACTTTAAGCTAACCAATGGCAGTCGTATCGAGACGGGAAAGTTCAAATTCAATTACCTTTCAAATATTTGCATTTTGCAACACAAAGTTCCATCATAATGGTGCACAATGGCTGCCACTCGAATGCCACTCGAAAGGACAGACACAGGATGGAGCACTCAAAACAGTTGCTGCCGCTAATGTCCTCGTCGTCGTCGCCTCCGTCACTGTCGTTGTCGTTGTCCTTCGTTCGTTCCTTCCTTCAGTTGAGAGAGAGTTGAAAGTTGAGAGTTGGTGGCCATCCAGCAAACACAACTACGTACAATGTGAACGTTAACTTTTGCCGCCTACTGTGTCCCCTTTCAAAAACAATTACACAACAAAGGCCATGAGAGCAGCAAGGAGTGCAGCGCAGAGGGTAGGGGAAACATAAAAAATACCAAATAAGCCAATTTCGAAGCAGGAATTGCAGCAACAATGTCACCCTCCAACCGAACGAAACAAAATATAAAATGGCAAAAAAGGATACGAGATCGACACAAAAAGTTGAAGCATACTGCGGTTCGGCATTTTCTTTTTGTTTTTTTTTTTTATCAAATGCCACTGCACTAACGGGAAACCAGAGAAAAAGTTCCTACCTAAATTAAGGGAATTCTACGAGTTTGCTACATGGCAAATAATTAAAGCTGTACAAATAATTTCGTATTCAATTTGTTTGCTGGATTGCTTCTAATCAACATTTTGAACTGGATCAACTTGATTTTTCGTTAATTATTGCGCACTCCTGCCTATCGATCGATTATCGTAACAGTATCATCACTACCAACAACCTAAAAGTGACGCAATTTTTGATTCAGAAAAGAAAAACAGCAGAAAAGATGCTTAGTCACCTTCTACTATTGTTATTTTTTTTAATTAATATACAAATATGGATTTTTTTTTACTCCCGATGAAGAATTTCCATGATTAAGAATTTTGAAAAGTTCAGGTGCCCTGGTACGAGTATCATCTTTTATCTGTTTCCATCACTGTATCCATTGACCTCACCTATTTTATTATTGTTTAATATAATATATAATATAATAATTTATTTTGTCTCAGCAACAATTAAACTTTAATCGATAACACATTCCATAACAAATGCGATAACAATGTAAATGGCTGGATTTTAGGTTTTACAAAGTATTTAATTTCCTATTATTGCTAATTTAAGGAATGAAAGTTATTTTGGTTAATCATTATTTTCAAATATTTTTGATCGGTCTACAAACTTTATTCTCACGAAGTGAAATCGATTTAATTGCATTATTTTCCATTTCTTTGATACTTATGCTCGTCATTTGCTCATCTACCTAATAAGTCTAGACTGTGTGAGAATTAGCATATCTCAAATAAATTTTCCACTATTTCTGTTTATTTTGTTGTCTTGTTTGATTTCTTTTTTTTTCTTTTGGCTTATTTACATGGGGAATGCTTTGCCACGCATAGAAAATGTCAGAGAAGAGCACCATATGAATATATTACATAGAGAAAGATGCATCAAATTGGTGCCCAGATCTCCATATACGTGTATGTAAATATATATGTATATGTGGTATATAGCCTTTAGCTGTGAGCATAATATAAAATGCATAGAATATTCCTTTCAGTCGACTCGTTTACAAGAAAATTTATGTTATGCATGATGCTTGTCTGAGGGAAGAGAGAGACAGCAGCACTGAGTGGAAAGCAAACTGAAAGGACAAAATCATTTCGTACAGCAAAAATAGTGCATTTTCTCAAAAGGTGAAGCTCAAAGTAATGGTAAATATGCATTATCTACATAACACAACTCCTCGAGAAAAACAAACAACAAATGAAAGAAAACTGCTTTTCAGTTCGGTTTTGCCAATGGTCACGGGCTCTGAGTGGTCTCAGCTTTTGCTTTCATCAACTTGTAAACTCTTTAAATGTCCCTCGCTGTAATTAAGTTGGCTATCAGCTGAAATGGTGTGGTAAATTGATATGAAGAAGAGATTATCAGGGGGCAGCTTGTGACATTTAGTTAGGTCTTCGAAATGGACAACCGATCAACGAGAGCTGATTATGCCAGAAACACAAAAGCCGTTGACTAAAAGATAAACCTTTGACTTGGTCAGACTTTCTAGTAGAAGGAGGAGGACATGGAGAAGAGACTGAAGTGAACTGCTGCTGCTGCTCGGTGGGCGAGGCTGGTTTGTAATAACTCACGCCTTTTGACACAGATTAAACCGGCATAAAGACAATGCAAAAGTGGAAGGAGGCAAAGTACAGACTGCAACGATGACGAGGACAAAAGCAAACTTGGCCAAGGGATTTTATGACCCTTCTCTGGCTGCATGAGTATCTGTGTGCATATGAGTGTGCGCGTGTGTGTGTGTGTGGGTGAACATGTGTGGGCGGTGGGTGGGTTGGCTTGTGTAAATGTTATCCTTTATTGTTTGCCTTGGCTCTGTTATGCCATGCAGGCTGCACATGTCACTAAGCGAGCCAGACTGACTCCACCTACACCTCCTCCACTGGCAGCCACTCCACTCGACTACACGCCTATTCAAGGAACTCCTCATTGTGGTTGACAGCTTCTATTGTCCTGGCGCAGATCCTGGCAGCGACTCCTGCAGCGACAACTGCAACAACAGCTGCAGCAGCTGCATTTTCGTTCATTTCATGGCAGATCAGCAGCCATATCCTTATATCAAAAAAATAAAGGAAGCCGCCGGGCCGACTTTTGATATACCATCATGCATCAAGTGAAACTTCATATGTTAAATTTCTTTCGCACACAAGCACTTTGGCGCCCTCCACCGGCCAAATGAAATGATGTTCATAACATTTATTCATCAGCGAATTCCAAAAGCGGAAGGGGGCGTGGCAAAACATTGAAATAAACTTGGTCTGCGTGCACACCACGTGAGTCTACATTTCCAATTTGGTAGCTTTAGCTCTTATAGTCTCCGAGATCTCAGTGATCCTACAGACGGACAGACAAACGGACATATCTCAATCGACTCGTCTTCTCATACATATATACTTTGCAGGGTCGGAGATGCTTGCTTCTGCCTGTTACATACATTTTGGCCACTTTAATATACCATTTCATCATATGGTTGCATGGTAATAAAATTTGATATTGATATTGAATGGGTATATCGAGAGCTAACACTTTGGACTTTCGATAGAACTGGGTCAGCCATTGGTGAAACCTGTCAAAATGAACAAGGATCTCTCGCCTGCTTTCCTATGCAACCAAAGTCAGAAAAATTCGGAGATAAGAAAACCAGAAGGCCAGAATAGCTTCAACTATGCCGAAGTCTGTATACCCTTGCACGTTCTTGCGTTACTTTATCCCTAAATGGTTTTAGATCAGAACTACAAACGTCAGGAAAAATCGGCAAAAAAATTGTAACTAAAATCAATGCCAAACCAACTAAGAACGAATAAAAATGGGCGATAAAAGCAAATAATAATTTTGGAAAATTTATTTCACCAACCAACATCTACCAGATACAAGCCGCCAAATGTAAATACAGGAATAAGGAGCCATCTTGCAATAAGCAGCCACAGAATGTCACCAAAAACTATTCCAAAGCAGCAGCTGAAGGAAAACCCGTGCGCAGATAATGAAGATGTGGCACTGAAAACCTCCAAATCCCTTCTCAATTTTTTAAATACTAAATGGGGCAAATCTTCAAACAAGTAATAAAACCATCTAGAAGTTCCACAATCCACTTCTGTAGGTGCTGTGCGTCGAGATGGTGATGCAAGACGTTTATCTCCAACCCAAATCACAGGAATCTGGGCATATTTAAAGTATCACCTGAAAACGAATCCTTGTTCTTTATTATGAAGATGTGAATTCGCAATAATATTTACCTTCGCTCAATTTTTTTAGAATACTAAATGGGTAAAATCTTCAATCAAGGAATAAAACCATTTATATGTTCCACAATCCAGTAAATTATGGCACTGAGAACCATTGCATTTAACCATCGCCCATTCAATCGGGGCGATTAAATAAATTAAAATAAATCTTCAAAATCAAGGAATAAAACAATTCAGAGCTTCCTGTTTTCCACATTTAGGAAAATGAAAGAGGCTTTCGATTCAAGTAACTGCCGATGAAAGGTTGATAGATTTATATTGTTAGTTTCGATACCAAGCCTACTTGAACATGAACCAAAATGTCCTAAATGTCAGCCGCATCTGAAGGAACAAATTAATAAATAATTTTTCTTGAATTATGTAAATACGATTGTAAATAGTTACCTTCGATTAATTGGATAACGACGTGAGCACAAGCCTGGACTAAACTGTCTTCCAACAGAGATCCAAATACGAGCATTTTTGTTCTCCATCCCAAGGCACAGGAATATGGGCATATTTAAAGGAGCTCCTGATAACGAATCCTTGTTCTATATTATGAAGATGTGAATTCGCAATAATATTTACCTTCGCTCAATTTTTTTAAATACTAAATGGGGTAAATCCTAAATCAAGAAATAAACCATTTTAGAAGTTCGTGTTTCCCACACTCGACACAAAACGGTACTTTTTAAGTTTTCTTGTAAGTTTTTTGTAAATCAAGGAATAAATCAATTGGAAGTCCTCGAGACAAACTATTCACGTTTTTCACATTTTTCCGTAATTGTAGAGTAAAGGTGTTAACTGCTCAAGTAACTTTAAACGACTGCCGATGAGAGGTTGATAATCTGATGATGTTGGTTTGAAATATAATTATCCAGCCTACTTGTTTGTATTCTTGTTCAAAGAACGACTTTTGCATGGCCTACTATGTCAACATTTATGCAATAGATTGGCTACTATATACAAATAAATACAGTATTTTTTCCTATTTCTAGTTTTTCTTTATTAATATGTATTTAAAGCCGTTTCAAAAGACACCTTCACCCCGATATTCACGGTGATCAAATAGAATAATTTCTTTACCCACAAATAAAAATAAAGTAAGTAAGTCGCCGGATCGACTTGGATATACCATGCATCAAGTGAAAAACAGCTTCGAATTTATAAAACATTTCAACATATGGATGCATCGTATAGTTCAACTCAACTTCTATTAATTTATTTTCTCACTCTCTTTCTTCCCCTCTCCCTCTCTTTCTTTCTCTCTAGTTATATCTCTCTCTGCCTTTTGTCTGTGCATGGGATATAAATTTGTGTTGATGATTATTATACCATGCATTCATAGAATGAAATGGTATATTAAAGTCGCCAAAATGTATGTAACAGGGAGAAGGAAGCTTTTCCGACCCTATAAAGTATATATATTCTTGATCAGTATCAATAGCCGAGTCGATTGAGACATGTCCGTCTGTCTGTCCGTCTGTCCGTCTGAAGAATCATCGAGATCTCGGAGACTATAAGAGCTAGAGCTACCAAACTTGGCATGTAGACCCGTTTGCTCTGCAGGCAGATCGAGTTTATTTTTTTTTTTCGCCCCGCCCCCTTCCGCCCCCGCTATTTGAAAAACAATATTTTGAGCCTCCATATCTCGGGAACTATAAAAGATAGAGCTTTCACATTTGGACATTAGATGCGTGCAGTGTGCACGCAGACCAAGTTTGTTTCAAATTTTGGCCACGCCTCCTTCCGCCCCCGAAATTCGAAAAATTCGATTTTCAGCCGAAATATTTATCGTATCGTAATTTAATTTGGCACACTAATACATGTCACGTATATCTATCATCCCACCAAATATCACAAGAATCGGAATAAAAATGGCCGAGTTATACATAGAAACGTTTTTCACCCATAGCGGTGCAAGGCAGATGCACGCGAAAAAGAGCGAGATAGCATATGCTGCAAATCACCGATTTGGTCGGGGGGCGCTAAAGTGCTCGTTTCCACAAAAGAGAGATAGCATTTGAAAGAAATTTAATATATATCTCTTCACCTAATGCATGGTATATCCAAGTCGGCCCGGCGACTTACTTACTTTATTTTTTTATAGAATTTTGGAAAAGTAATTTGAGATGGTAGATCCGTAACCATAACACACGATCTATATACATATGTATATTGTATTAATAGCTATTAACATTCATTAACATTTTCCAATTGGTTAAGTTTTGATTTGTAAATTTACTTAATATTAATAGGTCACAATTTTTGAATGATATTTAAATGAAAAAGCCAACACACATTTCTTAAATTTCCTTATCCTCTAAATCTAGACTATATTTTTGACAGAAATTACGGCAATACCAATTAACCCAAGCCAAGCTGAACGATACATATTCATAATTTCACCATTCTAGTCGCTAAAAAATTGCCTTAGATACTTTTTGTAGTAAATTTTAATATCGACGTTACTTCTTTCAAATGTGATGTGTTTAATTAATTCAGTAATCAGTTTTGCAAGATATCAATAGTAATCGGCTTGACAGCTAAATTTATAACTGGTTGAGTAGAAAACGCAGAGTTGTCTTAAGTTTGCGATTGATGAAAAATTCATTTAGATGTCCTTTTTTCTCTGTGCTCTTCGCTCAGTTTGGCAAAACAATTTAACTGATTTTGTAGTTAAAAATTAATACTAAAAACTTTTGGTGATAAAGTAGAGATCTCTTTGTATTGTCTATGCGATATTCGTGGTCTCTGAGACCCAGTTGAGCACCTATCAATGTTATTCACTTCATGAATAAGTATTTGACCATGAAATTTATTTCGATTGCTTTAGCTGTAAAACGTTCATTAAATTAATAAAAAATACGATCTCCATTTCATTGTGGCAACCAAGTAAAGTTTTAATATTATATTAAAAGGTTTTTTTTTTACATTTGACATATCCGCAAATTTGTATTGAGAGTAAATCTCGTCTTATCTCCCATAAATTTATTTTAGGAAAATTGAAACAAGTTTGAAAAGTAACAATCCATATTGTATGTATGTATATGTTGAGGCTGTGCATACATTTATGTGAGTTTGTATGAATGTGTGTGTATCCTTTCATCCTCTACACAAATATCTTTTAGCTAATCGCTGGACTAAAAATTGTTCGCATTGCTAAATGAAAAGCAAATAAATACTAAAGCTTTATAAGAGCCGAGTTGGCCTAGTGTGGAATGACCCATAAATTTGCTTAAATAAATTGCGCATACGCACTGTGTGCATGTGCATGTGTGTGCTGCCCGCAGAAGAACTAAATAAATATTTGTTGTAGCTGCTGCATTTTTGGGTTAAGTTGGGCTTCAGTTGAGCACTTGCCTTGACATTTTTCCTAAACAAGAGAAGGAGAGCGAGATGAACCGAGAGAGAAAGTAAGAGAGAGAGAGAGAGAGAGAGAGCTAGCGAGAAAGGAAGCATGCAAGTCATTCAACTCAATTTTATTTATTGTTCAACTGTTGTCCGCTTTGTTTGCTCTGCTGAGACAGCAAACGGCAGTAACAATAAAAATACAACAACAACAAAAACGAAAGACCAGGACACATTCATCCATTTGATTAATAACAAACACTAAACATACAAACATGACAAATAACAACAACTGCAGATGATGGTAAACTGAAAATGGACAAAAGAGACAACAACTAGGACTGAAAAGGGCTTTCTTTAACCCTAGAAATAGTTCACACAGTATTCGAAATTTAATGAAAAGTATAGCCATTATAATAGATTCAAATTTCATTTAGTTAAGTAACTCCAACTCTTTCATACTTAGTTTTAGATTCTTTCAAAAGTTTACGCTAAACTAATTTTGTGAATATTAAGCAAATCGAACATGATTCGAAAGCTTAATAGATAGCACTTTTAATAAGGTCTAATACTAAAAATTTATTTAACATTGTAAATAAATAATTAAGAAATAAATAATAAATTATTCGAGTTGTACAAAAATTTTACTTTTTCCCGTTAATTGATTTTTCCTCTGCTTTACCCGACAAAACTATGGTGCAATAGTTAAGAAAAAATTCGAATATCTTTTTCTTATTATTTACTGATTTCTCAAGGGAATCTTTAATTGGTGAAGGGAAAACAGCAACAGTGTGTCCGCCATAGGATCTATTTTCACTTATTTTTGAAAAACACCAATTTTGCAAACATCTATTTCACATGTTTCTTTATAAAATGTAATATACATTTATTTTATTTTATTTTATTTCTGTTGTTTTATTTGTAATCTGTCTTAGTGAACAACACAGTGTTACTGAAAGGGCCTTTCGACATATATAATATAAGTTTCAAATTTTTTCAATGTGTCCAATATCAATTCGATGAAGCCAAAAACAACAGTTTTTAAAAAAAGGAAAAAGATAAACTGCGTTCCGATAAAAGGAATAATGAGAGATTCTGTGTGTGGCGGTCAACATAATTTAACCTGCTTTTCCCTGCAGCATTAATTCATAGGAAACATTTTATCGTCATTTACCCCTACGTATGTATCTTGGGCTCGCCTCACTGGCCTTTGAAATATATGGGCACACAGCGCGGAGGTGATCGGGTTAACGAGGGATGGGCACACTTAAGAGATAGAAAATAAGAAGCAAACGTGTTTTAGCTTTAAGAACATTAATCTAATTAATAAAGAACAATCCTTTGAGATTTTCTACAAAAAACCATAGACGATTATACGATGAAAAATTTTACCTTAACTACTTTAAGCCAATTCAATATTTCTTAGTTAAGAATTAAATATAAATAAAAATGGAATTTGAACACTAATCATCTATTCATTTTAGCATAAACTTCGAGGGTTTTCAGTATACATATGTATGTATTACTGTATTTTCTATAAAAATATCGAACTCATTGCTCAGAGGGATTGTGCTAAATATCCCATTCAGCTTTAGTTATACATATATTTTAGATGATTAATTATAGTTAATAAATATTGATTGATAATTGTGATTATTTTAAATGAGTTACTTGCACTTTGCTGTTATAAATATATTCTTGAGACAATTGATTCATTTTGATTCATTTGGCTTACTTATGAACTGACAGTGAAATATTTGGAGCCAAAGTTCAATTAAAACGCCTTCTTTGTCCTTATTTAGACAGACGGTATCTATAATCAGGTTTTTTTTCGACTTCTATCGGTTTGTTGTTTTGCTCAGTTTCTTGCATTTGCTTTTATTGGTTGCCTTGGTTGTAGTGTTTAAATTTGAAATTTAATTGAAGTTCTTTGTTGGTGCATTTCGCCTTGTAAAAAGTTAAATTAATTAATGACCTCGTTCACACTCGAATTGCGATTGCGCCGTGCAGAATTTCAGCTCTCCTCTTGGTTCTTGGCTCCTCCTCACTTTACTTTGCTTACAATTAGCAGCATCGATTGTTTAATGGCAGTTGATTGTAATAAGCCAAATTAGTTGCTGTGAGCAGAAGAGTGAGACAGAGAGAGAGAGACAGAGAGAGAGAGAGAGAGAGAGAGAGAGATAGGTATGTAGTGGGGCAGAATGAGTGGAGTTTGAATTTGAATTCAAAATGCGAAATAAGTTCATTAGCTGAAAACGATGTTACAGAAGTGGCATCCCCTGGTGGTGGTCATACGTGGGTGTCAGTGTGTGTGTGTGTGTGTATCTGTGTGTGGGATGAAACAAAGGATACTCGATATCGAATACACAATATTTGAAAGGCTGAATGACTGTCTGCTCCTTTAATTGGACTTTATGCAACTTTTATGCTTATTAAATTGTTTTGTTTCTAGGCTGACAGAAACGGAATGCAAAGGGAAAAGAGTAAAGAATAATTCCAAGAGGATTTTCAATTTCAATTGACCTGTTTCGCAATCTAATAGACCTGAAAACTATGCACTTACCCAATTACAAGCATTGTAGTTCAATTTATTTAAATAATAATCATATTAAGCTTACGTAAGCGTGAATTCTTTAAGCTGTAGGAGGACTTTATTTGGTGTGAAGAATTCCTAAAAGCGACTGAAAGCATTTTTATGCAGTGGCCTTTCGTTTCTTCCTAATAATATGAGAATATTAATAATAAGAAGCGTACAAATGATTATTAAAACGGCAAAAGTTCTCACTTAAACTCTCTAAAAGTATCTTAAGTATATACCAGACTGTAACGTATTTTATCTTTTAACAAGGATGTCTTTAGGCTCTTATTATATCATGCATTTTAGAGAAAAAACTGAAAATTCTTTTTAGCGTTTAAATACTTTTGTCCCTTATTAAAATTGACCAAATTACTTGAGAAAGCTTTCAGTAGCTTCTAAAGGTACTATGCTTATTTACCATATATTTTAGGGAAAAATATTTTTTCACTGAGAGCCCCAAAAAACCTTGGGGCACATTTTCACTTTTTTTCTGGCAAGCGAAAATTTAAAATAAATTTTTTCATTACATATTTAAACTACACAATTCACTTTTCAAATAAATTTATGAATTAATTTCTTTCATTATTTTTAGAAAGTAACTTAACGTTAACTTAAGATAAATCTCTCAGACAATTCGCTTATTATAGGTGAGAAATGAAGAAACATTTTTCTATTATCAAACTGAAGTACTTGAAATTATTTCCTGATGGCTTTTTAATCTCTTACTAACAAGAATATACGAAAATAAATAAGTAAATCAAACAAGCAGCAATTGGTCGAGGAGTTGCCAAATTTATGTTGCCTACTTATCGGGGAGAAATACTTGTATGACTTATCATAGCGAGAAGCACCACAAGAGTACCGATTATCATTAATAATTCTTTTTATAGGTAAAAAAATTGATTAGAATCTGTTTTTAATTTAACTTACTGTCTCTAAGCGGAGAAAGTCTCCAGATATTAAACGATAATTTATTATTTTCCATCATTTTTGTAGGAGCAAGTGTCAAAGTAACACATTCGAGTATATTCCATAAAGGAAAAAAAGGTTTTTATTTGAGTAATACATATATTCAATATCTATTCAATTGATGTTTTTTTAATACCAAAGTAAAAATAAATATTTCAATTGTATTTAATATTATGATTTGACATTAGATTTTTGTGGGGTCACATTTTTTCTATGATTTAAATGGTTAAATTATGTTTTGTCTTATTTGGCGGATTTTTAGTTCTTGTTAGTGACAGTAGTCAAAAAGGGATTTGCTAGTGAGGTGAGTATGAGGTGTCCGCTATTTGTCTACATATAGTTTTTATTCTCGTAATATTTCTCTAAATTTCAGTGATTTTCTGCTATATTTTGAGACTAATTCGATATAAATAAAATTAAATTTCCTTGAGTTTAGGTCAAGAACTATGTCTCACACATTATTAGAGATCGTTAGCTATATAAATTTAAATTCAAATTTAGGAGAATCTCTTTTGACTTCAACCCAAACAAGCTGTGCCTTTCATTCGTCTACAACGAATTGTTTGGAATTTGATTTGTGAATTAGCCCGAAACGAATTTTTGACTCTGCAAACTTTTACTTCATAAAAGGAGTAACTTTTTCCTCTCTTTTTCATGGCTCAACACTTTTTCCAAACAGGTCAAAGCTCTCACTATGGATATGGTGGGACCTTTTAGTTCAAAATTTATTGTTTCAATCGAACTCAACGACATATGCAACATTCCAGCCAACAAAAAAAAGGGAAAAAAAAACTAGAGATATAGTAATAGAAATTGAATTTCTATAAAACTTTCGACAGCATGCAAAAGACAAAGTTTGTCAAGGACCACACATATATGGGGGTGCCACGCCCACAAGCATGTATCCTACATGTGCATATCCATATGCCCACCTTTCGACAGCAGCTGCCCGACGAGATATGGAAGGGGAGTGAGTTGGCGAGGGGGAAAAAAAGAGAGTTGGCCAAAGAGTTAAGTAGCCAATCACTATGTCCTCGTCGTCGTCCTCCACATCCTTCGTTCCAGTCACTCAGCTCTTCGTCTTCTCTTGTTCTTCTTTTTTTGGCTTCTCTCATTGCTCCATAGAGAACGCTGTCAACACTTGGACTTCCGTCTACTACCGCTTCTACTGCTGATGCTGCTGATGCTGCTTTTGTGCTGTCAGCAAAATGTCACCGTATATAGTAGTTGCCTCACACCTCAATGCCACCTCCGATACCCCACTGAGGTCCTCCCCATTCCACCAACTAACCCTTTCCCCTAACTTGGTCAGAGCATTATTTGCTTTTATTTTTGCAAGTCAATAGCTTTGGCTTTTAAATTTATCGACTGACGTTTGATGCGCTTCATTTAACTTGGAAACATTTTTCAACTCCCCAACTCAAACCAGGTTCCCTCACCCCGTCACCCCACTCCCCCCATCTAACCCAAACCAACTGCATTTATTCCCCCTCCGGATTGCATTTCCTTCTACTCTTCTGTTCCCTTTATTCCACACTTTTTGATAGGGGGAAAATTCGCTTTTTCGCTTCCATTTTCAGTCTATGGCAAATTGTGTGTGGTGTGTGTGTGAAGTGTGTGTGTGTGTGTGTGACAGAAGTTAAGTGTCATTAAATTCAGTCGCACAGTTTCTATCAGCTGAGATTCGTTTGCTAAATTTTGCCATAATGTATAAAGCTTCTTCTTAAATACAAATGTGTTTACAATAATTATGTGAAAAAAGTAATGAGTTTCTTTTAATTGTGACGAATTTTCTACACCCTTTCCTAATTTAACTTTTGAGTTTTCTTTATTTCGGTGTAGAAATTCTTATTTCTTAATGAAATGTTGGCAACTTTTGTTCATAATAATTGACCATAAGTAAATGTTACTGTGGCGAACTGGAATCCCAAAATTTGCAAGACGTTTATTTTCAAGTATCCTCAAAAAATCTCATGGTTTTTTAATTCAATTTTAACTTAGATTATCTTAAGCATCAATTCTAGAAATTTATATTTTAAGTAGAAATTAATTGTCATACAAATTATATCAACCAGAATACAGAAGCATCGAATAATGAATAAAAACTATAATGGAATTGGCATTTTATTCCTTTTTTTCCCAAATACTTATGTTTATTTTTCTGAATTTAATAATTTCTTATTTGTCATACAAACACAAAAAAAAATTGCATGCACATTTCTTTGATGTTTTCATTTGGGATATTTTAATATTATTAACATATATTTGAAGAAAATTACCTCTACACATATGCTTACTCTGTATGAAAACTTGTGTTTCGTTTATCATTGCAGCACAGAAACACATTAGATTTCTCACCAAAAGTGTGGGAACGGAATGGGCAACCATTTCTTAATCCAATTGGAAAGGTGTCCAATACTGCCAGCTCCAACAGAAATTAGAATTTTCCAGTTCATTGAGGAAAATTACAAGATTAATAAGTAAGTGTTTGCTTGAAATGAAAAGCTGTCATTCGAATACGGGGTAAAGTGAGTAACTTTCCAAATCGATGCTCCAGACTTTTTTTCACTCTAAAATATATACACCTATTCCTGGATAACTTTTTAATCGGTGGCATTGGATATCTAGTTGTCATCACTTTAAAGTGAATCATTAAAGTCATTGACATATTTAAAATTAATTAAAATAATTGTAAATTCATATCTAGAAAATTGCAAACATATAATTTAAATGTTCGAACCAATATTATATACGTATAATGCCTACGTTATAGACACATAATCTTCGATTTTATGAAAGAAAACTTTTTTCTTTTGAAAAAAATTTATTATGCTCCAAAAAAAAGCTAATTGGTACTGTAAATGGATTTCAAAATTTAGCAAAATGAACCAAACTAAAAAATCAACAAATAAAGCAGAAAAGTACATTCAAAGAGAATGGTCGTTAGTACTTGAATTCGCTTAAGGACCGTTTTAGCTGAAATAGAAAAGAAATGAAACGCGATATATTAAGATAAATAAAAATTATTTTCAAGTTAGAATGTGAAAAACTTTAACATATCGACGCTTTTTCGCGAAAGTATCGTATGGCAAAAAAAACAAATTTTACAGAAGAAAGTTTTTTTAAGTTTTCTCAGTTTAAAATAATTTAATCATAGCTGAATTTTCACAGATTGTATATTTTTAATTTTATAAACAAATATAAATTAAATTTTTTTTTAAATAATAGAGTATTTTTACGTTACTTTCGAGTTCCCTAATATATAGTATGACATACTATATAAAGATGATATTAAGAGCACAATATAAAATGCTCAAAATGTTCTTATCTTGTCTAATTTCTTATCTTCTTTATTCTTATCTTCACACAAGAATACATTTGTATGGACATACGATAATTTCGCGCGAACATTAAAATATATACTAACATACGATCAAATTGAAACTGATTTATTTTCAAAACTAAAGCTTTTTAAATTACAATCATTTTCAGACTTGTGGGAAATACATTTTTCAACAATTCTGCATCCAAACCTCAATTTTTTAAAAAATGAGTCATACGATAATTTATATCTTAATATAACTACTAAACTTAACTTCCTTCATATGATTTCTCACAAATAATCCATACAAGCAAGAATCGCCAGTTGGAAGCAGTCGTGGAGCCTATCGAGAAGAACTCATGTGATCCATCTCCAGCGGCAGTGGCACGTGCCGAGAGAAATACCTTTATGGCAAATATGTTAGCTTTCCGCAAATCGGAGTACTCGCTTCATCTGAATCGTCGATCTATTACCAAAATATTTAAAACAGTTCAGGGATGAAAAATCGAAAATATTAAATTCAAAAGTTACTTTATGCAGTCTTTTGATATACATTCATATATTAAAGGTAAACTTTAATTTCATATAATTGTAAGAACTTTTAAGTTAACAAATTTATGTAAAACCAATAAAAATCTTCATTTCAATTTTAGGAATTTTTCAGTAAGTTTCAGTGCATCCTAAAATGAAGAAGTGTTTGAATATTTACAAGTTGGTGGGTTAATAGAAATACTAACTAAGTAAGTAACTAAGTTCCATGAATTTTTCATGATACCTCCCAAAATGTCTTTCTTGATTCAAAAAACAGATTGTGAGTATATTTGCATACAAAATTCAAGTAAGTCGACGGGCCGATCTGGATATAACATGCATCAAGTGAAATTTCAGATATGTATTTCATTTCTTTTGCATCCGCTATATGGGGAGCTATATGATATAGTAGTTCGATCTTAAGCGTTTGGACATATATTAAACTGCCAAATAATAAGTTTCATGATAATCCAGTGAAAAACACTGAAGATATTGATTTTAAACTATATTGTTAATAAGATAATAATCTTTTTTTTTAAGATTAAAAATTCACTGTGAATTATCGATTGAATCAGTGTCTACAAATTATCGCCTTTAGAAACTGCTTTAAATATTAATTACAAGTGGGAATATGACAAAATATTTTATTAATTTGTATAGAGTGGCCAATCTACTGCAGATATATTGACATAGTAGGCAATGCAAAAGTCGTTCTTTGAACAAGAATACAAACAAGTAGGCTGGATAATTATATTTCAAACCAACATCATAAGTTTATCAACCTCTCATCAGCAGTTGTTTAAAGTTACTTGAGCAGTAAACACCTTTCCTCTACAATTACGGAAAAATGTGAAAAACGTGAATAGTTTGTCTCGTGGACTTTCAAACGGATTTATTCCTTGTGCATTATACAAGTCGCCACTGTGCATCTGGCTACGGGTGCTCCATACCACCTAAATCTTTTCTATTTTTAAGGATAAGACGTACATCTTCCAATAAAAAATAATCATCAACAGTAAACATCCTTTCAAATCTGGAAGATATGGTAGCGATATCATCATGCGAGAAACGCCCCATCCATCCAGTCGAAACCAAAGGCCTAAAAATTTCCTTTGGAAACTCACAATTCATCCATTCGTCAACAATACAATCGAAAATTAATTCATCCAAGAAATCGCCTCGAGGAATATCCAGACCAATAGAATGTCTCCATGGGTCGTTCAGTCCCAAAAGCGATTCCTGATACTTGACATGAAAAACTTCTTCATTTCTTTTAAGAGTTATGATACAATTTAGCCACAACAATACATCAAACTTAAATAGAGATAGGTTGTGCTCATGAAATCTTCCTTTCGAAATGACTTCAAATGCAATAATTCGATACCAAATGTATCGTACAGTTTCGTCAATCCTGTAATGCTTAATTAGAAAATTAATCATAAGATTACGTTTTCCAATAAATTGCTTTCCAGATGAAAAAGTATCATCGAGATCCTTCATACTAGTAGAAGTGTATAATTCTTTTCCATAGAATTCGATTATTTTCTCAACCCTGTCAAATAAGGATAGAGAGGGACTATAGCCCACATCATCTAAAACGGAGGGGTAACCTTCCGCGGTCATACCTCGCGCTCTTCGCATTTCGATTGGAAGCAAATGCTTCTGCTTAAAATTATAAATTTCAATGCCATCATATTTCTTCACACTCTTTCCGAGTGGATCGACGAGTCTAAAAAACATACTTGACAACACATTGCTATCAGCTTTCACCAAAATTTCTCCGGCAATAAATCCGCCGAGCCATTCATCAAGCGAATGCCAGATATAACCTGAATGTTTTTCATAAGCACGTGTCTTAACCAAAGGTAAAGCGACGGCTATCGAATCATTCCTTTTCAGTCGTTTCGTTATCTGTCCCTTTCCTGGGGAACGGACAAACGTATAAAAATTCAATAGAATCTTGTGAAAAAAGGAAAATAAATAAAAATCATTTTTATTAATTTCCTCAACTATCAATCGCATAGCGTGTCCACTACAGGTACAAATATCATCAGCAAAAGAAAAGACTTGTGGGAAGCGGACACACTTCTTTCCCAACTTTCTTGCAGCTTCTAGCTTAGAATTTTGATAAGCTTGCAGTCCAAAACGGCATCTGAGTTCATTTCCAATCTTCAATAATTTATAGTTTACTGAAGTCAGTAATTCATCTTTAAATACTTCAAGATTAATAGGTATGAGTATTCTCAAGTCTTTTATCAAGCGGCCGATGAATACTCTGGAATCGACCAATGAAAAACGCATTAGGCTATCATCATAGGGAACATTATATTCCAAATCTTCTAAAAGTTTGTTCTTTGTGAAGAAACTTATAATTCCAGTCGCTTTTTCCAAATAAACACGAATGGAAGCTGGATCATTCCTATTTAATTCATTCCTTGATTTACAAAAAAGAAACTTAAAACCTACAAAATACGTAAACTTGGACATCTCCTTTGAGTTTATTCCAGCGTCGTCCAATTATTCGAAGGTAACTATTTCTTAGCGTATTTACATAATTCAACAAGAGGTTATTCTTTCTGAATACAGGAACTTCTAAATTGTTTTATTCCTTGATTTTGAAGATTTAACATTAATTTTCAACCAAATTGAGAAAGGAGTTGGTGGTTTTCAGTGCCCTAAATTGCTCATCGGTTACCGCTTCATCATTCGCAGGTAAATATTATTACTAAGGTTATTATTATTGCGAATTCACATCTTCATTATGTACCACAGGCATTCGATATGAGGTGTTGCTTTAAATGTGCCCATATTCCTTTGCATTGGAATGAAGATGATGAACGTCTTGTATAACCATCTCGACCCACAGCACCTACAGAAGTAACTGGATTGTGGAACGTCTAAACGGTTTTATTCCTTGATAGAAGATTTTCACATTTAGCATTTAAAAAGTTGAGAAGGTGGTGATTTTCAGTGCCATAAATTATTGCAAATTCACAACTTCAGTAACTTTTAGGTGCTACTTTAAATATGCCCATATTCCTTTGCATTTGGATGGAGCAAAAATGCTCGTATTTGGATCTGTGTTTGGAAGAAAGTTTAGTCCAGGCTCGTGTTCTCGTTGTTATTTATTTATTCGAAGGTAACTATTTGCTACCGTTTTTACATAATTCAACAGCACAATTATTCGCTTTCAGATGCTGCTTCGAATATGCCAAGAAAAGTCTGGTCTATCACCATTTCGACCCACATTTCTGGAGGGAGAAGCTTACAGGATTGTGGAACTCTTAAATGGTTTTATTCCTTGATTGAAAATTTACCCCATTTAGTATTTTAAAAAATTGACCGAAGGTAAATATTGCGAGTTCACATCTTCATAATATAGAACAAAGATTCGTTATCAGGAGCTCCTTTAAATATGCCCATATTCCTGTGCATTGGGATGGAGAACAAAATTGTTCGTATTTGGATCTCTTTTTGGAAGACAGTTTAGTCCAGGCTCGTGCTCTCGTCGTTATTCGATTATTCGAAGGTAACTATTTCCTACCGTTTTTACATAATTTAACAAGAGGCTGTTCTTTCAGATGCGACATTTTGGCTCATGTTCAAGTAAGCCTAGCCAGATTATAGTTAAAATTAACATAAATCTATCAATCTTTCATCGGCAGTTAAAAGTTACTTGAATAGAAAAGGAGAACTTCTAAATTGTTTTATTCCTTGATTTTCAAGATTTAAAAACATTTATTTTCAACCTTAATTGCTTATCGGTTACCGCTTCATCATTCGCAGGCATTTGTTTGCCTGGTTAATGCAAAATGTTTCCTTATTCCGATATTTGCCCGTGAAATTAGGCAGTTCCACATTCCTTTGCATTGGAATGAAGATCCAACGAGGCCGAGGAAAATCTGGTAACTCATCTTGACCCAGAAGCGCAGGATAGAAGCCTACGGAAGGTAACTCGATTGTGGATCCTCTTGGCACTCATCGCTAGGATGGTTTTACTTGGAAATGAGTTCTTGTTGCGATGGATGGTAAACTTGATGGCTGGATTGATATTCTAAAAGATGACTGGTCTTCAAATCGGACTTCATAATGCCAAACAGACGAACGGCTACAGATGCTGATTTAAAAATTTAATTGGAAATGCGCTCGTCTACATTTCTAAAGCAAATGATACTTTATTAAATACTTTTTGACATACTTCCTATTGTTAATATCCTTTTTCTGTATTACACATTAAGGACAAACATTTTTCTTGCTTACGGCACCCATGAAAAGCCATCGGGAAAAGTTTCAGTGGCACCTATTGTATAGGTGCAAAAACTAACACTAACAAAATATGTATATGAACATTGTGAAACATTTTAAAAGTGTTTCTTCTTCTTCAAATATCGTAGTCCGCTTTGGTTCCCATCTTATTCATCAGTTGATGGTTTGAAATTGCAAAGATAGACACGTATATCCGGTTAGTTAATCTATTTGCCAGATGCTGCAAATTCCACTTGAAACAAAGTGTCCATTGGAGTTATCCCGCACTAAAGTCTAAAACGGGTCTAGGCAACATTTTGTATAAAATTCCAGAAACTCAATTGGTTCCACTTGAAGCTGCTAGTGTCTAGTGGATGAAGGGCGAGGGCGGAATCTGTCGGGTCCAGTCTGCAGTCATCCATTTGGTTAGAGGGCAGAGCACTTCAAAAATAAAGAGAGAGAGAGAAAAAAAAAAATTGTAGCAACAATAAGCAAAATGCACTGAACTGCAAAACATACAACTTCACGGCTATTTTCTCTCTAGTTAGCTGCCATATATAGATACATAGATACATATATACAGACCTATTTATTCTTTTTCCCTCTTCATGTGTCCTTTATACAGTTGCATTGAATGGTTTTGGGGGCGTGGCTGCAACTCTCACTTAACCAACTAAATGGCTTTATATGTGAAGATACTATAATAAAATTGTAAAAATAATGCAGTAAAAACAGGGGCCAAAACGAGCGAAAACTGCTGTGAATGTGTGTCCTTTAGATCGATCGATGGATGCAAAGGGTCTTTATATTGTTGAAGCATAACACAACACATTAGTTCAATTCGCAACCAATCTCCGCTCATTAGGAGAGCTCAGACAAACTTCCACTTGTCAAAGAAAATTGCATATAAATTGCGCTCATTGCAAAGAATCTACATAAAAATATTTTCCTGCTACATAAAATTCATATTTCACATTTTCCGTTCGCCCTCCGTTTCTCCACTTTTTCTCTATCTTTCTACACCTGTCAGCAAATGAACAACAACAACAACAGCTTGTCAAATGACTTGGCCAGGTAAGAATGGTCTAAGGTAGTGTAGGGTTGGGTAGGGAAAGGCAGAAGAGGACTTCCCTTCTTCGGTTGGCATTTTTGATGAGCAAGTTGCACGACTTGGAGACTCACAAGGCTCGAGCGCAGTCCTGTTCTCCAGGACTTTATTAAAATTATATATTTGCATGTTTGCTGCAATTTGAAAGTGGCACGAAGGCACGAAAGAAATGAGTTTGAGCAAAATAACTCTCAGCAATTGCATATGAATTTATAAATACAAAACGCAATTTCTGTCAACCAACCAGAGAGAGTAGAAAGTGGGAAAGTATCCACGAAGAGACAAAATGTCATGGCGCATGGTGTAACGAAAATGAGAGACTGCATTTTGCTTATAAATTAAAAAATCAAATAAGGTAAACTTTTCAAATTAGAGAAATTACCAACTGAAAGTGGCATTCACTCCAGAAGTGATCTAATAGTGTAGCCAATTTTGATTACCGAAACTAAAAGTGCAAATAGAATGAGCTAAATCAGTCACGCCATTTCAATTATACTTACTGGGTATGCAAGGGTATAAAAAAGGTTTATTGCTTTCCATTTTTGAATAGATGAGAAAGAATCAACAGATATCTCACATATTAACCCGATTTCTATGTATTATTCTTTAGGTACTGAACTATCTCAATCAATTATTATTTTATTTTTCAAAACAATTAATGTTCTGTGTGTGGGTCAGGTTTTAGTTGCTTACATTTTCGGGTTCTGTGCTTTTTTCAGCTCTTGAATAGTGATGGCACGATTAATCATATGATGTCCATTAATCGATTATTTTGCTTCCAATAGTATCTCAAAATGGGGTTCAATTAATTGAAACATTAATCGATTAATTGCTCAAATAATCTCATCACTAAGATGCAACATTTGCGCGTAGGAGTGAAAAAAACTTTAATGTTTATAATGTATGTATGTACGACTCACGACAACTCACGATCTTTGCAACTCCTACTTCGGCAACTCAGGACGAACTGCTTGCAGCTCCCTTCCAACGGATGCCACATAGTCGTTGTAATCAAGGTTGCCACATTATATGCGCAACCTCTTCGCACCCTTCTTTTGTATTTGTATTTTCAAGACGATTATAGTGTTTGCCTAAAATATTCATAATCTTAGACAATTTCTTAGACACTGATAAATAATATGGTAAAATAATCGAATTGGAAAGTTTTTACTTTATTTATTTGCAAATATTGATGTTATATTTATTGCTTTTAATTTATTTCTATGTTTATGTACAAATATTATTTTATGTTCTTATGTTCTTAATTGTCGGTCCCTTAGGTCTATCTCTACGTGTCTTGGCAAAACGATAGTGTTTCTAAATGTCAAAAATAGCCACAATAGTGATGGTAAATGTGAGCAGAACTCTTTATCGCTAATCGATCACAATTTTGTTTCAGTGATTTCTCTATCAATAAATTCATCTCAAATGATAACCTTAAACCAAATATTGGTAAATTTATTTCTTCGGATAAATTCTTAAGTTTTATTACATTAATATTAAAAATTGTACAATTAGAGATTCCTTTTTCATTTTCTCGGCCTTCAAAATCAATTCAGTTAATTGATTTGAATTTGAGATAATCAATTTTGGTTTAGATAAGACTAAAATTTAAATGTAATTCATTTACCAATGTTGAGTTTATATTTATATATTAATATCCTAGATTTGAATCTGATTTATTTACGATCAGATAGAACTTATTACTCATAGTTTGAAATCAATAATCAATGTATGAAATCATTTTATAGCTGTGTAAATTAACCTAATTTCGTGCAACTTTCTATCATTCAGCTCTTGTCAAAGAGTCGGGTTATGCTGGTGCACCTCACCGCCACCGCATTCCACACCCCATACCCCATGCCCCTGGGGGCGAGTTCTCCTTTTTTTTGCCTCTTGTGGCAACTGTCACACATCCGCCCAAATAAGCCGAGCATAAAATGCCAGCATTGATAGTCAGACACAGGTAGCAGGCCAAGTGGAGATACTTTAGTGAGGGGGATAAATGTTGCATGGCGAGAAAACCAGGAACATACATATATATATATATATGAGTCTGTATCTGTGTGTGAGCGTTTGTGGTAAATTAAATTGAAAGGCTGGAAATGTGAGCATAATATTTGCGCCTTGTTAGTTTGTCAACGCTTCGCTAACTTTGAATGATGACGATAAGAGAGCGACAGGGAGAGAGAGAGAGAAAGAGAGAGAGCGTAGAGTAGATGGATTGAAGGGGGAAAATGTTTCACATTTAATGACATTTAACAGGCGACGCTCATAATTAAAATTCGAAATCATTATACATACATATATATAAAAATAAGTGCAAAAACCAAACTGAATTTGCTCCAATTTCTGGTTCGCCTCCCGCCCCAATGCCACTGCCCCCTTTTTCGACGAGCCATGGCTGATGCCCGCAAATGCCAGAATCACGCTTAAGCTCACGATTTATGTGAGATTCTTTAAGCGAAATCCAAGTCAATTAGTTTCCTAATTCGTTTTACGAAAAGGAATTTATCGATTTTATCTGCAGACGTGCAGAAAGTAGTTAAGAGCAGTTTCTTTTCCTTCTCCTCCTTCTGGTACTCCTCCCCTCTCCATCTTTTCACTTCATAGAGCTCCTTCTTACTTTCACTATATTTGTTTGTGTAAGTGTTGATAATGATGCTGAATGTGTGTGTATGTGCGGGTGTGTGTGTGTTTTATGCTTCTCTGTGGGAGCGTAAGCAATAAACAAGCCGCATTGTTCATACGCCATGTGAAACAGAGAAAAAAGCTAAACCAGAAATACATCCAGACACACAAATATATATACATATATACAGATGTATGTTCGTATATATCGACAAGCGACAAGCAGTGGCAAATTAAATTAGATTTTCAATTGTTTTGCTACTCAATTTAAATGCTCAACTAACCGAATCAAATTAACCAAAGCAAATGTAGCAAATAGTTTACTTTGAGATAGAATATTAAATTTTGAAACAATTTAAAATCATTGAATGGCATTTTAATCATAATGCCATTTATACATATTTAGAATAAGAGGCAAGTTTAAATTGCACCAACAAAGACAACATAAGAAGTTTCACATTTCATGAATTGTATTTAAATCGTATTAAATAGACAAAAAGAAACATTTATGACCCAAATATTTTAAATGTTTTCTTAATTATTTTTTATAAGTTTATGACAAAGTTTAAAAAAAAAAAAAAAAAAAAAAAAAAAAAAAAAAATTTTTTTTAAAATTAATTTAAATAAAAAAAAATTAAAAAAATTTTTAAATTTTTTTTTTTTTTTTATTAATTTTAAAAAAATAAATATATTTTTTTTTTTTTTTTTTTTTTTTTTTTTAAAAAAAATTTTTTTTAATTATTTTTTTTTTTATTTTTTTTTTTTTTTTTTTTTTTTTTTTTTTTTTTTTTTTTTTTTTAAAAAAGGGAAAGGTTTTGGTTTTGTTTTTTTTTTTTTTTTTTATTTATTGTTTTTTTTATTTTTTTTTTTTTTTTTTTTTTTTTTATTTTTTTTTTTTTTTTTTTTTTTTTTTTTTTTTTTTTTTTTTATATATATTTTTTTTTTTTTTTTTTTAAATTTTTTTTTTTTTTTTTTTTTTTTTTTTTTTTTTTTTATTTTTTTATTTTTTTTTAAATTTTTTTTTTTATTTTATATTTTTTTAAAAAATAAAAAAAAATTTTTTAAAAAAATTTTATTTATTTAAAATTTTTTTATTTTTTTTTTTTTTTTTTTTTTTTTTTTTTTAATTTTTTTTTTTTTTTTTTTTTTTTTTTTTTTTTTTTTTTTTTTTTTTTATTTTTTAATTTTTTTTTTTTTTTTTTTTTATATATATTTATAATAAAAATTAATAAATTTTTTTTTTTTTAAAAATTAAAATTTTTTTTTTTTTTTTTTTAATTTTTTTAAAAATAAAAAAATGGGGAAAGGGTGGGTGGGTTTTTTTTTTTTATATTTTTTTTTTTTTTTTTTTTTTATTATAATTTATTTATAATTTATTTTTTTAATTTTTTTTTTTTTTTTTTTGTTTATTTTTTTTTTTTTTTTTTTTTTTATTAAAAAAAAAAATTTTTTTTTTTTTTTTTTTTATTTTTTTTATAAAAAAAAAAAAAAAAAAAATTTTTTTTTTTTTTTTTTTTTTTTTTTTTTTTTTTTTTTTTTTTTTTTTTTTTTTTTAAAAAAAAAAAAAAAATTATATTTTATATTTATTTTTTTAAAATTATTAAATTTTAATAATTTTTATTTTTTTTTTTTTTTTTTGAGTTTTTTTAAAAAAAAACGGGGGGTTTTTTTTTTTTTTTTTTTGGTTTTAAAATTTTTTTTTTTTTTTTTAAAATTATTAAAAAAAAAAAAAAAAATTTTAAAAAAAAATTTTTTTTTTTTTTTTTTTTTTTTTTATTAAATAATTTGTTTTTAATTTTTTTTTTGTTTTTTTTTTTGAGGGGAAAAAAAATATTATAAAAAAATTTACATATTTTTTTTTTTAAAAAAGGGGGATAATATTTTTAAAAAAATATTATTTTTTTTTTTTTTTTTTTTTTTTGGAAGGGATTTTAAAAAATAATAAAAAATTTGTTTTTTTTATATTTTAAAATATTTTTTCCCAATATTATCTTTTAAAATCTCAAAGCTGTTTTTTTTATATGATTTAATAGGGGGGTGATTTTTGAGTCTGACAAATTTAAAGACTTCTTTGCAAAGCCTAATAAATTATCGTAATTTTATTTTTATTTGATTAGCTTAATAAATCTTCGCAGTTTCTCAGAAGTTTTAGATTTTTTTTGGGTCCTTTTCTAGTCAGCTTGTTTGATCTTTAGGTTGAGTGTCCAAAAGTTAACAAGGTTAACGGTTGCTCATCAGTCGGGGGAAAAACAATGAAATTTCAATTTTGAAAATATATATTTTAATATCCACACGAACAAAATTATAGTAGCTAATAACCGATTCATAATTTGGGTAAAATTAGAGTACTATTGCTTTTGTTATTGCCTGGATTCTCTGTTGTTATTATGCAAAAATTTTTAGTTGTGGACTTTTGTGTGTAAGGTCCATTTATCATTATTGAAAAGATAAAAATTTTGCAATATTTAAAATGGAATTTTCAGGCATTTGCCTATACATACATATGTATTTATGTATATACAGGCAGAGGAGAGTCGCGGGATGAAACTGGGAAAACATAAACAAAAGAGGCACAATGGAAATAATTTGCATAATTTCATTGCATAAATATTTCGTCGGGGGCGGCATATAATGAGTCTAGACATTTGTTTCAATTTATGAAATTGTTATTTTATGCAATATGTTTGTGATTAGTTCACTTTTGCATAAATATGCATATATTTGGCAGAACAGAGAGAGCGAGAGAGACACACATAAATAGATGCGACGATATAAAGTTCAGAGAAATGAAATAAAATGCAAAAACTCGAAGCAAATTACTTGATAGTATGATGGGGGAAGGAGGCAAACGGAAAGGGAAAGGCGGAACTTGCCTCTCACAAACATTAAAAACTAATCAAACTTTTAAATACACTTCAACCGCAGTAGACTTAACTTGTACAAGATGAGAGGCGTGGCTAAGAAAAAAACGAACGCCCCAAACAATTCGACAGGCGTCTTAAGAAGCGTCGACTTTGATTTGTTGCCCCACGGACTCTGACTCTGACTCCGACTCCGACTTCGAGTCTCTCTCAACTCTCATCTCGACTTTGGCCGGACTTTTGCCTTGTTGTCAACGTCAACAGAAATTGATTGCTCACCAAAGAAGCTCAGACAACTACCAACGCCTCCTCCTCATCTTCATCATGCCCCCTTAAAAAACACCTCCGCCTCAGTAGGAAAACCCAAATGGGGTTTGCCTCTGTGGCATTTTCATTTCATTCAGTTGAGTTTACTTTGCGCACAAAAACTTTTTGCTGTGCTTCGTCCCCCTCCCTGCCTTGCTATCTCTTTCCCCCCTCCTACCGTCCTCCTTTTCTCTGGTGAATTATCCTTAGCTAGCGGACCAAGGAAGAAGCAAGCCTACTAACGTCCTCCAGCTACCCATCGACCCACCGACTGCTGCTGCATCCGCCAAACTCGATGAAACTTTGACACAGTTTAGGAGCCAAAAGTTTAATGGAATTTGTCTATGCCTCTTGCCTCGTCGCCAATATAAATAAAACAGCATTCAACTTGTTTTTAAAGCAATTAAAAATTCTTTAAAACGGCCACAGAATTGAGTTCTTGCAACTGATCGACATGAAAAATGTGCCAAGAAGCCAATGCGAAGCATTTTCTTTGCTGGAGGAAGGAAGTGCTGCAATCCCTTTGGTGAAAATGTAAACACAAGTGAAGTAATAGCTAAAGTTTTTAATTTTAAAATGATTTATATTTTATATTTACTTGGTTAACTTTAGTTGAACGTGGGAGTGCCAAAATGTGGCAAGCAAGAGCGAGAGAGAAAGAGTGAGAGTGAGAGTGAAAGAGTAAGTTAACTTTGATGCGACAAAGTTTTCATACACTGGCAACACTCCAACCTAATAAAATTAGCCAATAAGTACTCAACCCTGGCATCTATTTAACACTTACAAATACGAGGGAAGTTATAGTCAATCCAACTGGAAACACTGCGAAAATATATTGCATATCTCTTAATTATATATGTACATATCTCACATCTCTCAATTTATCTTTATATGATGCTTCAAATTTAATATAAAATTCAAATAAAATTAATAAGCCAAAACTCTACTATAAATATTTATTTAATACAGTACAAATATGTATTGTATATAAGAAAACCCTCTAAATGTCCATTTCATTAACCATAATGTATAAAATAAATTTTACTAAAATACGAAATTTTTTAAATGAAATAATACGAAACTAGATATTTTTGTGTTTGACTAACTCACTTATCTTCAAACGATAAAATGACAAAAATGTTTGATTGATTTTAGACTCATGTTTAATCTAATTGCAGAACTTTATTTAACGAAAAAATTGGCACACTAAATATAAATATAACAAAAAATATCAAACATTTTAGTTTTGGCTATCTATGATATAGAAATCCGATTTTTCTTGTACAAAAAGGTTTATATATGAACGTTCATAGCCATAGTTCAAGAATTGAGAGACTAGTTTGCATAGAAACAGACGGACAGACGGACATGTGCATATCGAATCGGCTTTCCATGCTCAAAATTATTTATACTTTGTTATTAGAATTGCTAAAAAAAAAAAAAACCTTGAATGATGTTTAAAAAAATGGCAATATAAATACAATTGTTTTAAATGTTTTAAATAAATGTTTTATAGAGTTCTTTATATATTTCGTTTGATAGAAAATCTCGTGCACTTTAATTCGTTTAATTCGGGTTGTGACATTTCGCACGTGACATTTTTTCAATGTATGTCGAAAGTGTCGAAATGATTATGTATGCGTTTATTTAAATACATGTTTTTGTAAATGTTTTTTCTTTTGTTATTTATTTGCATAGTTCGATATAGTATTTAATATTAAGCATATTATTCAAAAAGGTCTTTAATATTAAATAGCAAATCGAGTGTTGTAAACAGTGAAGGAAAATTTGATAAGATGGAAAGATCTCTTGACAATTAGAAAAGCGCCCAAGTGCAAATATCCTGTAAAAGAATCCCCAAAAGTTATTAGTAAGCCTTGCAAGTCTGAGAGTTATCGTTTTACTATTACTTTTGACATTTAAGTAATTTTTAGTCATTTTATTTTGAGCCAAACTGAGAAATCGTGAAAAATAAATGTGAAGAAAATCAATAAGTATTATTTTCTATGATAATTACCTAGACAATGCATCCATACAGAAATTTCTAAAGCCAGAATTTCCAAATGAATTCCTAAGGCCAAGTGCCTTGGGTAGAAAATCAAATAGAAATGCACTTCAACAATAATGCTTTAAGGAATGCATAAAAATGCGCCTGTTAAAATGATGAACTCAATTGGAATTCACGACAGCTTTTTCCTTCACGCTATTATTAAAACAATTAGAACAGCCTTCGGTATAACGGATTTGCAACCTTGACTAGACCAGACTTTGGGGGTGGCCAGACGAGAATTTCTAGTTCTAATTCCAGATGTAATTTGCAAACAAAATAAAATGGCACGCCAAGTTACACCATGCAAGCAGGAAGTTATGGTTACATATGAGCACAATTATTCAAATATCAAAGCTGAGGTATTCGAGTACTTCGAGAGAGTTATGCACAACAAAACAAAAATAGAAAATAAGATAAATCTGTTAAATTTCGGGTTTAAATAAGGAACAAAAAGTCAGTAATTAATTTATTTCTTATGGTAAGGAGAGTAATCTTTAAAGGTGAAAATCTGGTTTACCTTTCAAAGATATTTCTTCGAAATTCGGGATCAAAAATTATCACAAAAAACGATTGTTTTATTTATAATACAGATTTGAAGGCATTAAATCAATAAATTTTCAAGATTCCAGTAGCAGTGTACATCGAGATTCCTTAACCATTAATATATATAAAATTAGTCAAATATCCAGATTCTTCATTTTAATTGGGATCTAGTACATTTGTGCTCAAAAAGCAATGAATGTGGTTGAACTGATTGGAAATTAAGACAATTCTTCAACAAGAGTTTATGAAAATATTAATCTTCCGACAATTCCAATCATTCGAAAACTCTGCATTCTTATTTCGTATTTTTTATGTTAGTCAAGAGGGATTTGAGCTTGGAATCTCTTCTTAAGTTACACAACTCTGAGACACCTGAATGTTGTTTTTTGAAATTTCACTGGATATCCTTCTGGTCGATATGGGAAATACCGGTGGAATTCTCTCAGTTGTTGCCTTTTGTACTCTAATGCCATGCTTTATGATTATTGTTATTACACTCATGTGTAAGTATTTTCATTTTACTTGAACGAGTGCCACCCCGCCACCTCGCCACCCCGTTGCAAGCAATTTTTCAATTTTTTATGTAAGCCAAAAGTCATAAATAAAAACAAGAAAAAGAAAACGAAAACGAGCAAAACGAAAGGCAAGAGGAAAGGGAAGAGTGGGAAGGGTAATCAAAAAAAAGTGCGTGCTAACTAAATTGTTATTGCTTTCAAATGTCACGTATCATTATCATAATTTTTTCGCTTGACATTTTTAAGTAGCTGCCATAAATGTTTATAACTTTTGCACACACACACACCCACACACACAGCCCAAAATGGCGTTTCTATTAACCCTGCCTTGGCATTGGCCTTGGGCGGCCTCTTTACATTATTGGACCCCTGGGAGTGGGATGCCAGAGACTTACAACCCACCCACTCAACCTACATGGACACCTCGGCATTCATATTCATAATTTATGAGTGCATTTTCTCTTTCTTTTTATGAATGCGGCAACGGATAGGCGGGGGTACATACAGAGGTAGTGAAAGACCTTGTCGCTTTTCGTTAACTTGCAATTATGATTAAAACATTTTTAATAACAATCTGTTGACAGCCAGAGAGATGATACGCACATACGACAGCACAAGATGGATAATGTATTTCAACATTAATTTTGAACACAATCTTTAAGCATCTTAAAGTAACTTGGCATCGTTAAATATTTTGCTTTCGTTTCAGAATTTTCTTGACAACAAATAATATTTGTATCAAAGTTATCCACGAAGAAAATAAAACTCTGAAAATAATGTAAAGTCCAAAAAGTTCGATCATTCTAAACGTTTGTTGTATTAATCATGGCATATAATATAATAATATAATAATAATATATGATTCTAAAAAGTCGTTGTGGCCGGAAAAGTAGAGCCTAAGAAAAGTTTATAGATCAACCTTTCGATTCGAAATTTTAGGTGAAATTAAATTTACTAGGCAATGCTTTTGTAGTAGGATTTCCATATTTTGCAATACCACTAATGTATATAATACCCCTAATGTAATGTATATAAAACCCTAATGTATTTAATAGTCCTAAGATCTCGAATGTACCAATACCCTTAATACGATAACGAATAAGATATATCGATATCACTTATGCTTAAGCTGATATCGATAATAGAGACGAGTCTGAAGCTTACTTCCTTCCGACAAACGTGCTTAAGAGAAAAAAGCTGAGTGAAATATTAATCATCCGACATAAATTAATTTGACTACAACACTTGGAATACTTTAAAGTAATCTGAAAGAAAAGTAATTTTAGGAATTTGGATTTTTATATGATCTTTCGAAATCTTCTAAGTGCATTTAGGCATAAAACTAAACCTAAGTAATCGAAATTTATTATACAATTTCAACGAACAAAAAATCAAAAACATTGGAAATATGTTAAAAGGATCGAATTGACGAAATAGATATTGGTTTTTTGTTGAATTCGAAGAAATGTAAGTTTAGTTCTTTTGGATTTTGTTTAAAAATTTGATCTACGAAAAGGCTATTCCAAGTGCTTTAAAACTGTTCGCATCCTGTTAATGCAGTAGAGCCAACTAAATTTAATAATTAACCACAAAATCAAAGAAATATTTAATAAATTAACTATACGATAATCTGAAGAAAAACTAATTTTAGGAACTTTGTTTTTGAAATGATCTTTCGAAACCCTTTGAGTGCATTTATGCATTAAACTAAACCAAAGTAATTACAATTTATGATACAATTTCAACGAACCAGAAAAAAAGAATTAAAAGTTCATTGAAAAAATGTTAAAAGGATCCAATTGACGAAATAGAAATTGGTTTTTTATATAATTCGAAGTAATGCAAGTTTAGTTCTTTTGGATTTTGTTTAAAATATTTGTTTTCGACAGCTCCTTGAATGGTTCTTTTAATTATAATTAACTTAAATGTTTATATTTTAAATGTTTTAAAACTGTTCGCATCCTGTTAATTGCAATAGCGCCATATAAATTTAATAATAGATAACAAAAATCAAAGAAATATTTAATAAATAAACGATATTAAAATAAAATATAAAGTTGTTCTATCCATAGCGCAAAAGTCACTGGAAAAATTCGGAATAAAGGAAAAATTTCTCTAGGATAAAAGTTTTCTTACCTTAACTGGGAAGCACTCGAGTTCTATCAGAAGCCATAAAAGAGGAATCCTGGTGAATGAGATATTCTGATTTTATCTATTTCTTTTGAAAAAGTAAACTCTACGAAATAAAATGACATAATCATATAACTCTTGCCCCGTTCAATTGTATTATAAATCTTTTGAATTTTCATCCTGCAAATTACTTTGTGTCACAAAATTAACCTTTTATGAAATTAACAGGAACATAAAAAAAAAAAAAATCAGAACAAATAAAAAATGGGAACTGTTCTGAGTGAAGGAGAAAGCAAACATAAACACTGCAGCAGCAGCAGCAGCACCAGCAGCACAACAGAAACCAGCAACAACAAAGCACACATCCTGTGTGTCAACTGAATAATTCGTTGCATGCACAAAAGGCATGCACTCACATCCGGTTTCCTGTCATTCTTTTTGCCCCATGCCGAGAGGGGGAGTGTGGCAGAAGGGTGGGGATAGAAGTTGCTGGTGGTTGGAGAGGTGACTGGCCCGCCTGCAATTTATGTTGCTGCTGGTGCTGGTGCTGCTGCTGCTGTTGTTGTAGTTCTTGTTGTTGTCTTTATGGTGTGTTTGGTATTTGTTGCAACTTTTGTTTTGAATTCCTGCGGCCTTGTCACACGGCTCCATGAGCTTGCAGTTAAATTTATGTTTTAACTCACACACACATACAATCACACACACACACATACATTCACAACTCTTAACGAACAATGTGAAGCACAAACAACAGCAACAAAAAAGAGCAAGAAAAAAATAGTGTTGCCTACTCTAAGGGTTGCGGAAGGATTTGGGAAAGGGGGTGGTGGGGGGTCACTTTGCTAGGGGGTAAGGGCAAGGGTCGCGTGGGATGACTGCGACGCGTCGCCTCTTGTAAAGCAGCGTATAATCCACTGATTGCTCCCAAGGTTCAGCTTTCAACAATGAAGGACAACAACCACCGTGAACCAAAGGGGGGGAGGGGGGAGGGAAAGGACCCCCACGGACAGAGGCAGAATTGGCTGCCGGAGCTGTCGGGTCAACGGATATGTTGTTCAGCTCTCGCTTGCATGTACAGCAATGCAGTATCCTACTAAATCCGAGTACAATAATAATTTGATTAAGGTTGGCCGCATTTAGTCTAAAATCAATTTTAAATAAAGTTAAAATACGTCCAATGGAAATAGTGTACAAATTTCTACTAAAAATGGAATGCAAACAAGAAATAATAAATACTGTTTATTTAATTTAGAGAATTATGGGAAAGAAACGTGCGCCTTAGGCTCTACAATAAATTTTAAATAGATGATTTATATTTATTAGTAAATTTATTTTATTATTTTTATTTTTTTTATATTCCTGCGGCATTGTTTTTGGCTGATCAGATGATGATGAGTATTTGCAAAAATGTATTAAGATATCGAACTCTGAACTAAAGTTCTATCGAATATGATCAATTGAACTATTTGAACGAACTTAGTTCCTTATTCGAGTTCAACTAATCATATTCTAATTCAGTCAGTTCCACTATGTTATCGAGTCCGCAATTGGACTTTCAAAAAAGCCAGAGTTGACGGGAAAAAAGCTGATTTGGCAACACTGCTTTTAATTAACCTTCGTTATAAGAAAGTGCCAAGTAGATTCGTAAGTATATATATACAATGTATATTGTAGATACAATAAGAACACCATACAAATATCATAAGAATGAGCGAGATGGCATGCTATGTATGCTTATACATATGGGAGCATCACACTGAAAACTTTAGGTGAGTTCCGGGCCCATTAAACATTATCCGATCGGCCCTAAATTTTTTTGAGATTTTTTTTAGACTAAAAGGGAAAAAAATGACCTGCACTTAAAAAAATATTCATTTTTTTTCCCCCATACAACTAAGAACACCTCTAATATACATTCATGTTAAACTATCTTTAGGTCAACAAATATTGTCTTTAAACAATAAATATATAGATAATAAATAAATAGAATGGAATAAATAGTGCCAAATTATTAATTGTAATCTAACTCCTACACAATTTATCATTTAGCATGATCCAAATGAGAAGTTCTTAGTTCTTGAATATGTCAATAGGATCATCTTTCCCATGAGTACTTGTTTTCGGAGGAAGGGATTTCTAATTGGTCTTTTGGTCTATTTTAAATTAATGAAAGTCATTAAAAGATTTAAGATTCAGCTACCACTTTTGATCTTGACCATAACTTTGCATTTGAAGAGATAGCAATCTATTCCATTTTATTCCAACCATCTATTAGACTGCTTCTTGAAGGTTTAAACTTTAAAGACACTTGACTTAGTTGAAAATATTATAAAAGTATCCTCATAAAAACGATGTGGAATTTTCTCAAGACTTCACGAAGAAACGTTAAGTAAACAAAGCAAAGAAGTAAGAAAATTTTAAAGAGTATTCCCAGTTCCATTTCCATTTTTTGCTTCCCAGGAACCTTTGAGGCTTTTTTGCATCCGCTGCACAGCGTCACTTGGCACCTGTAGGGATCCCAGTCCCAGATCTCAGTTCATCCAATCCACAGGCCGCCCGACCATTCGTCAACCTATTTTCTATGTACATACACATTGAGTTGTCCCTAGCCTGCATTAATTTTGCATATGAATACGTTTTCTATGGTTTCCTCCCCCCGTTTTTCCTCCCACCCCTCCATCAACTTGTCACTCCCTGCCATTGCCATTGCCTTTCCATGGTGTCATGTTTATTGCATGCAATAAATTTCCAAAAAACCATTGCAAAGGACCAACCTCCCGGCTGGCAGAAGCCATCCTAGGACAGAGCATGCTGATTCCCTAATGCAAAATAGAGAAAGAGAGCAAGTGAGACAAAGATAGAATAAAGACCGAGGTGTGGATGCTCGATTTTCACATTAATTTCGTTTTGAAACTTCAGCTTCGGTCAATTAGCTGTCGCTGTTGGCTCATTAGCAACACGAGAATCCACCAGAATCTGACCCCAAGTCATAATGACAGTGTGTGAAATCCTCTTTTTCAGTAAATAAAAGAATTGCGAATTACAATCCCTTCAGCTTAGCCCAGCTGACCATTATGAGATAAACAAAAAATATTCTCAAAATAAGTTCCAAAAAGTTTTTCACACATTTCTCACAATTTTATTTGTCAAATTGTTCGATGGTTTTTACCAGTTTCTAACACCGTTATTATATTGAGGACCGCTACCAGGCCCGAATCCTCCTTCGTGTCCATGGTGTCCGTGGTGTCCTCCTTCGTGGTGTCCTCCTTCGTGTCCACCTCCGAATCCACCATGTCCTCCATGACCTCCTCCGAATCCGCCTTGACCGCCATATCCTCCATGCTGACCACCACCATATCCTACTTGACCTCCGCCAAATCCTCCATGCTGACCACCATATCCTCCCTGACCACCACCATATCCTCCCTGACCACCACCATATCCTCCTCCGAATCCTCCTCGGCCATGTTCATGGGGCAGGGCAGCCGCCAAGGCAATGAAGGCAACCAGAACAATCTAAATTTGACAAATTCATTGTACTCAACTGAACACTCATGTCCACACGCACTTTCTGTGCCCACTCACCAAGAATTTCATTTTGTCGCTTTTTAGTTTGTAACTAAAGAATCTGACATTGTTCCACAGCTTTTATACCCCACCAAAATACGCACAATTCACGTCATAATCTCACTAAGGTCAGACAGATTCAAATTATATTTTTTGTTTTCTTAGAATTTTGTGAACATGTGTAAAATTTTGTTGGGTTTTTTTTTGCATTTGATAAGCCACCGACAATTGGAATGGTTTTCGTAATGGATTCTCAACTTGTTTTGAGACTTGCCTTATCTCCCATTCCAAAAAATTAATACCAAATTTTTTGACAAAAATTACTGTCCGGAAGGCTTGTTTATAGATTCATTAATTTTGTAAACAAAGTAAAATCCCAAATATTATTTCACTCTTGTTTTGTTTATGCTTTTATTATACCATAATTTAATGTAATTTACAATCACTGCCCAATCACACTACAAATAAATAAATAATAATAAATAATATACCATACGTACATATGTATATGGGATGAAATTATATATTAAAGTCGCCAAAATGTATGTTACAAGCAAAGGGAAGTATTTCCGACTCCATAAAGTATATATATTCTTGATCTGGATCGATTGAGACATGAGTCAGTCGGCTCGTCTGTAGGAACAGCGAGATCTCGAGAGAAATAAAAGCTAGACCTATCAAATCTGAATGTAGATTTATGTATTTATGATTTATGTGCTATCGATATCGATATATGTAGATATCGCCTTTTTCTATATATGTTAGTATTATCTATAATTTGGCAAAATTTTATTAAAATCGCAATAAAAATGGTCAAATTATACATAGAAACTGTTTGTACCTAAAACGACGCAAGGGAAGAGTTGGTCGCTAGGTGCGCCTCAGTGCTCATAGGAGTGAGCCAGATAGCATGTGTTAGCAATAGCGACATGTGATTGATTTAAATATATGAATTTGGTCTTAATAGGTTAAAGTAGTTTGTTTTATTTTGTGCACGGTATAATTAAGTCGGTTCTAAGACTTACTTTCCCCATTAAATATGTAGTTAAATTAAATTAAACTAAAATTGTCAAATAAAATTAAATAAGTTTTTTGTTCGTAAAAGGTGTGTGAAACAAGTAAGTGGGACACTATGTTAAATAGTATAAAAATGGAACCCATCAATATATTGAAAGAAAATAAATTTATGTTTAAACTTAATAAAATACATTTCATATTTCAAAATAATTGAATCAAAAAAAAACGTAAACAAATGTAATGAAAAATGAAAAAAAATATTTTGAAACGAAATAAGTAAATGGGACAAATCCATAATCTGTATCTTAAAACTACGAAAAAAAAAAAAACAACAAAAAAGTGATTTTATAAGAAAAGAAACTTCAATAAATAGACCCCCTTTATTGTTCAAAACCTTCAATATACGGGATGGCATTGAATTTTTAAAGGATTTGGATGTCCAATTTTTGCCATTCTTTAATTATGGCTTTTTTATAAGTTCTTCAGATTTCCAAATTGCTTGCTATTGGCAAGAGAATAATAAAAGTTAGGTAAATATGACAATTGAGCTTATTTTTTTCCTTAATCATACAGATATTGATGAGGAGGAAGGAGGAGGAAAAAGGGGATTACCAGGACCAGAGGTGTGGAAGTGTGGTGGCGTTGTCATTTTGACTTAGAGCAGACTCTTCTTCTTCTCCGTTTTGTCATCTCCATTGCCGATTGCTCCATTGCTCCTGTTTGCCCCAAGAATTTGTCTCCAACTTTACATGATTAACATCCTCCGATTCCTTCTTTTCACTTTCGATATCTTGAAATTTTTCTATCCACTCAACAATTAACATTTAGAACTTCTTAACCATTTTTTTTAAATAAATAAAAATGAATGTCTTCTTCTTATCTGAAAAACTAGCTTTAGTTTTGTTAAATAAACTTAAACATATTTAAAAATTTTTAATCAAATAAATAGAAACAAAATGCTCACTTGAAAATTCGACCTTATCTTTTACAAATTAAGAGTGTTCAGTGCAAAAAGATCGACTTTTAATTACTGGAACTACTGATATAGACTATAAGAGAGGACACGACAAGATATTTCTTTAAATTTTTTGTTATTTTCTATTTTAGTTTCGCCTTTATTCATTTAAATTTGAGTCACGAAGAAAAGTCTTGCAAAACCGCAAAAAATTAAAACGGAAATTTATTTGTAGTGGGTAAATAAAAGAAATGCAAGTGCTTAAGTGGCATTTTCAAGTTACCACACACATTTCTTTTACTTACTCTGCCACACCATGTTCTTGATACCCTACTTTCGATAAGAATAAATGGGTCGCTTGAATTCTTGGAACGTGAAAACGAATTTCGACTCTCAAAATAGTCGCAGATGAGTCGATATATAAACATGCAAGTGAAAGTCTGATTGGGGAAGCAAAGTAAAGGGTAGTTTATAACACATTTGGATATCGATATATTAATTATTAATTATCGATATATTATTTAACATACCCAAATTGATTGATAAATTTTTCTTTCAATCTGGACAATTAATTGTTATACAAATAGTTGTTATAGGGTATCAAATGGTCGACTTGCTTAGTGTGAATAGTTTTCTTTATGGCATTACCAACACCTGGCGAAGGTGGGTCAAAAATGCAGCCAAGTGCAAAAGGCCAATTCGAACTGCATCTCCTTTGGTTTTCTTGTATCTGGATACTTCCGGTTCATCACTCTTCCGCAAAGAGAGAGAGAGAGTGGGAGAGACGCCCACTAATGGGGCGTGGCGTAGAAACAATGTGCAGTCATTGAGCGCAAATGTGCCAAATAATGACTTGCAGGAGAGAGTGCAATTTATATGATAAGCAACAAAAATAAATTGCAAGCAATTCATTTTACTTAAATGCTGCCAGCAACAATTCCAGGCGAATGCCTCGTTGCCAACTTGCACCCCATCTCCATGCAGGTGTATGTGTGTGTGTGTGTGGGTGATGTCTATCTGTGTGTGTGTGTGTCGTTGTTGCTCTCAAGTTGTATATCATTTTAATTTTTCTGCTACGCCAGCAACTCTGCAGCTGATTTACCTTTGTGCTGTCTAATGAGGCCAGCAGCAACAATTCACAATTGATGTGTAGAAATTTTGATAAGCAGAGTTCAAAAACAAAAAAAGAAATGACAGTAAATGAGTCCCAACCAGAAAGCTAGACTTTTTCAGGGTATGGCCAATGTCTAAATACCCTTATGAATTTTAACTTCTAAGTCAACTTAAAGCTTTAGAAATTGTTATGTAAGAACTCTAAATAAGTAATTTAAAATTAATAAAATAATTAAATTGGTCTTTCTTAATTATAAACTTTATTCCCTTGTAAAGTCCGGTACTAGTTCATTTTATTTTTGGTGTTAAATGGCTATACAACGATTGTATATTTTATTTAAAGTATTGATCTAAAAGTTATAAAACTGCATTTAAAAATATAAAAATTAAATAAATTGGATTAAAAATTAATGTAGCTAAGATCTCAAATGAAATTTTATTCAAAATTGAAAGTAGTTTATGTTTATTTTCTGGTGACAATTAACATCCCTTCCATTGTAATTTATTAAAAGATGAAAACAGGCCTCTATTTGAGGTCCTACGAATCGAATTTTAACATTACTTATTTAAGCTGTAAATATGGTCTTTCTCTAAAATGTTTAAAATAAGATTTTGACCAAAGTTGCCTATGTTTTGAGGCAGGACACTAGTTTATTTTTCGTGTCTATCGGCGTTAAAGTGGTCAGTATTTTAGATGGAGCTTTCTACGGCGAAATTTATTCAGAATAAATAAGAGAATAAGCTTCGGGAAGACACCAAGCAACCCAATTTTCATGTTTTATTTAAAGTATTGATCTAAAAAATATAAAACTTGACCCATGTATATAATATAACTTTCTATAAAAAATAGCATTAGAAATAAAAATTAATGTAACTTAAAAAATAAAAATTTTTAAACCAAAATAAAATATTTTTTTTATAATAAAAATTGAAAGGGGCAGTTTAGAGTTTTTTTTTACATGTCTTTTTGTCAAGTCTTTTTTTTTTTAAAAAACTATCACAGTGTTATTATTATTTTTGCTTTTTCAGCATTGTATTGATTATTTTCATTTGTTGAATAAGTGGATTTCAAATTATTTTGTTTTCTCCAGCTTAAAGAGATAAGATTGCAATTGTCTTTTGAAATATCTATCGATTAATGCGTTGTTTAAAGACTTTCTTGTTAATATCGATAGTTTATCGATGATAGTTTATAATATCTATCGGCTAACAGCTCTGCTACAAATATCTGCGTTTCTGTAAGAACATCTTAACTATTTAAATGAAAATGAACATGCTACATTGTTGTCCCCACATTTCGTTTGCATAAACAGCTCCAACCACAAACAAAAATTTTCATATATTTTCCATGCAACCCTTCGAACATTTTGCAGACATTAGCGAACAAGGACAAACCCGTTTTTGCTTGAAAAGGTGCACGAATGCAATTGCAATTAAGTTGTCCGATTATTGGGTCAGATAGCAAGTGACATTTAACTATTGCGTTTTGTTGGAGAAATAGGAGTGTTCGATAATGGGGAAGAAACTCTAGTGAAGTTAAGTTAAGAAACAGCTCTGTAGCAAGACTCCAGAATAAATATATGATTATAGTTATATGTACTTGACCCAAACAAATTCGTGTGCTATCGGTTTCGAGCTGACCCTGAAACTTAGGTGAAAAAATAAAAAGACTATAAGTAAAGTTCATTTCAAATGGGTGTTCATCGACTTTTGAAATACACTAATAAAATATTCTTTGCATAGACAAAACGGAAATGGGAAATGAAATTAAGTTTCCTAACTGAAACCGAAAAAACTACAAGTTTAGGTACTTAAATGTAAATAAAAGAAGACCCAACTAAGTCCGAAAAACATTATTTTAATATATACCTTAAACTAAAATGCTTGAGAACTTTTCAAAAGACAAATAAAACATATTAGAGCTGTAATAAATATATTTTGATATAGAAATAAATGACTTTGATGTTTACAATTTACTTAAATTTTGTTTAGAAATCTTTTCAAATTTCGAAGTTTTCTCATGGTCTATATACCCGAAATCTATTTGTAGCTAACTAAAAAACTTTGGTTATTTTGCTTTGAGTTTTATTTTATTATACCCTTCCAATAAGAGTATATTAATTTTGGTTGAAAGTGTGCAACGCATAGAAGAAGGCATCTCTGACCATATAAAGTATATATATTCCTGATCAGCTTAACAAGACGAGTTGAAATCCGTTTGTCCGTCTGTCTGTCTGGATCATCAGCTTCTCCTCCTAAACCGCTATAGCTACAGAGCTACAATTTTGCACGAAGTCTTGTATATACTGCAGGCATTGTATATCTCGGAATCATATCGATCGGACGACTATATCATATCATATTTTAGATCAATAACTTCGTTATTTTTCATCTGATTGTTATAAAACTTAACATTTACTATACATCTATACGTCCGTGCCAAATTTGATCAAGATCGGACTACTATATCATATAGCTCCCATAGGAAGAATTGGATCAAAAATCAATCGCGTCTCAAAACTTTCTTGTTTTTTATGCGATCATCATTAAACTTGGTAAACCACATTTCTACATATAATTCTGCAAAATTTTAACAAAATCGGATAACTACATATAATATATAGCAGTCTTACAAATTAATATACAAATTTTCTTCTGTTACCTACATACATACATGCATATGTATGCGTGCAGTTCCATGGCGTGTAGATACTGATTTTTACACAAATGTCTTTACATTTAGATAACTCTATTTAGCGATCTAATAACACTTGCAAGGGTATAAAAACTTCGGCATTAGCCCGGCCTTCTGTTTTTTCAAATATTGCATTTCCCTCGCTTGATAACGAATATTTTTGCCTATAAAAGTCGAGCTCGTGTGGTACAGCTGAGTCAGAAATTTGAAAACTGATTATAATGAACATCAAGAGCTGTGTAAGTATTCGAAAAAAAAACAAACAAACAAACTAATCGAGGTGAATCCCATAGTTTCACTTTCTGCCTCTCGGTCTCTTTGGCCCCCATATTTATTTATTTTCTTTCTGTTTTGATTGCTGCTTCCAGTTGGTATTCCTTGCCCTTTTGGTGGCTAGTACAGTGGGAGTTCCAGTGCGCACTACTCTACCGCCCTGCTCCCCCTGGTGTGCCGGTCAACCTCCACCACCACCCGGAGCCGTCAACTAGATGGCTGTTACCCCAAAATACTCGACCATACTACAATATATTTTGTAATTATTTCATGCCATTTGCTAAAACAATTAAACTCACATAATGTATACAAATAATTTTCGTTTTTGGCGTCTTCTGCCAAGGGAAATTCCGACTTGGGGAAACTTTACTAATTAGTTTGCTTTCATATATGCTCAAAGAGCTGAGCAAATTTTATTGCCACCGAGTCGATGTAGAAGTTAAGTTAACCCCAGAGAGAGAGAGGAGAATTCTAATGTGTCAGTTGGACGAAAATTTGATTTTAACTAGATCAAATTGAAAACCTTTTTTAAAGAGATTCTCTCACTGCGAATTTATTTTGTTGATGATAGTAGACCTGACCTTTGTCCCAAAATATTTTATTTGTTCGTTTGCTCATTTTTCAGGGTAAGTTCTTCTGTTAATAAAAAGTTTGAATATGGTTAGAAAATAGTTTAGAAATAATATATGACTCTAAATCAGTAGTTAAAATTATGAAATTTTGTTTTCTGTTATTTCTACATATATAAACATTGCTTAACTTTTAGCTAAACCCATCAGGATCTTCTTAATTAAGTCAGTAAATCGATTAAGAACATATTTGGACCTTCATCAGGGCTTGGCAGATAAGAGGGGAATAATCTGTGATTTCCTGTGACTTTACAATAAGAAATGTTTGTTCAAAATTGATAATGAAATATTAAGAAATTTTTGTTTTGATTTTTTTTGAGTATGCCTTTATTTAGTTTAGTGAAAGATTGCGGATGGAAGAGTAGTTCTAGTGATATCCATGATGGCCATGGCTTCCATGGTGACCATGATTTCCATGGCTTCCATGATAGCCATGATTTCCCTTGTAGCTCTGATGGTGATGACTTCCACCTCCTCCATGGCCGTGGTTTCCATGTTGTTTGCCATAGCCATTGGCTCTTCCCTGAGCCGCTCCACTGGACAAGGCTAGAAGAGCTGCCATCAAGACGAATAGTACAAACTGGAAAGTAATAAATAGAAATTATTTAATACACAAAATTATGTTATGCGCTCTCTCTCAACAACTTACCAAGACCTTCATTGCGTTGAATAGTTTTTCCCGATATGACTTCGATTTTCACAAAACTCAGCATATTTATAGCCGAAGAAGAAGAGCAAAACAAAAACACTTACCCCGAAAAATGAGCAGACAAACAAAGAGAATATTTTCGCTGATAGCGATTCCATTAGGGACAAAGGTCAGGCCACAGGCCCTCATAAGTAGTGCTGCGGCTTATCGCCACATGTTCAATAAACAAAGTACGGACAGGCAAACCCAAAAATTCTGAACACTAATCCATCGAACATTATATAACCCCGCAAACACATATATCTAATAAATCGATAGAAGGTTTTTCCAATTTCAAACATATTGATTTCATCTTGGAAAACCTATTTCTACATCTATGAATGAAGAATTCTATTTGAAATAAATTCGAAATAGCATTTTCCCCAAGTTCATTCTACTATTATTTTTGGTTAATTATTTAAAATAAAAGATAAATCAATAACTCTTGGTAAAATAGAGAAAATATTTCTAATGAGTTTTCGACATTTATTTACATCGAAAAGGATTTTTATAGACAAATCCTAAATAACCTAGAAGGAACGAGTGTAGTAAAGAGAGAAAAAACTCAGTGTTATCTTGCACCAATTAATCTAACTATAATCTGTTCTACTTATATCAACAACTCAATAAAAATATAAATAGTATTTTTTTTTTCAATTTGTATTTATTTCAGAAATTTAGTATCCGCCACGTCCGTGTCCGCTCTGACCGTGTCCGCTCTGGCCGTGTCCACTCTGACCGTGTCCACTGAATCCTTGCTGGCCGTGTCCACCCTGACCGAATCCTTGCTGGCCGTGTCCACTCTGACCGTGTCCACTGAATCCTTGCTGGCCGTGTCCACCTTGACCGAATCCTTGCTGGCCATGTCCACCTTGACCGTGTTGACCGTGTCCACCCTGTCCACCATGTCCACTCTGTTGCTGGCCGTAGCTTGGGTTAGCCAAAGCAACGGCAATCAGAGCGAAGAGAACAACAAGCTGAAAAAATGTTCAAATCAAATCGATTAAAATAGAAATTGAAAAAAATCGTTGTGCGCTTATAACTTACGAAGAATTTCATTTTGATTTGTTTGTTTGTTATTTTTTTGAATGCAAAAAGCGTTCTAACTGATCGTTGGGGAATGCTGAGGCTTTTTATAGCAAAAAGATCTTGCTAAAGCATATTGCAATAGAATGTAATAAACAATCTTCTATTTCATTCTTATCTCTGGACTATGGAGCTCAAGCTCGATTTATTTGTCGTAGTCCAATTCATTTCAATGAAATGACAAAAAAAACAATTTTTTTTGTTTTCTTAATTTTTTTGTTTAATCATTCTTGACCCTCAACTTGAACTGGAACTGTGCACTGCTCACTTATGTTACGCTATTTTGTTTATGTTTTTATTTCACTAAACACAACTTAGGTGACAGATATGGTAATATACAAATTTTTAAACAATCTTTTTCGCAGCATATTTTTTGGCTGATTTACTAAATATGAACAGTGGCGGCAAAAATAATTGGGCCCAGCTTCTGTTGATCGAAGTTTCTATACCCTGGCATGGAAAATATTCCTAAAGACTTTCAATTAAGTATCAATTAATTATAATACTCATATACTGATCGCGATGGCCAGTAGTTGGTCATCATTTTGAGATGACTTTTCGATTCTGAAACCTTGTCACAAGTATTCCAAACTATTTAATTTAGAGTGCTTGCCCTTTGATTCAAAATATATATAATTCCGAATAATAAAATAAATAATAAAATACCAGCCCCATGATGTTTAAAAACTTAGGCAAATTTATATTAATTAAAATTTTTCTGTATCGTCAAACTTCCGTGTTAAATAGACTTGAGATCATTTATCAATAGCTCCACCTTTGTCTGTCTTGTACGCTAATAAATTTTAAAAATTTATAGTTTTATATATAGGGAAATAGTTAAATTCCATATCAAATCACTCTTAGTCGATCAGTATGAAATTTTTCGCGGAAAAAGGAACTAATTCTTTTTAAATTTTTTTTTTAATTTATTCTGGGGGTCTACCCCAGAACTAGTTCCTTGTTATCGCAGCGTAATTAGCCAAAAAATCCATAAATCATTTAGCAGAAAAACAAATAAATCCAAATGATAAATGTAATTATTTAATAGCAATAAATTTATGTATCTTTAGCTTATATTAATGGCTAGTTTTACTATGGATCAGATGATGAGTCGGGCTTAATTATAAGCGAATCAAATTAAATCAAATCAAACTATTAATAATGCACAAAAAACTTGGTTGGCAATTAAGTGAGATAACTAAAATTCTACTTGGAGGCGCTTATCTGATGACCAAATTTTGGTTAGGTTTTCATCAATACTTTTTCTAAAAAAATTATGGAAATTTTATCTTAAAAGTTACAATACCCCATTTTGACTTATTTTATCAACAACTTATAGAACTTTATTAAATAAAAATTGTAGAACTTTTATTTAATTGGTTCAACAAAAATATTCAACATAAACGAAGAATGTATATAACGAGCAGTATACATATCTAATTGAAAAGAAAACAGTTAAGAATGAATAAATGAATTAGGTATGCACTAAAATACTAATACTAAAATATTGATATAGTTTGCTTTGCACTTGAACACAAAAGTAAATTATTTCCTACACGCCGTCCTCAATTAATTCGCTTTGCAAATCTTTTAAATTATTTAATATTTTTCTAAGTTCATTCACTTCAGCTTGAAGTGATCGCAGACGTCACCAATCTGTTCTCAACTGTTAGTCAATTTCCAAACCATTATTATTAAGTTATGTTATCAATTCAAATGCCGACACATGCCCTACACTGTGTGGCAATACATGGCGATCGGTTCGACACTAAAACAAACTGTTGAAAATTCAAATAATCTTGCGCGTGACTGAATGCGTGGGGGAACTTAAGAATATGGAAAAATTTCGAAATTTGATTACAAATTTGGCGATAGTCGGCGGCCTTTCGTCTGGCCTTTGCCTAACCCAGTGTCTGTGTCGAAATGTAAGTCAAATCTCTGATAGTTGATGGGTATAAAAGTGACGAACTGGTCTTCAAATCGAAAGAGTCTGTTTTCTTGTGTCACACGGAACAAATCCTAAAAAAAAGCTCATTCAAAATGAAACTACTTGTAAGTGGTCGCAGGACAAGCGAGGATAATTAAAAATATTCTTAAAGTCGTTTTACTAATTCAATAATTTATTTTGATTTATCAGATTGTCCTTGTTGCGCTTTTCGCCATGGCGTTGGCCAATCCACAGTGGGGAGGAACTTCGGAGGAGGCTTCGGAGGAGACCAACAACAACAACAACAACAAGGAGGTTTTGGAGGAGGTTTTGGCGGAGAACAACAGCAGCAACAGCAACAAGAGGGAGGTTTCGGTGGTTTCGGCGGCCAGCAACAACAACAACAGGAAGGTTTCGGAGGAGGTTTTGGAGGATTTGGCGGCCAACAGCAAGAACAACAGCAAGGAGGCTGGTAAACAGTTGATCAAAATAAAAGAAAATTAAACCTACATTACCTAAATCTATTTATTTGATGTGGAAAGCATAAAATATCAAATCCAATGATCTATCCCCAACAGATTTTTAACATCTTCTGACAGCCAACCAGAAGCAATGAAATCAAATCATTTCAAATGATAGATCAGACATAAAAATACTCCGCGTATCATGTGAATAATTAACCAAGTGATCAAAACTTTTAGGAATATTTTTGGAGGATGATTACAATTGGCATAAGTCATGACTTCGTCTGGCCTTCGATGATAAATAGTCACTGATAGTTAATGGAAAGAAATGTACATTGGGGCGGATCCATTTTACATATACATAAATTGTATACATTAAAATTTATACAATGTGTGACCACTTTAGAAAATCGTAGAATACTTTTTTACGTTTAAAACATTGGAAATGTTAATTGCACGTTCGGGAAACTTTGTGGGGGTATCTCTCCCTCTGTTCACTGGATCCGCCACTGTGTAAATAATTTTCATTTAAAATTTGTTTGGAATCTCAACTTGGGCTGCTTGAATTCCGAATTAGTTTGTTTGTAATTCAGAATTAGATGAGATGAGATAAGATCAGGAGGATAAATATTACCTATCATTATGTATTTTTCTACAGTTCAAGCGTTTTTAAAAATGTTTTTTTTTAATGAATTCGACAATCTTTCTGCTTAATTACAACTATCAGAAACTACCACATTTCGACAAAAAAAATAATCAGGAATCAAATGGAAGAAACGAGAAAAACTTTTAGTTCTGAACTCCAAAACCATTAGAAATCTTAATCTAACAGCCATTGGGGTCCCGGATAAAGGACAAACCTTCCATGCGATCATTATTGGGCTTCTTAACGAAATCAAGTTCAATTTTACCAACAAATTTATAGAAGTTTGTGTAGAATTTTTGATAATTTTCTATTTATGAAACAGTTGAAGCCGAATTCGCAATATATATATTGTGTCTAGGGAATAAAATTTTGGCATATCAGATGGGAAGTAGTTTGTTGTGATTTTATTACCTATTTTCAATTAATTTTATTTTATTTCTTTGTCACTTTCTAATAACAATTAATATTTTTAAAGGGCACACATCTTTATTTATTTTATTTCTCTATTGATTTTTAGATACTTATTATAGTAATATTATTATTATTATCAAAGTTAAATACTAATCAGTAAGTTTTTAAAATTTTTCTAAAATTATCCTAAAATAATCAACACTTTTTAAACCAAATTCATATCTTTATTGCCCAAACACATGCAAATCTATTTTTGTATATGATCTGTTGGTGTACTGAAATATTCTTGGAATTGCCTTTATATGGTTCAGGTAACGAACAAAATGCAGGTAATAGCAATGAGCCGACATCTGCAAGGATTTTCCTTAAATGGTTTCTCTTGAAAAACGACTGTAAAAACTACCTGCAACAGGTAAAAGCAAAAAGCAGACAGCTTCTTTGTTGTGGGTATATAAGGAATAGGCGACTTTTGGATCTTCAGCAGTTGCAAAAATCAAGTGAGAGATACAAGACTGAAGGAAAACAAAAAACCCAAATATGAAATTAATGGTAAGTGAACCAAAGACACAAATTAATTCCACTAATTACATTTCCTCTTAGATCCTATTCATTGCATTCTTTGCCGTCTCGATGGCCAAGCCACAGTGGGGATTCGGCGGTGGATATGGTGGAGGTCTGCAACAGCAGCAGCAGCAAGTGCTCCAGGGAGGAGGATATGGAGGAGGCTTTGACCAAATGCAACAACAGCAGCAGGAGTTCGGTGGTGGCTTCGGCGGCGGCTTCGGTGGTCAACAACAACAGCAGCAAGATGGATTTGGCGGTGGTTTCGGCGGTGGTTATGGATGGTAGATGAACCACCCAAAATGAGAATGTTGATTTGCCAATTTTGCCTTAACTTAAAATTATAAACAATTGCAATCTAGAATAAAAGAAACTTTCTAAAAACAATTTAACATAGTTTCACAAATAATTTAATGCGGAAAACTCAGTTGGAGATTGATGACGCCGCTCCAAGCGGAATTCCACCATTTTGACTTGTCTAAATCCATGACCATAATGTTAGTGGTAAATTGTATAAGCTCATTGTTTCTGTGTGGGAGGAGGGGGACGACAAACTCATCGAAATAATTTCCTCACAGCTGATGCGTTTGCATAAATCTTTTGATGCCAAGGAAGGAAACTGAACTGAATTAAGTCTGAAGAGTTGAGCGAGCTAATTAAAACCGTTTTGCCACTTAAAATGTAAAAGGAAATGCTCAACAGCTTTGTTGCGGATTTACCGCATCTATGCTCTGGCTTGTTCTGGCACCGAAATGGGAGGGAATCGTCTTAATGTTTCGCGATTTGTTGTTGTGTCCTCTGTCTTGTTTGCGCCAGTGTCTGGCAAAGGACTCAGATGAATGCAAAATATATTAATATAAATTGTTCTCGGCGTGCAAGTCAAATTGTACGCAGTTGAAATAGAAACCCAATTGATAGATTATATTTGCAGTTGATTTAGGGTCTGGTGGAACTTTAGCATACTTTAAGGAGCTACAAAAATCAAAGAAGATAATTTGGTAAATATATTTTGATGATATTCAACTCGTCACAATGCAAGTAATAGGAAGAAAGACATATTTTTACATTACGAAAAGTACTTTTCGACATATATTCTTGATCCGTAACAGCATCCGAGTTCCGTACTCCATCACACAGTGTTCCGTTTGAACCAAATTAGTGCACAATAAGTCAGAAATTAAATTGTAAAACTCAAATTTAATAATTTAAAAAAAAAAAAAACATCTCCACGATACTGATTTATATTTTTATATATTTATTTTATTGTTACTCACGTTGTTAAAACCACGCAAACTTGTGATACTTTTCTGCAATTCCAAATTCCTTTTTTTTCAATTAAAGTTTTCATAATTTTGATGACACAAATATTGAACATCAACGTAATTGGCAAGTATTTATTATGAACAATAAGCTTGTGTTCTGTGTTTATGTTCATTAGTTCAAATCTGTTCTTACCACTTTAAACAGATCGTGATTCGTTTACTTATCCGAACTTCTGTGGAATATAACTTTTAAGATTCGGCTAAATTCGGCTTTCTCGATTATAACAACAATGATGTAACAATGATCCTGCTACGTTTTGCTATTTTCGATGTGCATAAATTTTTAAGATTTAGCTTTTTTCAATATTACAATAAAAACTGTTTAAAAAACATTTTTTTAACATTTTTTTTCCTAAGTTACTGCTTAATACAATAGCACTGAAGAACAAGTTAAGATTTCAAATTATATAAAAAGTAGTTTTTAAAATAAATTTAAAAAAAATGTAAGAAAGAAGTATATTTTAAACAAAAAACACTTCACCAAATATAAATCGTTTATATTTTATGTTATTGAATATTAATGTTTATTAAAGCGGACTTGACATTTATTAGGAGCAAACTAAAAGAGAGCAGGTTGACTGTACAGTTTTTTCAAGAACCACCAAGATCTTCGCTAGCGACCCTAGAATTGTTAGGCCATGCCACTACTTCAACGCTAAAACTAGTTGAGAATTGCAACTAGATAAAGCGAAAAAAGGAGGCACAGCTTACAACCTCAGAGTTCACTTATTGTTTGCATTCCCGAAAGATGTCACAGATTAGTGTAAGAAGCATTTTGATTTATATTTATATTTTATTAGTTTGACAATTTTATCGACCTTTTCATTTTAATATTTGTTAAATATTTATTAAATATTGTGAACCAAATTGGCAGAACCAACCACCGTGTATCTTTCTGACATTTTGAAGTACAAAAAGCTCTGCTACTCGGTTTATTCTATACTCATGTCGGCTTATTTTTTGCACTATTGTTATACCATGCATCCATAGGATGAAATGGTATATTAAAGTCGCTAAAATGTATGTAACAGGGAGAAGGAATCTTTTCCGACCCTATAAAGTATATATATTCTTGATCAGCATGAGAAGAGAAATTGATATAGCCATGTCCGTCTGTCCGTCTGTCCGTCTGTCCGTCTGTCCGTCCGTCCGTCCGTCCGTAAGAGTGCAGAGATCTCAGCAACTACAAATGTTAGAGTTACCAAATTTAGAATGTAGACTCGTGTAGTCTTGACGCAGACCAAGTTTATGTTTTTTTTTTGCCACGCCCCCTTCCGCCTCCAGAATTTAATAAAAAGTGATTTTCTCCCGTAATATTTATCGTATCATAATTTAATTTGGCACACTCATAGATCTTATGAACATCTATCATTCCACCAAATTTTTTTCCCACGCCCCCTTCCGCCTCCGGGATATAATAAAAAGTGATTTGCTCCCGCAATATTTATCGTATCGGAATTTAATTCGGCACACTTATATATGTTATGGACATCTATCATTCCACCAAATTTCATAAAAATCGGAATATAAATGGCCGAGTTATGCATTGAAACGTTTTGCACTCAAAGCGGTGCAAGGGCGAATTTGGCCGGTGGGGCGCTAAAGTGCACACACATAAGAGTGAGCGATATAGCATATGTTAGAAATCGCGCATACGAAAGAAATTTAATATATGAAATAAGTTTTATAAACTCAAGGTAATTTGTTTTCCCCTGATGCATGGTATATCCAAGTCGGCCCGGCGACTTACTTACTTTATTTTTCTATTTATTTTGCTGATACAAAAAGCACTTTATAGTTGAACCAACGAACTGCATACTAATTAATTTATCTGTTGATAATTGACTAGAATATGGATGGGTAGCATCTTTCAATGAGACTTCTAGTGACATTTTTATATTTTATGACTGCCCAAATGGTTGCTAAACTAATCACTAATATTAGCCTAAAAGTGTGCTTTGCTTTGCTGCGATCGCATTATCTAGACACTCACACAGACACACAGAGTAAAACGAACACTCTCAAACATACAAGCAGTGCTGCCAGAATCTTTTAAGCTAAAATTGCTAGATTTGGGAAGAAAAGTTGCCAAAAACTGCTAAAAATTGTTAAGAAATTGCCAAAAAAATTTGGCTAAGCCCATTATTTTAATTTTTAACAAATTAAGATATACAAAAATAAAATTCGAAATTCAAAACTCTTAAATTAATAAGGAACATGATCTTAAAGAATTATAATTACATTTACCTACAGAATACTTAAAATAAAATAATAAATTGATGATTTGCAATATGCAAAATAAACTCGCGTTGGATCGGTGATATCCTTACGAATCCATTGCTTGAATTCTTCATCCTGCAGCCAGGCATCACGAAAATGTTGCTTATAAATTTTCGGCATCTTGTTCAATTCACAATCACTAATCACATGTAAAGAGTTATCGTTGTATATGTAATCGAACCGCTGAGTCAAATACAAGTTACGAACCACTATTAATTGATCTGGTGGATCTTCATTCATTCGGAATTTTGAGTCGTTGACAAAAAAGTAAACAAAATGCAACAACCCTGAAGAAAAAAATAAAAATTGCTATTTTTATAATAAAATTGCTAACAAAAATAATTAAAATTGCTAGATTTGTGTGCTAATAGCATTTAAAAAAAAATATGGAAATTTTTTTTAAAGTTGCCAGATCTAGCAACTAAATTGCTAAACTGACAGCACTGCATACGAGTATTAATGAAAAGCTTGAATTGATTTTCTCTCTGTTTTTCTATAAAAGCCGCGTCTGGTCCACAAATGCAAAGTAGTACCGAAAACTCTTTCTAGGGCGTCGAACGAAAAAGAAAACCCAAACTAAAAGTTGAAATGAAAACTCTGGTAAGCAATTCAAAGGCACATAAAATGTTTAATGTTTAATCTCACCACAAATCTAATCGAATCTACACATATTTGTTAAGTATGTGTATATAGACAGGTTTTTTTTCACCTCTAACTACTTTTATGAGAAAAGATAAAATCTTAAACTTTATTATAAATATTTTTATTTTTCACTTCAAACTAATTTTAAGAGAATTTTTTTTAAAAATATAAATGTATATAAAAATAAAAATAAATATTTATAAACATTTTTTTTTTTTCATTTTTCAGATGTTTATTGTCGCATCAATTGCCCTAGTGACGGCTCGTCCTCAGCCCGGCTCCAGCAGTGAACTTGGCTGTGATCGCTGTCAAGATGCCGACAAAGGTAATGACATCAGGAGCGATCAAAGCAACAGTCACAACAGCCCAGGACCCAGCCAATATCCCAGTCAATATTCTAGCCAAGGACCCAGCCAATATCCCAGCCAAGGACCAATCTATAGTCCCAATTATGATCCCAATTATCGCCCTAATCCAAGCTATGGACCATACCCAAATAGTGGGTATCCCCCAATGTATAATCCCAACTACGGGCCAAGCAACTATCCAAGTGTGCCGAGCTATCCTCCCCCCAGATTCTCTGGAATGGGTGTAGACGGCGAGGTTGATTGGATAAAGAGAGTCGGTGGCGCCTTTAGTGGAGGTCTTCAGACATTGGGCATGGGTCTCGCATTTGATACCAAAGGTGGAGTTACTAGTGAGGGAAAGGTGGGAGGTAAAGTTGGATATCATAAATATTAAATTAAACATAACAAAATAAAATGTGAACAAAAAACTAAAAGACTAATTGGAAATCTATTTAAAAAGAGGAAATATATTAACTAAAATATAATGTATGGCAATATTTTAAAAAATATTAAAAAATAACATTATATTCGGCAATATTTTAAAAAATATTAAAAAATAACATTATATTCGTATAATGTATGGCTTTCTCTCTTGATTTCACACACGTTTTAACGGCGACATTCAAATTCGAATTGAGTCAATTGAGTGATAAGACGCGCACAAAAAGTTTTGATTAGAAATTATGATTATTTCCCACATGCGAAAGTTGAATGATTACATTAGACATAAATGATAATCATTATAAATATATTTGTAATGCAAGGCATCACGATTTATTCATCTAATTTTTCGCAATTTCATTTCATATGAAAAACGTCTCTAAATAAAACAAAAGTTTCTTTGGATTTTCACGATATAATTTATATACGAATTTAGTCTCAAAAAATTAACTCCAACCAAATACTAAAAAAAAAAGGGAAGAAATTCTTGGGTATTACGATATAAGGATAAAACGCGAAACAAAGTCGATCTGTGTGTGTAACGATGCGATATGCTCCGATTTAATCGACATCCTGCTCCTGATCCTCAAGGCGATGATGGTGAATATATTTCGCTTTTTCGACCTCACTCTCGTCGAGAGCGACACCTTCGATCTCAAGGAACTGATTGATTTTGGAAACCTTCCAGATTCTGGCCCAGGGCAGGGACATCAACGACATGGCCTTGGAGGGTGAATCGTCTTGGATATTCATCATATTGATGGATGCCATCGAAGATCGTTTACCTGGTAGATCCTCCGCATCGAACTGAGGTACTTTCAACTCCTCGGATGCCAGCATAGAGAGCAAAATGTGCTCGGCGAATAATTGCTTTTGATTGTTGACCTCATCGGCCTCGAGATGATTGCGTTCCTCTTCCTCTTTGATCCATTGATGGAGCAAATAGCGATCAGCATCGGGACGACTTGGTGCTGGAGTTGGAGTCTCCAGTATGGACAATGGAATCGATGGACGCGTTGCCCCTTCATCGTGACGAGCCGCCCTTGGTGTAGCATAATCTCTGGCCTCCAGGGCAGCGGCTATAGCCCCGAAATCAGTGTTTCGAAACTCCTCTTCGGACATGTCCAGATTGGGCAGTAAATCGGGACGAAAACGGCTCAATTCGCTGAGCTGAGAGAGTATGTCACCTTCGGATTCTAAGCGTCTGCTGTTAGTCCTTCTGACATCCATGGGCTCATGGAGCTCTTGATGGTGATGGTGATGGTGATGCTGCCGTTGCTGATGCTCCTGCCTACGATGCCTTCGGATGGGAAATCTGGCTATGGCTAGACGCAAAGGCGGCGTATTGGGATCCAATATATTGGCATGCTCTATGTGATTCATGACCAGATGGCGGGCAAGATTTCGTATGGCCACCAATTCGATGGATGGCAAGCCTGAACACAAAGGACACACCACATAGTTAGTCGAAGAACGATGCGTGACAATAACATGCTCGATCAATTGCTTCGCTGTCAGACCCAAGGACCCGCAATAGGGACACGTGTAGCAATTGGGCAAGTGCATCAACTCCAGCATATCGCCATTGAGCACCGCTTCGGGCTGCATTTCCTCGTTCTCCATTATCATTTGCATCGGATGGTCCGCACTGTGATCCTGCGTCTCCACATGCTGGTCATAGCAATCGCCGCAGAGATCGTAGTTCAAGCAGCGCAAACACTTGAAGCGTCTGCCATGGAAGCTATGCCTTTGGCAGCCATCACAACTGATATTCCGATGACCCATTCCAGACGTTGCCATTTGCCCTGATGCCTTGGATATTCTCTTTTAGTTGGCAATTACGTTTGGCTTTAAAACAGGAGTAGGAGGAGGACTAAGTAACTCAGCACTAAAACACAGGTCGAGAATACTAAGCAAAATGTTTTGAATTTCTATAAAAACAAACAACAAAATCAACCAACACAACAAATGAAACGAGTGACAGCATTTAAAAAGTAAGCTAGAAACAATAAAATTTACAAAAAGAGAAAATTAAACGAAAACTCGAAATTTAATATCTCATAATAATTCCAATACTTATGTATACATATAGAAAATAATTATACCAAAATGATTGCATTTATTTTTTTGGCTAAACAAATATATTAATTTATGAAAATTGCTAAAACAATTTGTAAAATGAAATAAGATTATTAAAATACAGTTTGAAAGATGCATTATCATATTGTTATCATTATCAGAAAAAGTTGGGTAAGAAAAACTGAGATTGTAATTATTTTTGTCTCTCATCTGATTTAGTTTAAAGGGCAATCTAACTTATGATTAGACGAGAAGTGTGATTAAGTGTCTCAATCATCAACTCTATCAACTTTTTTTCAATGGCAAATTTGACCTCCACCTCGAATTAGCTAAAATGTTTCTTGTTAGTCATTCTACAAATTATTCAAATACAATTTTATAATTCTAACACTTTATAAAAGTACGAACCTAAATCAGATGCCAATTTAAATGTAATGTTAGTTGAATTAAAATAACATGAGTTACAATATTCGTATATATTTTTAGGCTTGGGGTATCTAGAAAAAATAACCTGCTGAAATCGATGAATGTCCTGCAGAGTAAATTATCTTTTATTAGTTTTCAGCTCTAAATTCCGGAGAACAAAAGGAACATGGTTTTCTGGGATGTCTTTGATTATCCGCATCGATTGGCCTCAACAAACGTTCATCGATTCGAGTCAACAACGACTTCAATCTGACCAAAGGACATCCAAATCGTCTTAAGAATGGCAAAGTTATAACGTCATTTGTGTTTTCTTTTTATACCATGCATTCATAGAATGAAATGGTATATTAAAGTCGCCAAAATGTATGTAACAGGGAGAAGGAAGCTTTTCCGACCCTATATAAAGTATATATATTCTTGATCAGTATCAATAGCCGAGTCGATTGAGACATGTCCGTCTGTCTGTCCGTCTGTCCGTCTGAAGAATCATCGAGATCTCGGAGACTATAAAAGCTAGAGCTACCAAACTTGGCATGTAGACCCGTTTGCTCTGCAGGCAGATCGAGTTTATTTTTTTTTTTCGCCCCGCCCCCTTCCGCCCCCGCTATTTAAAAAACAATATTTTGAGCCTCAATATTTCGGGAACTATAAAAGATAGAGCTTTCGGATTTAGACATTAGATGCGTGCAGAATGCCCGCAGACCATGTTTGTTCCATATTTTGGCCACGCCCCCGAAATTCGAAAAATTCGATTTTCACCCGAAATATTTATCGTATCGTAATTTAATTTGGCACACTAATACATGTCACGTATATCTATCATCCCACGAAATATCACAAGAATCGGAAAAATGGCCGAGTTATACATGGAAACGTTTTTCACTCATATGCATATGCTGGAAATCACCGATTTGGTCGGGGGGCGCTAAAGTGCTCGTTTCCACATAAGAGTGAGCGAGATAGCATTTGAAAGAAATTTAATATATATCTCTTTACCTAATGCATGGTACATCCAAGTCGGCCCGGCGACTTACTTACTTTATTTCTTTTAAAGTGGCAAAAAGAAGTAAATAATTAGTTAAGTGAGACGTGGCATTTTCCTTTGGGATTTTCTACAAAAACCCATAGAGGATTACAATTATTTTTTTGTTTTTACATTTTGAGTTCTATTCCTTTATTGATCTATGTATTATCTTGCGAATACTATAATAAATTTGAGATGAAGTGGTTTAGAAATTTCATTGAAATTATTTCAAATGTATTTAAATAGAATTGAAACATTTAAAATGCAGACCTTTAAAAGGCTTGAAACCTATCAATATAATCCATCTATTTGATTTTTGGGGCTGCCAGAATGGGTACGCCGATATATACACCTAAAAGCAGGAAAAATGGAAATTTTTGACAATTTTTTCGAGGAAAACTTTTTTAAAAATCATCGAAAACTAGATACTAAAATCTAGACTTTGTCATAACCGATTTGGAAAAATTCCGGACGTTTAACAAAAAAAATAAAATTTTGAGAAATCGTTAAAAAAATTTTCAGGTGTATATATCCTTTTAACGGAATGGAATAATAAAGCAAAAACAGACTTTTGAATTCGTTAAGCCAATCGTTCATATGGGAAAATGTAACCTGGTTTATTTTTAAATATTTATTGTGGTTTAGCAATTAACGGATTCAATTGTATATATTTAATAAGGGTTAAGGAGTTTTTCCATTATAACCGAGAATGGGCTAACACATGCCAGGCTCATGGACTCGTTATCCCTCGTCTTTGTTGCCATTTCCCACTCCTCTCCACTCCGGTTCTGAGTGAAATAAGAGCTCCTGTTTCTGCCTGGGTGTTGGTAATTATTTTATGGAGTGTGGCAGGCGCAGGGAGGCAGTTTTAGTTGCTTCTTTGGCTTGGTCTGTGCGTGGCCAACTTATGTTTACCAAGTGCGAAAGTGGAAACGTGCTGCAAGCATCAAGTTCTAACGAAGGAAGTTTTCTCTCTGCCACCCTGCCACCGTGCCATTTGCCATGTTTTACGTTCTATAATAGGATTTGAATACAATGGCATTGTAATGAAATGTGCAGCAAACGATGGTCGGAGACGGTTGAAGTTTAGTGTTTGCGGTTTGCGATGGCTCCGGCTCCGGGTCTGATTCTGATTCTGAGTCCTGGTTTTCTGGTCTCTGCATTCTAGGACTCTTGCACTAGTCCTCTGCCCTGGTCGACGTTACCAAGTACAAGCCAAACAGCTGTTCCCGTTTTTATTTTTGTGTCTGGGCCGTGTAATTTGAGTTGGTAATTAAAAGTAAAGCAAAATGGCCAATGTTAAAAGGTAGATGGTGGAAAATAGAAGCAGAGTTAGGTACATTAAATGACCGGAGCTTAACACGTTGCATACTCACTCAAATTTATGTACATATGTGTACCTACGTCTATGTACATTCGTGTGGGTAGCTAAAGCAATTTATGAGTCTTTATTAAATGAGAATGATGTGTTAAATGTGCTATAGATTGCTCTTTTAGGACTCTATCATTTTAAAAAACGATTTATGCGTTACCCATTCGTAACCCTTTTATGTCGGGATCAGGAAGATAGAATGATTATCTTGTGAATATATCTATATCTTAGTATATCTAGCAGCAAACTTTTTTAAGGAGAACAGATCAAAGCCCATGACAGTGATGAAATGAACCACGAGGATGATAAGAAGTCATCAATATACTAATCCATGTCTTGGCATAAATATAAATGTGAATAATAAGGACTTAGAAGCATTGAAATTAAGATCTAATCTAAACTAGTTTTAGATAAAGCACAGAACAGAAGAACTAAAAAACTATCGCTTAACATAGCAAAAATATGTCAAGGTATTTAATTTATCCAAATTCCCTATGTGGCATTAGTATGTTACGTTTGTGTGATTAAACAAATCAGCCAAGTCAAGTTTAATGTTAATAACAATATCTTAAATCACATGCTTTGTATACCCCGACGGTGCTGCCACTTAAGAAATTTAGTTGCTAGATCTGGTAGCTTTCAAAAATATTTGCGATGGCGTACTCGGCCTAGAAAATAAATTGTTCTTCATTCGAAAGTCACCAAGAATGGAGAAACAGGAGAGCGGCGCCTTTGCCTACATTCTGCCCATCACACTGCGACTACGATAAGTGATAAATTTGTTGAAGTTTTTCTTAAATTAAATGCATATATTTGATGCAAACGAATTTTCCATAAATTTTTAAATAATTTTTAGCAATTTTCAGGAATTTTGTTATTCCAAATCTAGCTTCTTTTGCCCCCCGGAATTCCTATTCAAAAGCTTTCACACATTTTCTTTACAAAATCCAATTGTGATATAATTTAAGCATGAATACCCCAATAGAGTCAACTAATGTAATTCTTCTTGTAAAAGTGTTCACTAGCCGCAATCACGACCATAGATAGTTTTACCTTTTATACTTATTCTCAAGCTAAGCCTTTTGGCTCTAACAAATATCACAAATAAGCATGAGAAACTTCCATTTCTATTGTGGCAGTACGTTCGGCAGCCCTGGCATAAGTTCAGTAATTAGTATTAAATAAAGCAGTCATAAAAGTGTAAATAAAAATTTGTCAAGCGCAAATGAAAAGCAAGCAAAGCAAATTGTCGGCCATTCACTCAGTTGTTGTCTGTCCGTCTGTCCCACAGTCAGTTGGTGTGTGAAAAACACTATTTATGGGTGATATTCGAGACAGGTTGTGGGCATTCTGGCGGGGAGTGCGGTGTATTTAAAAAGTGAAAAGCTAGCCGACAGCTGGCAATCATTTATAAAGCATTTGCCAAACAATTCATTTGCAAACAAACTGCCCTTGCACCCCAAAAAAGAAATTTGTGTAACTTATGCATGAAAACAAATAAAATAAGACAAAGCAAATTGTTAGCCTTCTGTCATATATCAATTAATCAGAATGAATGTCATGGGAAATTGGCTGTTACGGTTCTAAAATCAAAAGGACAAACTACAACGAAGTCTCTATACTCTTCAGAAACAGATTTCGAAATAAATCTCTCATTATGTATTTAAATTTTATTTTTACAGTCCTTAAAATCGATAGCTACATTTAACAGTACACGATAAAGAAACTCGATTAAGTAGTATGAGAAAAGGAACTAATTAACTACTCAATTGGAATATATAAAATATACGTTAAGTTGGTCTCAAAAAAAGCTAAAATGATCTATTGAGGTTAGGAAAAGTTGTGATTTCATACGATAACCCTTTAGGCCCGACCTTTTATCTTTTGAAAAAGGAAGAAATTCAATTTTAGATAAATACAGGATCAGATTTTGAAGCAATAGCCAACTAGATGTAGTTAAACGATTCAAATTAATCTAAATTGTGGTTATATATCATGAAAATATTGTTGAAATTGATTTATTTTTATTTATTTATTTATTTTTTATTTATTTAGTTTTAGTATTTATTTACCTAACAATTTTTAGAAGCACTACCAACTATGGCCATCGGCTTAGACAATAGCTACATCCATATACTAGCCTGGGATTCGAACCCCAATCCTCGTTGTTCAGTTGCCTTTATGACAGGGCCACTTAGACAACTCATCTACCGAGGACTGCCTGAAATTATTAGAATGATTAAAATCTTTTTCAAAACTAAGCACAGTTTGGAATTTAATGTTAATGTTAATGTTTGTGGTTCTTTTCATATTTTTGAAAATTCTCGATCCAAATTTTTAATATTTCTAAAACACATTCATCTAAATATCCAAAAAATTGCAACTTTTTCTCGTAAGGCAATGCCAAAACTCAATTATTCTTTAGACATTTTTCGATTCGAATAAGTATATATACACGAATCGTATAATGCTAGTTTAGATATTAAAGTTTCTAATGAGTAATCATTTCAGAACTGGCTGCAAATTTCTACAAATTTTTCACAACTCGCATCGAAAATAGTTAATTAAAAAAATTATATTGTTATGTAAAATTTTATAAACATTAAATTATTATTTTTAGGTGAAGTAGTAATAATCGAAAATGAAATATATGTTTTAACTTTTTATACCATGCATTCGTAGAATGAAATGGTATATTAAAGTCGCCAAAATGTATGTAACAGGGAGAAGGAAGCTTCTCCGACCCTATAAAGTATATATATTCTTGATCAGTATCAATAGCCGAGTCGATTGAGACATGTCCGTCTGTCTGTCCGTCTGTCCGTCTGAAGAATCATCGAGATCTCGGAGACTATAAGAGCTAGAGCTACCAAACTTGGCATGTAGACCCGTTTGCTCTGCAGGCAGATCGAGTTTATTTCGAATTTTTTTTTTTTTATTTAATTCGATTTTCAGCCGAAATATTTATCGTATCGTAATTTAATTTGGCATACTAATACATGTCACGTATATCTATCATTCCACCAAATATCACAAGAATCGGAATAAAAATGGCCGAGTTATACATAGAAACGTTTTTCACTCATAGCGGTGCAAGGCAGATGCACGCGAAAAGAGGAGATAGCATATGCTGCAAATCACCGATTTGGTCGGGGGCGCTAAAGTGCTCGTTTCCACAAAAGAGATATGCATTTGAAAGAAATTTAATATATATCTCTTCACCTAATGCATGGTATATCCAAGTCGGCCCGGCGACTTACTTACTTTATTTTGTGTTGTGATCCCTGTCAACGATACAACGATAGAAATAAGACTAAATCTAAAGCCAAACAATAAGTTCTGTTGTTCAGCCCTGGCTAAAACTAATTCCATTTCCATAAACGCAATTTTTGGTCTTAGCTGATGGACCCCATTGCAGAAGTATGTATAATAAACGAATGTCTGCATTTGGTTATTGCATTTGACTAATACCAAATGCCTGACTCTTCAGCAACTCATCATCAGGACGAGGCAAAGAAAAGATATAAACTGAACACACACACACACACAGACAAACATCAGTCTGAAAGATAATATCAAAAAGTTTCCTTTCAGATGCTTTTACTTGTCTTTCTTTTCTTATTTTTATGCCTTTTCCCTTAGCATATGCTTGTTTATGGCCTTTCTCAGTTTCCTCTCTCTCTCTCTATTCTGTAAAGTTTATTTTTCTTACTTATTATTATTATTATTCTTTTGCCTGTGTGTGTGTGTGTGTGTGTTTTTTTGTGTGAATGTGTGGGTACTTATTTTTTCGTAATTAATTTCGTGCCTGGAAACATCTGCAGTCGGATTTTTACTGCATGCCAAATTACGCATACGCCCCGTGTAATACTGACTTGATGGGCTTGGGCCGTGTTAAAGTTCTGCTGCTGCTTCACTGGCGTTCTAGCAAAATGCCAATTTGTTTAACAACAATTTAATGCTGTAAATAAATATTTGCCAGCTCTAGACAAGCCACCGTACAAACACAGACAGTCAGAGAAGCCTCCGAGCGAGGCAAAAAGAGAGAGGGAGAGAGAGAGAGAGCGAATGTATAGAGTTGTGCTTGGCACACAATTGACACAACAAATTCTTACAAATTTCATAGGCAAAAACGAGTACAAGCAAAATGCACACGGCATAAGTGTGCAATGTGAAAGTGCAGAATGAGAATGGCTCCAACTTCGAATGCAACTCCGGCAACCATGACGATGAAAACCAAGTTCCACATGAACAAGTTTTCGGTACTCTGCATACGAATGCTTGGGTAATATGCCATCGCCGAGAAATTGTTCTTAAAGCGTGTTTCAAGCTTCATTTTAGAATCCTTAATTGGTCTGCATTTTGCACATTCCTCTCATAGTTCAAAAATTTCATATTAATTCGCTGTCTTTAAATCTATTTTCTTTTAATTGTTCTCCTGAAAATAGCTAATCAAAACGAGGGATTTATTGTGTATATAAATTAAATTAAAAACGTTATATTAATGCATAAATAGAAGTATAATTTTCGGTGGTATATTAAGTCTAGAATTAAATGAAACTCATCATCATCAATGGAGGAAACATTCTTGAAATAGAAAATTTGTTATATTCCAAAATGTTTTTCTGACATTTTGATGACAATAAAGTGACTAAAAAATCCGTAGAAATATACACAAAAATTTAGTTTTTGACAATAAGAAATTTCTTCTGTGTATGTCTGTGCTGAAACGAAATTTACCACATTTTTTTCATACAGAAGAGAAACCACAAAAAATCACCGAATATTTTCTATTTTGTTTAACAGAAAATAAAAATTGTAATTATTTTCTTTAAGTCTGTAAATTGGTTAAAAACTCTTAGGAAAAAAGAAGTCCAATGAAAAATAAATAAAAAATAGTTTAGCTACAAAAATTTCGAAATAAATCAGCGAATATTTTTTATTTTGTTTAACAAAAAATAAAAATTGTAACTATTTTTTTGAAGTCTGTAAGTTGGTTAACAACTAAGGAAAAAGAGTCGAATGAAAAATAAATAAATAATAATTTAGCTACGAAAAATTTCAAGAATTCTAAATAAATCAGCGAATATTTTCGATTTTGTTTAAAGAAAATAAAAATTGTAATTATTTTTTTAAAGTCTGTAAATTGGTTAAAAACTCTTAGGAACAAAGAAGTCGAATGAAAAATAAATAAATAATAGTTTAGCAACAAAAATTACAAAAATTCGAAATAAATCAGCGAATATTTTCTATTTTGTTGAACAGAAAATAAAAATTTTAAATATTTTTTTAAGTCTGTAAATTGGTAAAAACTCTAAAGAAAAAAGAAGTCGAATGAAAAATAAATAAATAATAGTTTAGCTATTAATTTGATCCACAAAGGTTTCCTCTTTGTCTCTCTTGGTTCCACATCATCCTCATTTTCTTAGTTATACTTTTTGGTGTTGTTTTTCATCAGTGAAAATTATGCTCAAAAGAAGAGCACGTACAGCACCGACTGTAGCTCATTGAATAGTCATCCATGCTGAACTTACACTTTATCGTGAGTACCTGCCTAACTCCAATTCAAATTTCTGTTGCAATTGCATTTGCCTACCTGGTGTGGCACTGCCGCCGACGCCCGCTTTGCTCAAAGTAAACAACATGCGGTGAGAAGCTGGTAAAGCTCTTACCTTCCTCTGCATCCTATACATCCTCTAGGGTTTCGCTTCTCCTTTTTGCCAGCTGCTTAAGGAGCAAACTTTTTGGCGGAATTTTCAGCGTTTTTTCTTCTTCTTCAGTGTGCGGGTGTGTATAAGCTTGAGGTCTGGGTCTCTGTCTACCATTCGGTTTTGTGTTTGTGTGACATAATCTGACGCCGAGACGATCAAAAATCACACGGAAATTTGTCAAACAGCTCTCACTAATCCACTCACAGATTTCACACTTCCAATTTCCGTGAGGAAGCATCAAACTTTAGCTGTTGTTGTTGTGCCATGTTGCACATGTCGTTTTCCATTTCAATTGTGTCACTTACATGTTGCGTTTGCCAGAAGAAAAGAAAAGTTGCACAATTCGTCAATGATTGGAGAGGAGAGCGCCCAGGCAATTTCACATTGGGCACGTATGCAAACTGTCGCCTGCAATTTTGTCTCGCCGGCCAAAGAGAAGAACTAGAACCAACCGAAGGGTCGTACTGAGATATACCTAAAAAAAACAACAAACAAGACCAACAACAAAACAACACAGAAAACACGTTTGTAAACTGACAAAATCAGCAACGTTTCTGTCTCCAGGCCAGGAGAGAGTGGGAGAAAGTGAGGGGGGTGGGCGAGGGAGCAATTTCCGTTGCAACAAAAAGTCACAAATCTATGCCTAACTACAAAGTAAGCAGAAATCAGCAATTTTTTTTGGGTTTTTTTTTATGTTTGCCAACAGATTGAAATGTTCCTCAGGCGAGCTGAAGAGAATTCTCAGCAATTTTCTCTTTGCCGTGTGGTAATAGGAAACAGTTTTGAGCATTTCACAGAACAATGGGAGGACATTTTTCCAATTGGTCGATTGAAGACACCCAAAAAAACCAATACCAAACTGTGTGCTCAATGCGATTTTTAAGAAATTATTAGCCGATTAACTGCTCAGAGATCTGTTCACTCTCTGGACAATATTTCTTTCGATAGAAGTAGTCCTAGGGCTTTCTTTTTGGGAGACTAAAAAATATAAGTTTACAATTTTCGAAATCAGTTAACAAATAAAACTTGAAGTTATTAGCTTTTGACTTAATTCCGTGTTCAAATTTAGACTTAAGCACTAAAATTTGTCAATTTTCAACTTGTTCGTCATGATTCTGAAAATTTATTGCACTGAGTGACAAACATTTTTTGTCTTGGGTCGATGATGGATTTGTAGATATAGTAAAACTGCGTAAAAGAATTTTTAAGTCACCCTAAAATATCTATTTTGAAGCAAAAAATATTTTTTTTTTAGATTTATCCGAATACTTTGACGACTTGTTATTAGTCTAGATGGCGCACCCTGCGTATACGTTATTATTCTCTAAGATGTATTTTGACAAAAAATAAGTTTGTAATGAAATTAAAAACCATCGTCACTCTATTAAGATGGAATTTGTAACTGTTTCACTTTTAATCAATAGAAAAAATTTAGTAAAAAATTTTCCATTACTGATGAAAAGTATAGCATACTTTATAGGGCTACTATGCGTTCATTTCTTTCTTTTACTTTGAAACACTTAAAGTTATCGTAGACCTCCTATAATACTTAGATTTGCAGAAACAAATTGAAACCATATAAGCCTGATTGAATTAAGAAAAGTTACAACGAACCCAAAACCAAAAACAATATTGTATTAAAACTAATAAAGTAAGTAAGTCGCCGGCCCGACTTGGATATACCATGCATCAAGGGATAAAAACTACATCGAGTTTATAAAACTAAATTCTTATGGTAAATTTCGTATGCGCGATTTCTAACATATGCTATCTCGCTCACTCTTATGTGTGTGCACTTAAGCGGTCCACCGGCCAAATTCGCCTTGTACTGCTTTGAGTGCAAAACATTTCAACATATAACTTCTCCATTTTTATTCCGATTTTTATGATTTTTATGGTAGAATGATAGATGTTCATAAGATCTATGAGTGTGCCAAATTAAATTACGATACGATAAATATTGCGAGAGAAAATCACTTTTTATTAAACTACGGAGGGGGAAGGGGGCGTGGCAAAAAACAAATTAAACTTGGTCAGCGTCTATACTACACGAGTCCACATTCTAAATTTGGTAGCTCTATAACTTATAGTTGCTGAGATCTCTGCACTCTTACGGACGGACGGACAGACGGACATGGCTATATCAATTTATAGGGTCGGAAAAGCTTCCTTCTCCCTGTTACTTACATTTTGGCGACTTTAATATACCATTTCATCCTATGGATGCATGGTACTAAAAACAAATCATCAAATGTTCTACACAAACAATCATCTGTCCATCTAAGTTTAACTTTGCATATTTCCATTATCAGTTGAGACTCATATTCCACCATATTTGAAATTTCCATATTTCCATTATAGTTAAAATTTCCATACTTTCCACCATAGTTAAATTTCCATATTTCCACTTAGTTAAATTTCCATATTTCCATATAGTTAAAATTTCCATATTTCCACTATATTGAAATTTCCATATTTCCACTATAGTTCCAATTTCATTTCCACTATAGTTGAAATTTCCAATATTTCCACTTAATCAGTTGAAATTTCCATATTTCCACTATAGTTGAAATTTCCACCACCATATTTCCACTATAGTTGAAATTTCAATATTTCCACTATAGTTGAAATTCTATATTTCCACCATAGTGAAATTCCATATTTCCTATTATAGTTGAAATTTCCATATTTCCATTATAGTTGAAATTTCCATATTTCCACTATAGTTGAAATTTCCATATTTCCATATTTCCACTATAGTTGAAAATTTCAATATTTCCACCATAGTTGAAATTTCCATATTTCCACTATAGTTGAAATTTCCATATTTCCACTATAGTTGAAATTTCCATATTTCCACTATAGTTGAAATTTCCATATTTCCACTATAGTTGAAATTTCCATATTTCCACTATAGTTGAAATTTCTATATTTCCACCATATTGAAATTTCCATATTTCCACTATAGTTAAAATTTCCATATTTCCACTATAGTTGAAATTTCAATATTTCCACTATAGTTGAAATTTCCATATTTCCACTATAGTTGAAATTTCCCAATAATTTCCATATTCCACTAGTTGAAATTTCCATATTTCCTAGTAATAAGTTGAAATTTCCGTATTTCCACTATATTTGAAATTCCCATATTTCCACTATAGTTAAAATTTCAATATTTCCACTATAGTTGAAATACCCATATTTCCACTATAGTTGAAATTCCCATATTTCCACTATAGTTGAAATTTCCATATTTCCACTATAGTTGAAATTCCCATATTTCCACTATAGTTGAAATTTCCGTATTTCCACTATAGTTGAAATTCCCATATTTCCACTATAGTTAAAATTTCTATATTTCCACTATAGTTGAAATTTCCATATTTCCACTATAGTTGAAATTTCCATATTTCCACTATAGTTGAAATTTCCATATTTCCAATCCATAGTTGAAATTTCCATATTTCCACTATAGTTGAAATTTCCCATATTTCCACTATAGTTGAAATTTCCATATTTCCAATATAGTTGAAATTTCCATATTTCCACTATAGTTGAAATTTCCATATTTCCATATTTCCACTATAGTTGAAATTTCCATATTTCCACTATAGTTGAAATTCCCATATTTCCACTATAGTTAAAATTTCAATATTTCCACTATAGTTGAAATTTCAATACTTCCACTATAGTTGAAATTTCAATATTTCCACTATAGTTGAAATTCCCATATTTCCACTATAGTTGAAATTTCCGTATTTCCACTATAGTTGAAATTCCCATATTTCCACTATAGTTGAAATTTCCATATTTCCAATATAGTTGAAATTTCCATATTTCCACTATAGTTGAAATTCCCATATTTCCACTATAGTTGAAATTTCCATATTTCCACTATAGTTGAAATTTCCGTATTTCCACTATAGTTGAAATTTCCATATTTCCACTATAGTTGAAATATTTCCAATATTTCCACCTATAGTTGAAATTTCAATATTTCCACTATAGTTGAAATTTCCATATTTCCACTATAGTTGAAATTTCCCATATTTCCACCATAGTTGAAATTTCCATATTTCCACTATAGTTGAAATTTCCATATTTCCACCATAGTTAAATTTCCATATTTCCACTATAGTTGAAATTTCCATATTTCCACTATAGTTGAAATTTCCATATTTCCACTATAGTTGAAATTATTCATATTTTCACCATAGTTGAAATTTCCATATTTCCACTATAGTTGAAATTCTCCTATTTCCACCATAGTTGAAATTTCCCATATTTCCACTATAGTTGAAATTTCCATATTTCCATTATAGTTGAAATTTCCATATTTCCACCCAAGTTGAAATTTCCCATATAGTTGAAATTTCCATATGTCCATTATAGTTGAACCGATTTTCCCATAGTTGAAATTTCCATATTCCATATCGTTGAAATTTCCATATCTCCGACTATAGTTGAACATTTCGATATTTCCACTATAGTTGAAATTTCCATATTTCCATTATAGTTGAAACTTCCATATTTCCACGCATAATATTAAAATTTCAATATTTCCACTATAGTTGAAATTTCCATATTTCCACTATAGCTAAAATTTCCATATTTCCACTATAGTTGAAATTTCCATATTTCCACTATAGTTGAAATTTCCATATTTCCATTATAGTTGAAATTTCTATTTCCACCATAGTTGAAATTTCCATATTTCCATTATAGTTGAAATTTCCATATTTCCACCATAGTTGAAATTTCCATATTTCCACCATAGTTGAAATTCCATATTTCCACTATAGTTGAAATTTCCATATTTCCACCATTTGGTTGAAATTTCTATATTTCCACTATAGTTGAAATTTCTAGTTTCCAGCATAGTTGAAATTCCATGTTTCCACTATAGTTGAAATTTCCATATTTCCATTATAGTTGAAATTTCCATATTTCCACCATAGTTGAAATTTCCAATTTCCATATAGTTGAAATTTCAATATTTCCACCATAGTTGAAATTTCCATATTTCGCTTATTGAGATTTCAATATTTCCACTTCCTAAAAATTTCAACATATAACTCGGCCATTTTTATTCCGATTTTTATGAAACTTGGTGGACGGACGGACGGACAGACGGACATGGCTATATCAATTTCTTTTCTCATGCTGATCAAGAATATATATACTTTATAATGTCGGAAAAGCTTCGTTCTCCCTGTTACAAACATTTTGGCGACTTTAATATACCATTTCATCCTATGGATGCATGGTATAAAAACAAAGTCGTCGGTTCGTTAATTCATCGAAGGGGATCTACACAGCTAGAAGGTTGGGAAAAATGTATTTCATAATAAGTATATGTGAGTACCAGTATATCTAAGAATATTTCCTGAAGCAAATCTGATCAATTTTTTCCAATGTGTAAATCGGTTCAAATCGATTGCCTTGGATTTTGTTATACAGTTATTTTCTAAAACTTTATTTAGTTGATGTCATAGGATTTTTTTCCCATCACTTAGTATTTGTTTTTTTTTTTTTTTTTTTTTGAGAAATAAAAACTAATATTTTCCCAAAAATCACAATTTCTTTAAATAGATACTACAAAAAGTAGATAAAATTAAATTAGCTTTTTATTTTTGATGATTTTTGCCAAAACACCATTAATTAACGCGATGGCTGATTTTTTAAGGGAGTTAGAAGGATTTTGCATTACACATTTTTTAAACGCACTTTTAAATATCCATGTGTATTTTAAGACAAACAAATCCACAATGATCAATTTTCAATAGTTTTTTAGGAAAAATTCTACGCTATGTATAAATAGAAAATATAAAGATTTTAGCTATGATTGTTGATTATATACAATATTTACTTAACAATTGGTACATGCTTTCGAAAGAATGTGACACCTCAATTTTATAGTATTTCAAATAATTGAAATAGCACGTTTTGTTGCTCTCATATCTACATATGAATACAACTATTCGTAGGTATTAGAATCCTCAACCAAAATGGGATAGTAGCTTTTTTTTTTTTAACACAACTGCATCCGTTTCTCAGTCCAAGTTTTTCCACGACAAAAAAAAAAAGCTGACAAGAAAAACGTGGACAAAAAACTTTGCTTTATAGAAAAATATGTATTACACACGTTAGAAACGAGGTTTTTAGCAGCATTTGTGTGGCATTTAATTAAATGCATTTTTTATTTTTTAACATTTTTTGTTTCCTCTCCCCGCTTTTTCGTTCTCTGAAATGTCACATAAAATATGCAGCCAAAACGAAACCAAAACAGCGAGAGAGAAAAAAAACACCAACTAAAGCACGTGGAGAGCCACCGGCGACAGTGCAAAAAGGTGTTAATGGTGACTATGAAATTCCATTTGCATACACGGAGAAAAAATTCAAATACCATAAGCATACTCGTTCTAAAACAAAAAGAAAAAAAAGAAGTGAAAAGTGATAAATTTTAATGTAATTTTTTTTGTTGTTCTTGTTGCCAAGTAATGGTAATTAGGCGTGGAAAAATCCATTAGCTAGGGCACTGGGCAACGACGAAAAAGGATTGCTAAACAGACGGCTGGTGCAATTAGAGGGATAAGTGTGAACCATGCCACTTCATTCCGAAGTTATGCGCTCTCAGTTTCTCTTCACCCACCACCTCATGACAATGATTTCAAAAAATAAATGGACCAACCAACCGAGGACATAGGAAAAGACGCCGAGTACCAACACTACAAACAGGCTGATGCCATCCGCATCATCTTCGCCGTGTTTCTCCAGGACAATCTGCTTTGTGGTGTGTCCGAACCAAGTGCTTACTAGAGCAAAGGTTATCGAGAGTTTGCATATGAAAACGCACGAGCGTTCAAAGCGATTCATGGCATATGGATCGGTGCTGGTTAGCCAGGGTCCGAAAATCGGTTTCACCGCATACCAGTTGATAAAGAGCTCTTCGAAGCGATGACAGACCCGCTGACACCACGAGAATGGAGGCTCGCGCCGCCGCGCATTCGTGAAGTAGGGCGAACGTAAAAATCGTGTGTGGCCGTGCTTTACCCAACGATTGACGTTAAAGAACTGTTCCACATGCCGTTCCAGGTCCACAATGGTCACAGAACGGCAATACCACGAGGGATAACGACCTCCGCGCTCTACACCGAGAGCCAGGCGAGTGGGTAAGACAATGGGACCGCGGGCCAGGGTTAGTTTGTTGGTGGAGTTGCGTGTTAGTCGCGGATTCATGGGATCCTGCTGTATGTGATAGGTGACCTGTTCCTTTTTCAGTGACTTGAAGTACAAGGTGACGTTCGACGTGGTGCCAGCAAAGGTCTGGCCCCCCGTTACCACCATTACGAGCAGCTCCTCGTTGAAATTCAGCTGTAACTCCTCCTTGATCACTTCCTGCCTCTTCTGGTTGCATTGCAGCATGCTGTGCCGCTGATAGGCCGCCAAGCCCCTCATGTACGTGGCCAGCACTATGAAAAGAACCACGAATAGCAATAGATATATCAACAGCATGTACCAATTGACCTCTAAGATGGGTTTCACAATCACATCCAAGTGTCTTTCAGCTGCAATGGGGAAAATGCGCGCCGCCAGAGAGCCCAACAAAACGCAAGTGCACTTAATCGATGTGCCAAATGAGTGTTCGAAATCGGTTTTACAGTGCTCGGTGCTCCATCCAGGATCCAGAGAACTATTCTTCCAATAACTGCAGCGATAACTCTCCAAGAGAATGGTATAATTCAAAGGCTTTGCTCTTCTCTCCCACTGAGGAGGCTTAGATTGTCGCGAATGCTTGGCGTACTTCCGCATTTTCCTCACTCGAGTCGTGTAGTCTCGACTGCTAATCACAGACACATAGGCAAGAGCACTTTGCGTACAGTAGGTCGACATCCATATGCGCTTACCCCTCATGGCGGGGCTGATGCTGCAAGCGGTTCTACGGATTTCCTTGATTTTCGGCTTCTGATTCAAACTCAAAGCGATTCGCATGTCATCCGAGCAGCTCACAATGCGCACAGCCAACATGCTCTTCGAGTGCAATATCAGCGTGTAAAAATGAATGTGGGCATCACTGGTTAGACTGCCATTGATCATCCAATCGGAGAACTCGGGATTCTCGCTAAACTCGCTTATATTCATCGTGTAGACCAACGGATTGCGCACAAAGAAGGGCTCACCGGAGGCCATATACCGCTCCGGAGTGTAGGCGTGTACCATGAGAGCATTTGTCTCCGACGGCAAGGGCTCCGGATACCACCAGTAAATGTTGTGATGCGACCGCTGCGAAATGATTTGAAAGAACACAGTGTCGTGCTCCAAGATGTCTTTTAGCTCATTCAGAAGGTCCACGGACACTGTGATCCTTTGTTGTAGGTCGAAAGTCTCGAAAGTTAGTACGTCGCGATACTCATTCACCCCAGTTACATTTACCTGAAGAGAATACGAGTGAATGAGCTCGTTTAGTTTGAAGTTCTTCGCACTCACCTGATAGGAAATCCCTTCTTTATGCACGGTAAACGTATCATCGTGGGGAAAGTGTCTCTCACTGGCCAGGACACCCAAGTAGTAGACACACTTATAGAGATTCCAAGTGCTCTTTAGCCAATAGTTGAGACGCAACGCGGTTAGCTGATCAAATTCAAACAAGTGATCGTGTTTTAGCTCCTGAGCCATCGCGCAATGTTCTTCATGGGCACGGCACATGGCATGCGGATGTGTCTCCGAGGCAGTGCTCAGAATGGACAGAAAGAACACATACATGGCGGTCATGGAGCTGTAGCCATCTCGATGCAACCACTCGAGATCCTCAATGGCGATCTCAAAGATGCTGCTAAGCTTGCTAAAGATATTGGCCATTAAGGCGGCTCCACGATAATTCACCGGCGTTATATGGGCCAACATGTGCATGGCCAGCAGAGTCAACTGCTCCAGCTGAGCGCCAGTTATCATCTCCTCGTCGGCCAAGTAGGAGTAGACGAAATTGCCATCAAAAGTGGATTTTATATGCTTCACCGAGACGAGAACTCGAATAAAAGCCCTAATCCATTGGCCCTCTGCGAGCATATCCGGGACATGGATCAAGAGACCTCTCAATCGGTGATCTGGTCCTAAGCTCACGTTGCTTGGCATCAATTTCAAGGGCCGTACATCAACATTCACACGATATTCAATGCACATGTCCAGAGCATCACAAATAGAGATATAGAGAGCCTCGGTGGCAAGCAAAGGCAATTGATAACGTTCATAGGGCACATTCGAATCAATCACTCCCAAGTCAATCATATAGCGATAGATCAGGGGCGGATAATCCGACTCGAATCCCCTGCAATCGATGGTAAATATTGTCTTTGATTCAATACCCACATTCGGGAAAATCGTGCATTTTCCCTTGCTCGGTCCAGTGTTCTGTTTTAATGTTCGCTCAGTTTTACTCACCAAGCGATTCGAATGAAACATTTTCAATTTGATGGCCAAGTAGTCCACGTTGTAGAACATAACCAAATGGTCAATTTGCGATAGAAGTTTAGGTGTTTCATTGCCCACAGTCACCCACCATTCGAATTGTGGCACAAATCCCTCACAATCCCCGCAATTTGCCTCGAGATGTGTGCTATCCAAGCCACCAAATACTCCCATCTGGCAATTGCGTCGACAATGGATGTGCGGAGTGAACGTTTGATGGCCAACACCTCGAACCGTCTGCTCGGTTGTGCTCCTCACATTTCTATCCAACGAGGAAATCATCGTCAGCCTGTAATTGTAGTGTGAGCCAATTCGCAATCTTCTTGCTGGTATTTTCAGGATTTGATCTGTGCAAAAAAAACAGGATTTGAAAAATGTGAGCTTATCCTCTATGATGATGAAATAATTAAAGTGCATAAAATTTGGAATTTATTAGTGGTTCTTCTAGTGAAAAATGTAATTGGTTTGGAGAGAGGACTGCATGATTTTTTCTCTACCTTTCTTATTAATTTAATTCCATGGTTAAGTTAGCTTTAAAAGTATGTAATATAAGTAGAAATAAAACTAGTTAATTAAGTAAATATTAAGATACAGATTAGGCACCAATATTATGAACAAACTCAAATAATCTTCTAACTGATATTCAAACCAGTTTTTTGGACATAAGGCTAGAAGTAGGACCATTAATTTTTTTAAAATCTCTCAAAACTAAACTTACATTTTTAATTCCCTTAGATTAGCTTGTTTGTGTTCCTTTAAAATCCCTAATCAAAGTGTTAAATCGCTAACTTTTAGTCGGTGGAATGAAAAGATATTGTCAATTTCCTCAGAAATGCATCTAAATACATTGTACTTTTCAAAAATATTACCAGTAATCTCTAATATGTTTAGAAAAATGTTAATTATTAGCGAATTCAAAACAGTTTAACAAAAAATAGTGTTCAAATTAATTTGATAAAAGATTTAAACAAGCAAGTTATGTGCGATTCAGGAAATGTTCGAGAGCTTGTTGGTGGTGTAGAGATGGGGGCATTTGGATGATCTAGTGCCCATTGCCTTTTCACCTCCTACTACTAATGCTCAATGAAAAACTTAGCCCCATCTCGTGCCTTGCCAAGGAGCGGACGTATACCGAACTCTTCGTACTACTAAAGCTATTAAAAACCTCCTATGCCACTTTCGGCAACCTTCAAGGACACGATTATTAGTCATGTTAAAAAGGTAAAACCTAAAACCTTTTATATATTTCACTAAGGTTATTTTTGTTAGGAATTGCCCATAAATCGATTCCTAATTGATTGGGACCCACGCCAGCAGATAGTACAGTAGGTGAATTACTTTGGATTAATTTACCTTCGAAAAGTAAAACATTTGGCATTTTACTCGATGTCGCTTCACATTTGTAAACGATTCGGAAGCGAAAAAAGATAAGGATTTTGAAATCACTTTGCAGTTTTATATTGTTTTTCTATATTTTCTCCACTTTCATAATGTGATTTTTTAAAAATAAAGTTAATTATGTATTATTTAAGCAGAAACTCCATACTCTTATTTCTCTTACCATGTTTATTAAACACAGTAGAGTTCGGCTCTACCGATAGTCACGGGACCCGCCATATAGCATCGTTAAAACCGATATTCGTTATAGCCGATATTGAATTGTATTGTATGAAAACCAATCAAGTCTCTCTGTGTGTATTGTTATAATCGGTATATCGTTATAGCCGGTATCGTTATAACCGACATCTACTGTATTTAAATTAATCTAAAGTTAAGTTTCCCATATAATAACAATATTGTCTCACTTTGCTAACTCCGCAACGACTGAAAAATATTTATACATTGCGATATGTATTAAAATATAACAAAAAAACCCAAAAATCCATCGGTTTTATTAAAAACAAACCGGATAATCGGATAATCGAAATTGAATTGTACATAAAACGCTTATGCTTATTTGAATGTTGATGTTTTTGAATGAATTTCTTAGCCCTACTTTATTATTTGTATAGAAACGTACTCACTGCTTGACATTTTATTGTGGCAATAAGGATTTTTAGGATCATCAGGACTATCGCAATCCCATTTCAATTGCCCCGCGATGCCATAGCTTTGCGGCTTGGAACGATCTCGACTGGAGGAGCCATCGAAAACGATTTGATTGTGAACATTCACCAAGCGTTTGGTGTTGCCCCAAATGATTGGTTCAACCGCGGGTGCCACATAACGTAGATAGCACTAGAAAATCGAAAGAACTTATGTTAGAGCCAAGTTAACTGACAAACTAACTCACACGACCAACTACATAAGAGCCAAGTATGTGGGTATGGAGGCGAAGCACTAAACCAGGATTAGATCTCGGACCATGGATAAAGTGCAGTTGATATGGCAGAAGTTTCAAGACCAGATTCTTAGTTATACTCACACGACCCACCAGATCTAAGGCGAAAGTAATAAGAAGACTTTCCAAAAAATTAATAATGGAAAAGGAAAACTTACACTTATCCGATAGATCATAGATATTCCAATTGACATGACCAAAGCGCAGATCCCTGCAATTCGAAGTGAGTTCAGCCATAAAAACCAAATGACTATTGGGTGCGATTTCGACTGGTCGCTCGGGATCCTTGCAAGAGGGTAAACTGATTTTTGGTTCACAAGCCATGGTCCGACTTAGACGAACTCTGACCTCCTTTTCAAATTTGGGTGCCCACAATTGATCTGGACGATGGAGAGATGCCAACATGACAGTGACCACATGCGTTTTTGTATTGAAGTAAGTGGCATGAGTGCGGTAGAAATAACACTTTCTATATGGCACACTCCACACTCGAATACCCTTCTTTCGCAGGAGATAATTCAATTTTTGAGTGTATCGCCAACCAGTGCGTTTATCCATGGGATTGGTCACCTTTAAGTCTATCAGGTAATCTCTTGTATCAACTGTGATATTCAGAATAAAAGATTGATTACCCAACTGGGGCATGGTTAGAAAAATGGGATATCGTTGAGCAAATGTGGGAAATGGATTGAAGAACATGTGAATTGAAAGCGGAAACTCTTCTGACTCCATGGCAGAATTATTTCGATGAGTTTTTCGTTTCGATCTGTAGTAGAATTGTTGATTACTCTCAGTGTAGAGTGCTGCCTCATTCTCTTCGTATTTTTTGGGGCTTCTTCTGATTAGCGGCGACTTCATTGGGGCACATTCCATAATTAACATTGCATTTGTCATCATGAGGTAGGCGAGTAATTGCATAGCTTAAACACTCTGCACTCTGTTAATATATCTCATAATTTCCATTTCACTCTTTTTCACATGTTTTTTATTTATTTTTTTTTTTTTTTGTGACTCAAGAAGCAATGATAAACTGGTGATTGCGGTTGACAGGCAACATGACATTTTAACGCACGGAGTTTTTTTTTCACATGTCTTTTCATTTTTTTCTCTTTCACATAATTGTTTTAAATTAATTGCAATTTGTGTGTGTGTGTGCAAAAAGCATTAAGTGCACTTCAAATATGCGAAAAAGGCACAGCTGGTAATTTATTGACCACAAGAACAGCAACAACAACAACAACAACAGGGACAAAAGGAGAAATAACACGAGCAGCTTCAATTCCATTTTCATATTAATCAAATGAAATTAACTCAAACACCATAGAAAAAGGACAAACCAAAGAGATCGAGAGAGAGCGAGAGAGGGAAGGTAGTGCTAAATTTTTATATACCACAAAACAATCATGGTTTATTTACTCTAAAACTTGGGCATCTAGTTAGGTGTAGGGGATTGCATGCGCATTTCCTCACCATGACGACAATTTCTTAAATTGTTCGAACAAATGAGTATGAGATGAGAAAAGCAGAGGAAAACCATTTACAGGCGAGCGCACGTCGCGCCAAAAGAATGAAAAAGAACTGGCAAGTCCAATTTAAAGCACACCGAACTTGCTATACCCTTCCATTACCCTAATCATGGTATTTTAGTCGATCAATTTTCTAGCTTTCAAGACTTTTTGGTAATTTAAGGACATTTGTTATAGTTGTTCGATCTGGATTGATCTCTAATACAATTGTCATTCTCTCTCTCTCTCTCGATGTCAAAAAAGTGTATGCCAGAAACTTTGACGGCACAGAAAGAAAGAAAACCAAAAAGAAGTAGCGTAACATTTTACGATTTAGCATGTGTGGACCGACTAAGAGACTAAGAACGAATGCTGGGACCACCGTCAAGTTCAGCACTTTGGCGCTCTTCAAGTGCTTTTCATTTTCCGAGCACGTCGCCGCATCATAAAACAAAAAACGCATGGAGCGCAACGAAAGGGACGGAACGACGGGGAGGTGGGGCTGGGACTATGGCTCCAACCGTTTCGCACGTTTAGCATATATATTTTCACACTTGCAATCATACTTTAACCAAAAAGCAAAAAACTCCCCTTAAAAATTAAGAATAAAGTTCAAACACACACTACTTAGAGATGGCAACAGAAGTCACACGGCTCTTATTGATAGAAGCCTCCGATACTGAGATTTCTTTTGACAAACTTTTCCCTGCGTCTCGTTTTTCGGAAATTTTTTATGAACATTTAATTACACTAAAGTATTAAAAATTTAATTTTTTTTTGGTGCAAGGTTCTTATGTTGTTTTTAGGGTACTTTGGGGTCGCTGATTCCGAAAATATTCTTGGTTTTTCTCGTTCGGCTTTTGTTTTTGAGATATTCAGGAAAAACAAGATTTTTTAAGAACACAAATTCAAATGCAAAATTTTTTTCTCACAATTTAGATTTTATCAAAATCTTTTTTATACTTATAGTAAGTAACTGAGTAACGTTTTCCACATGATTTGCATAACTTTTCCGACGCTATTTGAAGAAAAATACTCATATATCCCAAGGGTAGCCACTGGCACTAAGCCGCTAAATCCTAGTTTAGTCACCTTAGTCCCAGTCACCTAGCTTAAGTTCGTATTTAAGGCATATTTTTAATTTTTCCTTGCCATATCATATTGTCATCCATCAAACTACTTGTATAACTATGTATATACAAATTTCTCAGCTGAAAAGCAATTGCTAGAACTCTGTAAAATCTCTCTATCACATATAGCTTTAAGAACATTGTATTATCAAAAAGCATAAAGCGCATTTATTAATTTAAAAAAAAAAAAAACGATTATATGTTAAAAAACATGTATTTTTCGCAATATTTAAACCTGTGTTATTCGAAAAGCACTTAACAGATTTTGATATTTTTTTTATAAACTGTCACTGTATTGTATTTGCTCATTATGCTGAAAAAATCTCTATTTTTCATAGAATAGAATTAATTTTCCAAAATATGCGAAGTCATGAAAATGGCCTTTTTAGGTATTATTGAGAAAAAATATGAAAAGAAAAAAAAACAAACATTTTAAAGAAATATTATGCTAACGAAAATATATATATTAAATTGCTTCATCGCAAAGATCTATTATGCTGACGAAAATATATTAAATAATAAATAATTTAATATATATATTAAATTGCTTCATCGCAACCTCGTCTTCTAAACCTCCCATCTTTAACCGAGAAGCTTATATTGGGCAGGAAAATAACCTTTGTTTTCCCTTTTAGAGTCAGGTTGAAGGCTTTGTTCTGATATGATGGCAAGGTATCCAAATCTGTGGCACAGACGTTTTCTTGCACTAGTCCAAAATCGATCGACTAATACAGAGAACTGCTTTAGAGCTTCTTTTAATTGCCTTATAGGGAAAGTCTTCGCACACAAATTCATAGGTTGGTCATAAGTTTCAGCTCTGTGACACAATTAAAAAGGAAATGAAAGAATGAATAAAATTGAATTTTACTCATAATTAAAATTAAAATATAGCTTAAGGCCAGGTAGCTATAGCTATAATAGTAAGAAGATTGGCTGTAATTTACAAACACTGTCCAATCACATTATAAATAAATTAATAATAAAATTAAAATATATATTTTTTTTAATATATATATTTGCATTTACAATCTGTCCTTGGACCATAAGTAAATTTGGGGATACATGAATCATAACAGGAATAGCCTGCTCCATTGAGCCAAACTATTATATATAAACTCTTGATTGTCCAGAACATATTTAAAAGGAAAGAATTTCATTCTAGTTTCAGTTCAATGTTCTTAATAATTTATGAAAAAATATTAAGTATAATCCATTGTTAAATATCGTGCCCAGTTTAGTTTAATATCCATCTCTAAAAACTCAACACCTCACTCCCCCATAGAAAGATACACATGTCATGATGATAACAAGTTGGTGGGGGGGAAGATGGGTGGCCACGACTCCGTATCTTCACAGCCAAAAGTCAGGCCATAAAAGTGCGTCGGGATTGTCGCCAAACTTTTGCTTTCTTTGCGCAACTTTTTTGCCTCACTCTATGTCGCTTTTTTTCTTACTTTCCTTTATATTTCTTTTTGGTGTTTTTTTTTTTTTTTGATAATAATTTCTCTATGTAGGTTTTTACTTTGTTGTCGCGGCCAAAAGAATTTATCTTTTATCTTCGCTCCGTGAGCGAGCGTCTGCGGCTTTCGCTGTGACTTTAATTAAAAAGTCATAGACCCCTTCTTTTTGGTAGGCAGGCAAACAGGCTCGAAGGGATATGGTGGGAGGAGGTCCACATCATCGTTATAAGTAATTACAGAAAAGTGACAAAATTTCATAAATAATTTCAACATATAAATGAATATTAATGTTGTCAGACAGAATGTCTCGCAGTCAGTTTAATAGATGTCAGACTCTGTCTGACATTATTAACTCAATCGACTTAACACTTTTAGTTTCACATTATGTTGGATTTTCCCCTGCCCTCATACTCCACTCCCTTTTTTTTTTTTGATTTAAGGATGACATTAAAAGGATTTTTGGCGCGACACTAATGTCAGATAATGTTTTCGTATATAAAATATTCCAAAATGCGAAATAGTTTTGAGCATAAAGTTCAAAAGTTCAAAGCGCTTCTCCTCATCATCATCCTCATCATCATGATGATGATGATTGTGCGGAGGAAGCATTGAATGCTTAATGGATTTGAAAGCAGCGTGAAACCATTCTCACCCCCCAATCCCAATTCCAAATCCAAATCCCACCCAAAAACCCTTTTTCATACCCATCCATCACTTGGCACTGGCACTGGAAAACTCTCAGCTGTCGCTTCTAAGAGAATGGCTTCAAATCGGGTTCTGGGTGGAAGGGGGAGGGGGGTGGGGGGCCGACTGAGGTTGGGATTGGGGTTTCGGCTTGATTCGGTGGTTACATCTGTTTTGGCTATGCTGGCAACTTTGCATGCGGTTTGTCTTCTGGTCAAATGCAACTTCAGCTGCCTCTTTGCCTCAACTAATGAATTGCAGTCCGGTTGCAATTGCTGCACTTGATTTGCGGTACGACTTAATGGTTAACAATTATCTGGTGACAGTTTTAAAGGGCCGCTGGCAAAAACCTTCTTCAAACTGGACCATTGGACATTTCCCAATTTCCCTCCATGTGTGTGTGTGTCAGTGTGTGACCAAAATGTCACAGTGACCCCAGGAAGCTGACATAATGAATTTTCCGTTCATGCAAATAGGTCAAGGAATACTTTAATGCTTTATTGACTAATGGCTATTGGCAGGCATAAGTAAATGTCATTTTCAATACTATTTTTATCTATTTATTTCATCTCCTAATTGGAGTAATTAAATTTCTCTCAACGTAAAACCGATAAGAGTTCAAAATAGAGAATGAGGATCTGAAGAACTGCGTCTTCAGTGATCACAAATGTGTTTTCTCGACTTAAAAGTTAAAATTTCAAATTCCAGATATTTATTTATTTATTTATATCTATTTTAGAAAATTTTTTAGATAAATTTTGCTTATTCTTTAGACTCTCTTGTGGGGGCATTGGTGTCTTAGATCCTTAATATCCCATTGCATTTGAATATCGGAGGCAATGGATACCAAGAGAAATAGTCTGACATTAAGCTCCATTTCCATTATCAATGTGATTAAAAAAAAAAAACAAAAATTGGCTTCAGAAATTAAGGTTACATCATTATAAAATTACAAACCTCATCTTTATCTAAGTATAATCATGTGGTCAGGAAAAATAAAAATGTCAAATTCTAAGCAAATAATATGCTTATTATCTCATCTATTTTTCTATTTTTGCAATAGTTTGTTGTTGTTTTTAAAATCTCGTAAGAAGATTGCAACCATAAAACGAATGTATAATAAATAACAACAAAAAGCAAAACCAGCAATAAAAGTAGCCAACTTTCTGTGCCAATATTTCACAAACAACATCAAAAATATGCCGAAAACTTATTAAATTAATTCAATTCAAATATTTCTTAAGCATTTTAAAAGAACAAATCATTTGTTTCTTTTCATTTTTCTGGAAATACCCATATTCGAAAAAAAAAATCTAATCGGCCTCGTTGGATCTCCATGCAATGGAAAGGAATCGTTTCACTGCTTAATTTCATATCAGAATAAGGAAACATCTTGCATTAAGCAGCCACAGCTTTTTGCTAAAAACTATCCCAAAGCAGCACTAACTATCTGAAAGAGAATCCATGTGCTATATTATGAAAATGTGAATTTGCAATAATATTTACCTTGGCACAATTAAAAAACGACACAAAAAAAGGAATTTATGGCATTTAGCTACCACAATCGAACCCCAATTTGCAAAGTTTCGGGGCGTTTCAATTCTCAAGGCTACATATATTTATTAGAAAATGTTCTTCTGGACTTTTTGGATGAAAAACCATCTAGTGACTCGATTTTTCAACAGGATACGGCGCCTAGCATGGTTTTTTTTTTTTTTTTTGTCATGGCCTGCTCGATCTCCGGACTTAAATCCCATCGAAAACATTCGGGGGAACCTTGCCAGGCGTGTTTCCGCTGGCGGAAGAAAATTTCAATCGGTGGAAGAGCTTAGTGCTAAGGAGAGGAATGCTGATATATATCCCAGTTACCAAAGGTTGCATTCAGCTGATGAAAAAACTTTGCAAAGCTTAGTCGACCATACCGTTAGTCGAATTATACAGGCGAACTCCCCGGTTATTGATATTGAATTGTTGGAAAATAATAATGAAATAAACTTAACTGCGGTACAAAAATGGGGCTGTGATGGAAGTAGTGGACACGCAACATACCGTCAAAAGTTTGAAAATGGAGAAACCAACATGCTCGATCAAAACCTTTTTGCAGTTTGCCTTGTACCATTACAAATTCAGCTTGGATCAAAAATTTTGTGGAAAAACCCACGACCTTCCTCAACTCGCTATTGTCGGCCTTTAAAACTAATTTGCCTTTAAAACTAACAAAATCCACTTTCAAAGAAATCAATTTGGACAAAACCGTTTCAGGATTGGTAAATAGTTTTCAAAAACTTTTAGTGACTCGGATTCATCTGATTCCGATTAATTTTTTTTTTCAAAATATATTATAAATATGTTAAATAAAAAAAATTCAATGGAATATGTTTTCATTTACGCAAGTAGCGACTAAAGTTCCGCCTACTGTGGAAAATACCACAAACCGAGTTTCAAAAAATGATGCCAAATCGGACTTTCGGAAGTAATTCAAAAATCTGGGGGATCGACACATTGACATTTGAGTTTTTATAAAGTGCCCCCTTTATTGAATTTCGAGTTTTTTTGTTGAATTTTTTGTTATTTGAAAATAATGAAAAATTCTTGTGTTTAACATCAAATGAATATAAATATACTTATGATTTAATTTAAAAAAAACTATATCAACATGTATAAGATTCAAAATAAGCCGAAAAAGTAAGTGCCTTTAATTAAGTTTCGCTAAGTGTATATTTGTTAAAGTGTTAGTTTTTGCATTTATACAATAGATCGCACCAGCGCACAGTGGGCGAAACGGCTGACTTAGCTCCGATTAAGTAATAACTTCTTTAAAAATGATGCTATTTTTGTACGGATAATTTTTTTCTCTAGATAAATATATTACGGATTAAAAGTAATGTAAAAAAAATGTTGATTAAGTGCCAATATTTTTATGTTTTATTTTTTATGACCAGTGTAAACCAGTCCTATTCGATGTCTGGTCGCTGCAGCGCACCCAAGGTTGTGCTACTGAACATTTTACCGATGGCTTTGCATGGGTGCCGTAAACAATAAAAATGTTTGTCCTTAATGTGTAATCCAGAAAAAGAATATCAATAGGAAGTATGTCAAAAAGTATTTAATAAAGTATCATTTGCTTGAGAAATGTAGATGAGCGCATTTCCAATTACATTTTTAAATCAGCATCTTTAACCATTATTAAGTCTGGCATTATGAAGTCCGATTTAGCTGGATAAAGAGACCAGTCTTCTTTTATAATATCAATCCAGCCATCAAGTTTACCATCAATCGCAACAACAACTCATTACCAAGTAAAACCATCCTAGCGATGAGTACCAAGAGGAGGATCCACAATCGAGTTACCTTGTGTAGGCTTCTACCCTGCGCTTGTGGGTCAAGATGAGTTACCAGATTTTCCTCGGCCTCGTTGGATCTCCATTCCAAATATCGGAATAAGGAACCATTTTGCATTAACCAGGCAAACAAATGCCTGCGAATGATGAAGCGGTAACCGATAAGCAATTTGGGGCACTGAAAATCTTAAAAATCAAGGAGCAAAACAATACAAGTTCCTGTATTCTGAAAGAATAACTTCTTGTTGAATTATGTAAATACGATAGGAAATAGTTACCTTCGAATAATTGAATAACGACAATGTGGTTCGAGATGGTGATAGACCAGACTTTCCTCGACATATTCAAAGCAGCATCTGAAAGCGAATAATTGTGGTATATAATGAAAATGTGAATTTGCAATAATTATTACCTTTATGGCACTGAAAACCACCAATTCCCTTTTGAATTTGGTTGAAAGTAACGTTTTTAAAATCTTCTAAATCAAGGAATAGAATAATTTAGAACTTCCTGTTTTCCACATTTAGGAAAAGGGAGATCGCAGCTCCTGAAAACGAATCCTTTGGATTTATAATGAAGATGTGAATTTGCAATAATATTTACCTTCGCTTACTAAATTTGAGATGTCCTCTGAGTATTTCTTCGACTAAGATGAAACTGATTTAGTTGAAAGTAAATGTTTTTAAGTCTTCAAAATCAAGGAATAAATCAATTTGAAAGTCCACGAGACCAACTATTTACGTTTTTCACATTTTTCCGTAATTGTAGAGGAAGGGTGTTTACTGCTCAAGTAACTTTAAACGACTGCTGATGAGAGGTTGATAATCTTATGATGTTGGTTTGAAGTATAATTAACCAGCCTACTTGTTTGTATTCTTGTTCAAAGAACGACTTTTGCATTGCCTACTATGTCAACATTTATGCAGTAGATATACAAACAAATGAAATACTTTTTTCCCATTCCCACTTTTAATTGATATTTAAAGCAGTTTCTAAAGGAAACAATTTGTAGACACATTTTCAATCGATGATTCACTGTGAATTTTTAATCTTAAAAAAAGAAATGATATATATCTTATTAACAATATAGTTTTAGATCAACAACTTCAGTTTTTTCACTGGATTATCATGAAACTTATTATTTGGCAGTTTTATATATATTTAAACGCTTAAGATCGAACTACTATATCATATAGCTCCCCATATAGCGGATGCAAAAGAAATTTTACTTGATGCATGTTACATCCAGATCGGCCCGGCGACTTACTTGATGATTGTATACAAATATACTCACAATCTGTTTTTTGAATCAAGAAAGACATTTTGGGGGTATCATGAAAAATTCATGGAAGCAGTACCTTGTTATTATTTCTATTAACCGACCAACTTGTGAATATTCAAACAATTCTTCAATTTAGGATGGACTTAAACTTACTGAAAAATTCATAAAATTCACATGAAGATTTTTATTGCTTTTACATAAAATTGTTAACTTACAATTATACGAAATTAAAGTTTACCTTTAATATATGTATGTATATCAAAAGACTGCATAAAGTAACTTTTGAATTTTTAATTATTTTCGATTTTTCATCCCTGAACTGTTTTAAATATTTTGGTAATAGATCTTTCGACGATTCAGATGAAGCGAGTAGTCCGATTTGCGGAAAGTTTACATATTTGCCATAAAGGATCACATGAGTTCTTCTCGATTGGCTCCACGACTGCTTCCAACTGGTGATTCTTGCTTTCAATGATCATATTCGAATTGGTCAAGTTTGGCCTTTTTTTCGAGACTTGTTTGTTTGGTTCTATTCTATTTTTGGCCCAGCTAACGGACATTTCAAATTTTGTATTTTCTTGCTTCTCTTTTTATGTGCAATTTATTTATTTTAATTTGTTTTTTTTATTGAAACTATTTTAGCTAATACCTACATATATGTAAATTCCTACAAATTTTTGTCAACTTTTATTAGATGTGAATAAATATGAATAAATTTGCCATTTGATGCAAAATTAATTTTTAGACCAAACAAGTCCTGAGAAAAAATGTATCAACGAATTCAATTCGAAGAATTTTAGTAAAAACATAATTCACTCTTTTATTTAATTTTTGTTTTGTTTAGTGAATTTGAAGGAACAATTGAAATATATTTTGAGAATATTTACAAAAAAGTATCCATAATTGAGCTGAGTGTTCAAACTTCGGTACGTAGTGCGAACCGTCCTTCTCTCTAAGCCTTTTTTGGCCTTTTCGAAGCGAGGGCTTTGCAGGTGCTTCTGATGTCATCTGCAAGTAAAAGCATCTCAGTGATGCGTACTAAGAGGAGGATCCAGAGGCTTCTCCCTCCAGAAATTTCGATTTTCCGTCGGCCTCGTTGGATCTCCATGCCAATGCAAAGGAATCTGGAACTGCTTCATTTTACCGGCAAATATCGGAATAAGGAATCATCTTGAACCATGAAGCATCTGAAAGAGAATCCTTGTGGTACATAATGAAGAAGTGAATTCGCAATAATATTTACTTGCGAATGATGAAGCGATAATCGATAAACAATTTAGGGCACTGAAAACCACCAACTCCTTTCCCAATTTGGTTGAAAATAAATCTTCAAAATCAAGGAATAAAGCAATTTAGAACTTCCTGTTTTCCACATTTAGGAAATGGAAAGGGGCTTTCGATTCAAGTAACTGCCGATAAAAGGTTGATAGATTTATATTGTTAGTTTGAATACGTAGCCTACTTGAACATGAGCCAAAATGTCCTAAATGTCACCCGCATCTGAAAGAATAAATTAATAAATAATTCTTCTTGAATTATGTTAATACGATTGGAAATAGTTACCTTCGAATAATTGGATAACGATGAGAACACCCACGCCTGGACTAAACTTACTTCCAAACAGAGATCCAAATACGAACATTTTTTTTCTTCATCCCAAATCACAGGAATCTGGGCATATTTAAGGTAGCTCGTGAAAACGAATCCTTGTTCTATATAATGAAGATGTGAATTCGCAATAATATTTACCTTCGCTCAATTTTTTAAAATACTAAATGGGATAAATTTTCAATTAAGGAATAAAATGATTTATAAGTTCCACAATCCAGTTAACTTCTGTAAGCTTCTCCCTCCAGAAATGTGGGTCGAGATGGTGATAGACCAGACTCTCCTCGACACATCCAAAGCAGCTTCTGAAAGCTAATAATTGTGCTGTTGAATTATGTAAAATCGGTATGAAATAGTTACCTTCGAATAATTGGAATAAATCAATTTGAAAGTCCACAAGACAAACTATTCACGTTTTTCACATTTTTCCGTAATTGTAGAGGAAAGGTGTTTACTGCTCAAGTAACTTTAAACAACTGCCGATGAGAGGTTGATAAACTTATGATATTGGTTTAAAGTGTCTGAGAAAGTCTTAACCTAGCCTACTTGTTTGTATAAACATGACACAAAATTATTCCCCATTTTTGTAGGATTGTGTTTAGCAAGTTGGTAAAATATTGCAAGATCCAATTTCATTGCATTTGTTCATTCTTATTTACATTAAAAATATTAAATTTATGAGAGATGAGAATTATCGGCGGGCGACTTTCTCAATCTCTTAAAAGGGAATGGAAAAGTCAGACTATGGATAGAGAGAAATAAAATTTAATATATCTGTTTGATTTATGAAAATTAAATGTATTGCAATCCATGTGAGTCCAATAGCCTGCAATTTTCTTTAGTGTCAGCAACAATTACCAGCAATCGTCAATGTGAGGACATGTTATCCTGCACCCGTCCAACTGCCACGCCCAGAACCGCCGCCGGTGCACCGCCCCACACAATATCAATTATCAAGACTTCCAAGTGTCGCTCAAGTGTCACGTCAAACACCAAAAGCTTCGAACCACACACACACACACAGACCCACCCACACACACACGTGAAGCTACACTTCGGTTTGGAGTTGTTAGTGGTTGGGTTTCCCTTTTTATTTTTTGCCTTTGAACCTCTTCTAATATCTCAACCATATCTTTTTATGCTGTGTGACTTTGATTGATTAGGAAAGCAATTGAGCGCAAAGCTCAATGTAAAATAAAAAAATAAAAATGGATGGACAAAAAATTGAAAAGAATTAACATAAATAAGGAGAGAAATTTTCATTGACAAGGGCAATTAGACCAAAAAATCTAAAGAAATGAGAACTTTTGAGGCGTTGGCTAATTAATGGCAGAGCCAAACAATGTGAAGGTTTATTGCCTGCTCGAAAGTTATTCGATTTTCCCATACCCTACGATAATGTAATTATGTTAAACTGGAATTGTTTATGGCATTTCCTTTCTCTTTAGTTCTTTCCACGATCAACCATGAAAAGTACCCAAGTTCTTGCTGTTTTTCATCGAATATTTAGTTAGAAGTATTAAAAATTTTGTTGTTTTTGGTAGAAATAGTGAATAAACGCTTATATGTAAAAACTAATTGTAATCAAAGTTGAGTTTGAACATGTTTACCATGCACTGGGTGCATTTTATGGGATTATTTCATTAAAATATTTACTACATTTAGAAGTTCTCTTATCGAAAAGCTTTCTTCCTTAAATTTTACTTAGATAAATAAAGTTACGATCAAAAATATAAATAAAGGAAAACAGTGCACGAATTAAGCATATTTAAGCTAATCTTTAACTTGATCTTTTTTTGTCGCGTGATTGACCCAAAAGAATGCTTAAATTTGTAATAAGTCTATTATTATTATTAAAGCTTGACACATTATTTATGCAAAAAATATTTAAAGTTTATCTCAAAAGTTTAAAACAGTTTATTTTTACCATTGATAGTACCCTCAAAATACTACAAAAAGTTTTAAATGGTAAAATGTAAAAAATTGGATTTTGTTTGATTTTTTTAACATTTAAAATATTACTTTGCTTCCAAAAATCGGTGCGTGACCGCGATAATGCCCATATATCTCTTTTTTAAAAGCAAATCCTCCTCGAAATTCCCATATAAAATATGAAGTTTCTCTGCACAATGCAAATTTTGCCATTTTATGAGCATTTAATTCAAAAATCCAGTGTGAGCAATAATTTTAGGTATTTTATTATTGCTTGATGTAATAAATATAATTTGTAAATATTTTTGGACATAATGGGCATGGCACCTAGCCCCCACGGCCAAATACTGAATTTTATCCACATAAGTATGCTATAAATTCGAATTTTTTTTGGTACTCGATATTTTCTTTAATTGCAAGTTCAAGATTCATTGGAAAATCTACAAAATGTTCATAACATAGGTCAATATCATTATCATCACCATTACCAATGCCTATAAAGAGGCGACAGAGAAATTCCAATTCTTCTTGCCAATAGAGAAATGGACGAAATTAAGGCTTAAAGCTAGCAAATTCACTGAGGTTAGGCACTAAAAAGTTCAATTGCAAGAAAAGTGGCTATTTGTGGCTATAGAGGCTTCCATATTATACACACAATTACTCATACTACCTATTACTATAAGGTGGACATTTTTTAAAACTCTCCTCAAAGTGAAAATTTATTTCCAAAGTTTTTCTTTGAGGATTGCTTAGACTTTCAAAAAAAATTTACCAACACTCAGTATAATCCCGACCTTTTCAATCCATGTTGAGTTTAATCGACAACTTTTTTTAATCAAATAATATGTACACTCAAAGTCGAGCAACAATTTTCGCCAAATTAAAGGAATTAAGTTTTATTCCAAACCACATTGCGCCAGATTCCCTTTTTTTTGGCATAAAGTCCAAAAATTGAGTAATGCATATTTAAAATTTAACTCAATATTTATAAAGGTAATACATTGGAGACATCGAATCGATAAAAGAAAACATTTTAGTGGCAGCGCTGCATTTTTGACGCGCTTCCAAAGTTGCATGTTTGATCAACTGTTTGTTTCGACAAAATTGGCTGGAATTTTAACTCAACTTTGCGCTTGTCTTGTGGTAGCATCGTTTATCTAAATCTTTGCCGGCAAAATTGTAAAAAAAGGTCAAGGCATGTCGAATATATTGTTATTACATGACTTCGAATTGTTCCTTCGGTGTTGCAGTTGTGGTTTGTCTTTGTGATGTCTTATTTTAAAAAAAAATCTAACCGAAGTGTTTGTGTATTGTAGAGTGAAAAAGCAATTTCTGCCAAGTTGTGCCAAAAAGTAATTACGCAAATGATTACTCTAGATGGTGCTTTTAAACATGTTATTAACAGTTTTTGCCCAATTTTGCCCATTCTCTTCATATTTTGTAATCTAAGGCAAGCTTAAAGTAAGGCATTCTGTCGTAATAGATGCTTAAATTAGTAAGATTAGAAGTCAAGAGGACCTATTTGAATTGATTATTGATGGATTGCATTTAAATGATGTATAAACTAACTTAAAAACTGAAATCAACAACAAAATAAGGAATTTATACCTAAATAGTGCAAGAAATCTACATAAATGTAATCCGCACAACTAAGATTTTTAAAAGGATGCTATTTTTCAAGTACAGGACGTCTTAAATCATCAAATTATTAACGCCGCGACTATCTTGGGGATTAAAATAGTTCTCGAACTACTAGATACAAAGCCTAAAAGTACGCAAAATGGTCAAATTCTATAGTTTTAATCTAATCGTAGTAAAGACATGATCCAATAGCAAAAACAAAAAATACGAAATTCTATTTTAGTCCTTCTAAAGTTCCTGCAAAATTTTAGTTCTCTAGCATTAAAACTGTAGTTTATGCCAAAAATATCAAAGAAGCTAACTTCGGCTAAGCCAAAGTTTGTATACCCTTGCAGCCCTTGACCATTACATTTTATTTCCTAAACAATTTTTTGTTTCTTAATCCAATAAAGAAATATTTTAAATACATTGGCTGGGGCCAGCCAATCGCCAAATAGTAAGCGTGCCACGACAATGTAGCGATTGATATTCATATTCACACACACACAATCGCAATTTTGACACATACATATATGTGCTTCACTGCTTATGCGTGCACTGCTTATGGCAGCAGTACTGCTGCATACTGCTGCTGCCATAAGCAGTGCACGCTATATAGGCAAATTTTATGTCGTCGAAATCAGGCGTTATGTTTATCCGATTGTTTTGAAATTCACGCATATGATGTAATCCCTTTTTATTTATGTACGTAATCAGTTTGGATAAGATTGTTCAAAAAATATAGAAGTTATTCGCATTTAACGTTTGTATTTGTATGTCAGCTATATGATATAGTTATCCGATCTTATTCAAAATCGCAGATGTGCATGTGGCTGTATAGAAAAGCTTATATACGAACTTTGAATGGCATAGCTCTAAAACTGTGGGACTAGATCGCGAAGCACCAGACAGACAGACGGACAGACGGACAGAAGGACAGACGGACATGGCTATATCAACTCGTCTTCTCTTGCTGATCAAGAATATATATACTTTATGGGGTCGGAAACGATCCCTTCTCTGCGTTACAAACATCTGACCAATTTTATAATACCCTCTGCAAGGGTATAAAAAAGTGATTCTGGCCCATAGTGCAAACACTGGTTTTCAACAGCAGTTTTCTCACCAGTGTTAGACAAGGTTGAAAAAACTAGTATGCAATAATGTGCATTGATGTTTAACTATTATTCGGAATTAAAACTTTTCAAATTCATAAACTTTTAAATATTGAATTAAATGCTCATAAAATGGCAAAATATCCCATAGTGCTCTGTAATAATTATATTATCTGTCCACACAATTATTTCACCATAGAAAACGACCTTCACTCGAAGTGGTAATACATATAGAGACGAATGAAACTAAATTAAATACGTACCAAATACTCATTTCCTATAGGCTTCGATACCTAATAAGCGAAAATTTCTCTTGAAAAAAACTATTGTAGAACAATATATGTAGCAAAACACAAGTGCAAAAGTTCCAAACTCGAAATTAAAGACATTTTGTCCGATTAGTCGACTCAATCGATAACTTTTGATTTATTATTAGAACTCAAGAAAAATATAGGGTGAGGTGAATACGCTTTAAATTAAATTAAACCATGTTTTTTTAGCTAATATATTCTATATTAGCTTCGATAGTCAATCATGCCTATGTCTCACCCAACCGAATCATATTGAAACTCATTGCTACAGGGTATCAAAAAGGTTAATGAAAATAAAATTTCAATTAAGTTTAATTGATAAATTGAAGCAGCCTAAGATGGGCAAATGATTGATGATGAAATGTTTTCTTTTTGACAAATTTAACTAATTCAATTAGTTGATACTTTAAAGAAATTCTAGGCCGAACGAATACTGAGGCAATTCATAGTTAAGCTGGATGCTCATTGAAAAAGGGCTGACACAAAGGCTCAGGCAAAGGGCAAACGCAAATGACAGCGATTTCTCATGTTTAGACATGGCTCTTTTTTATGTGGCACGGAAATTAAAGTAATCATTTTTTATTGCGCGAACAAACAAAGGCATTATATTTTACAACTAAGGAAATAGACACAGAGAAAGAAAGAGGCAGAGCGAGAAAGACCAAAGGCGAAAACGATGGAAAAATGGGGGTAGAGAGGCCAGTGGGGGGTGGTGGGGGAGGCAACAAGACCACAAACACTGCGCTGAAGGACAATTGAGTGCAGAAATATGGCGCGACTGAGAAACTATGCTGGCCAACGGATACATTGTCCAAACAGCCAAAACCAAACCGAAGCAAACCAACCAACAGGATGGACTCTCCACTCCAATCCCCCCATCCGACCTCCCATCCACCCCACTAGATTTGCCCCCTTCACTTTTTGCAGCAAGAACAAAGACTTTGGCAGCTGGCGACAATGACAACAGCCAGCGAAATAAAAACATATAAAAACCCCTTGGAAAATTGCATTAAAATCTATGGAGTGTGCATAGAATGTTCCTGTTGGCTCCCCACCCCCCTAACCCTCCCTCTCCCCCTACTACTCACTCACTTCTTACCACTATCCGCAGAAAAACTGGGATTCGGTTTCGGAACTACGAAATGGCGAATTCGTGAAAAATTAAAGGAAAAAGGATATGACGCCACATTGCAACATGAACGCAAAATTGCGATTTTATTATATTTTAACAATGCACTTCGTTACGTGATTCCCACTAGAAATGTCCTTCTTGTCCTCAAGGAGCGGCGCATACCACTGGTGGAGTGGGGGAGAGAGAGAGAGGGTAGTCGAGTGTTCGGGGTAACTCTTACCTAGTAATTTTCCGTTGGCGATGGTTTTATGCATGCGATCTGCTTGCTAGAATTCACAATTTACAGTCATATTCTTTTTTATTGAGTTTGCAGTGTCTCACAGAGAGAGAGTCGTAAATTCATTTTGGGGACCGGGCGAGAGCATGCTTTGGGCATATTTATTATGGAAACAATAAACAAATAAAATGCATTGCTTGTGCATTAAATTTGGCTTCAACATTTAACATTCATGTATGCAGTGCTCGGTTGTTTTTTTTGTTCATGACAATTGCAGCAAATGAAACGCGTCAAAGACAAATCAGATTATTCTATTTAAGCAAAATAATCAGAGTCAATCATGGGTTCAATCTGTTTACTTTAGAAACTGCTTTAAATATAAATTAAGAAAAACAGAAAATAGAAAAAATATTTTATTTATTTTCAATCTACTGCATAAATGTTGACATAGTAGGCAAAACAAAAGTCGTTTTTTGGAAACTTCCCGAACAAGAATACAAACAAGTAGGCTGGATAATTATATTTCAAACTAACATCATAAGATTATCAACCTCTCATCAGCAGATGTTAAAAGTTACTTGAGCAGTAAACACCTTTCCTCTACAATTACGGAAAAATGTGAAAAACGTGAAAAGTTTGTGTCGTGGACTTTCAAATTGATTTATTCCTTGATTTACAAAAAAGAAACTTAAGACCTACAAAATACGTAATCTGCTATTGTGAGCGTTTACCCCAGGCTTGTGTTCTCATCGTTATCCAATTATTCGAAGGTAACTATTTCCTACCGTTTTTACATAATTCAACAAGTGGTTATTGTTTCAGATGTGGAAAACAGGAAGTTCTAAATTGTTTTATTCCTTGAAGATTTAAAAACATTTATTTTCAACCAAATTGAAAAGAGAATTGGTGGTTTTCAGTGCCATAAAGGTAATAATTATTGCAAATTCACATCTTCATTATGTAGCACAATTATTCGCTTTCAGATGCTGCTTTTAATATGTCGAGAAAAGTCTGGCCTATCACCATCTCGAACCACATTGTCGTTATTCAACTATTCGAAGGTAACTATTTCCTATCGTATTTACATAATTCAAGAAGAGGTTATTCTTTCAGAATACAGGAACTTGTATTGTTTTGCTCCTTGATTAAGATTTTCAGTGCCCCAAATTGCTTATCGGTTACCGCTTCATCATTCGCAGGCATTTGTTTGCCTGGTTAATGCAAAATGGTTCCTTATTCCGATATTTGCCCGTGAAATTAGGCAGTTCCACATTCCTTTGCATTGGAATGGAGTTCCAACGAGGCCGACGGAAAATCGACATTTCTGGAGGGAGAAGCCTACGGAAGGCAACTGGATCCTCCTCTTAGTACGCATCACTGAGATGCAAAGCCCTCCGTTCGAAAAGGCCATCTTCATTATAGCACATTATATAGAACAAGAATTCGTTTTCAGGAGCTACTTTAAATATGCCCAGATTCCTTTGCATTGGGATGAAGATGATGAACGTCTTGTATAACCATCTCGACCCACAGCGCCTAGAGAGGTTAACTGGATTGTGGAAAAAAGCTAAATCTCGCTTTTTAACGCCAAAATTTAAAATTAGTGCTATAAATGAAATAAATATAGATGCTGCCGGAGCAGACAAATATTCCTCCGTGGTACCGAATTCGTTTAAATAAAATGTTAGTCCAAATTTAAAAAATGTGTGCATTAAGTTTACCAACACTGGTCTCCGAAGCCCCGTCTTTTCCCACGTTTAGCGTTATCCTCAATTGTCAAATTAACTTAGAAGTAGCATTTCTTTTAGCCATTTAATAACTGAAGTCCTGCTACTAGATTAGGTTCTACCCATGACCCACTTTGAGATCTGCATACTGAAGAAACTTCTACATATAACCATAAGCAGATTAAATGAAATGATCAATGATTTCGTCATTAGAGTTCCTAAAAAAGACTTGTTAAAATCTAGAAAATATTACTAAGAAATAGCGACCTTTTTTCATTTAGATTATTTTTTGTTTTTGCACTCTCTGTTTTGTGTCAAACCGCATTTCGGCTTGGGCTGACAATGAGAATGAGAACCCATGTCTCCAAAGGGTCTCAGCACAGTTTCGCGTTGAGCTGCTAAGGGAAAAGTTTATGCACCAAATTGTTTTCACCTGCTGTCCCAAATTTATAACGCCTGAGCCTTTATTTTTATTTGTATAATCCTTTCGGTTATGCCCTTGTCATACCACCCCCCACCCCACTCCATCCACCCGCCCACATCTCTGCACCGTAAACCGTAACTTTTGCACATGACAGAAACCAGAATTGGTATTTCCACCATGGCACATGGATTAAGTGAAAGACAAAAACCGTAGGCGAATTGCAAAAATTTTCCTTCTCCGCACAGTGGGTCAGTTCTTTTCGTTGTTTTCTTTTCTCCTCATTTTTATGGCATCTCATCTTTAACTTTGCATAATGTGTTTTTTTGGGCAATTTTTATGAGAACATGACTCTCACACTCTCGACCGAGAGCGACCAAGCGACCGTGCGACCGCCGTCTCGGCATAATGGCCAGCACACTTGTTGTGCCCGCGGGCTATGAGTTGATGAGTCGGCACAGCGAAAATTTTTCAATGGCTTCCGCTCATTAAACGCCCAGAAATTATATTAAATTTACTGCATAAAAAAGTTGTAAATATTTTTATGCCTGCATTAATATGCAACGCCAACCACTGTGGCCAATGGAATGAAAGTGGGCGTCTCTGTTGGTTGGAGTTCTCCGGCTGGCTGGCTGGCTGGCTGGCTGTCGCTGCTAATACCACCGCTAATAAAATCTTACTGCCGCAGCACCGTCAGATCCATGAAACACAGCTGTGTGCAGTCATTTTTACTGCTGCAGTGCCCAGGCCCACAATTTTGTCGGTCATAGAAATGAAGACGATGGCAAAAGGTCAACCCAAAAAGCACTGACTTTGTCTTTACATAAGCGCTGAGATATGCGGTTCAAAGAGTGCCAAGCTCAAGTTTTCAAAAACCTCTGTTAATATTTTGCAAGACTTACTGTACGCATAGTTATTATGTATATTATTATTATACTAGTTTTATTTTTATACCCTTGCAAAAAGGGTATATTAATTTTGGTCAGAAGTGTGCAACGCATAGAAGGAGGCATCTCCGACCATATAAAGTATATATATTCTTGATCAGGATGACAAGACGAGTTCAAATCCGTTTGTCCGTCTGTCTGTCCGTCTGTCCGTCTGTCCGTCTGTCCGTCTGTCCGTCTGTCTGTCTGTCTGTCTGTCTGTCTGTCTGGATCAACAGCTTCTCCTCCGAAACCGCTATAGCTACAGATCTGAAACTTTGCACGGAGTCTTGTATATACTGCAGGCATTGTATATCTCGGATTCATCCGGATCGAACAACTATATCATATAGCTCCCATAGGAACCATCGGTCGAAAAATGAGTTTTAGATCAATAACTTCTTTCTTTTTCACCCGATTATCATAAAACGTAACATTTGGCAGTTTACTATACATCCAAACATCCGTGCGAAATTTAATCAAGATCGGACTACTATATTATATAGCTCCCATAGGAACAATCGGACCAAAAATAGTTTTTCTTCTAGAAACTTTTTTGTTTCTTGAGCGATCATCGTCAAACTAAGTAAATTACATTTTCACATAGAAAGATATAATATAGGGTAAATTTGATCAAAATCGGATGACTATATCATATAGCTGTCATACAAACATATGAAAAAATTGCATGCTGCATGTCTACATACATGCATATGTATGCGAGCCGTGCTATGGCGTGTAAAAACGGATTTTGACACCAGGGTCTTTACATTTAGATAACTCTTTTTAGAGATCTACTAACATAAGAGCTTGCAAGGGTATACAAACTTCGGCATGGCCGAAGTTAGCCCGGCCTTCTGGTTTTAGGATAATTTTAAGTGTTAAGTGCATTGCACGAATTTTTTTTTAAGTTATACTCGTTAATTCAAAGAATATAACAAACAATGAAGTGCCTAAATATATTATGGAAAACTTCTAAACAAAACTGCGTTTAAATTTTTTAGATATCTTCAATAATTCAGTGGGTACGTTCTCTTAAAATTTTTCTGTACCGCTGCACGAAATAAGCTGTGAGCCACTGTATGTAGTCACCACGAGCTTAAGTTTCCGACTACATAACATTCGAAATATTACAGCTCTACATGAATCAAGGTTTCAAAAGGTTTCGTTTTTCAATAGAAGCGACGATGAAGCAAAGAGAGCTACAATCTCGAGTTTGTGCGTAAGATGACGCACAAGCAACATAGGCACGCACAAGCATGGGTAGAGTGCCACTCCTCTATGCATTGACTCGTGTTGCTTATGTTTTTTCTATTATTTTGATTAGGAATATAGTTTATGATTAAGGTTTAAACTTGGAATTGTAGGTATCTAATTATTTACACATACCACAGTGGATCCTAACACTCACATATACTTAGATACATAGGATAAGATCCTCATACTCTTAGGTACCACACGCATACATGTATATTAGAATAAGCTAGCATAAGATACTGAAATAAATGAGTTCATAACCATCACCGACCAGAGCCGACGAGTGCTTACAGAATTTGATAAATCTAAGAATTGGCTTTGGTTTCTGACTATTGAACATCTGGACTTCTTGACCAAACTTAGCACCAACGATTGAACTTTGACTTAGTCGATCTTTGATCTCGATGACTGGGGCTTCGTTTATTTTATTGAACTTTTCCGGTCTGTCTCTTTGTTCCTCTTCTTTCGACTGTAGGTCAAAATGTGCCTCGAACCACTTATCTCTCTGCTCCTGCAATTTGGTGTGACCCTTCTCGTAAAATATACTTAGGTACATACATCGATCAACAGCAGAGAAAATGTCTATTTGTCTGTTTTGGGAAACGCTAGACTAGAGCTGAGCTCATATTTGATTTATTTTTCAAATTTCACCATACAAATTCTCCTCTTTTAGAACCACGAGCACTAGAAACTAGTTGCCTTGGCTTCGCTTTCGACGATAGGATAGAATAGAGAGAGATATGTTATTTGTATTAAATCATGAGTATTAGCATCTATTGAAATAAAAATGATTGAACACGGAAACGAGTTGCGGCAATTTACTCGAGTTGCTTATCAACCGATTTGCGCGATAGAATCCATCATCAAATATCGGCTAGCTTGATGAGTTCAGGGATAGATTCAATATCGATGGATGGCTAGCAAAAAAATAGTCAACAAAAGACGTTTCTCGGACTGGGAGAATGACAATTCAGTTGTAAGCTACCAGCTCTAATTAGGCCACATATTTTTCTGTGACCTCCTACTCTTCGAATCATCCCTTCTCCATCTCACCCTAAGACCCTAAATACCATCTTCCAATTGGAACTATAGGGTGTACTTTTAGGCAAGAAAGGAATTGCAACCCCTAAAAGTATCTTCTGCGATTGCTCCTTGTAATTCTCAAGCGTTTATTTGTTACAAGTGTGAAATAAATGTGGCATTTTCCCTAATAGTTTTCGTTCTTGCTTCGGCAGAACATATACTAAAATTGGAACGATACAGAGAAGATTAGCATGGCCCCTGCGCAAGGATGACACGCAAAATCGTGAAGCGTTCCACATTTTTTTGCTAAAATATCATTTCAAAAATGTTATAAGTTGTATACAAAGGAAGTAGTATTAAAATATTGTTCAATTAATTTTAATTATGATTTAAAAAAAAAAACCGACAAATATAATTATTATTGAGACAAGTTAGGAAACCAGAATTTAAAATGCTACAAAAAAATCATACATTAAATATAAATTTAGAAATATGTATATATGTATGATCTTGAACTCGCATAAATTTATATATTTTGATAAGTTTACCAACAAATAACAACATATGTATGTATGTATATTGTGACATAATGTGACAACATGCAGAAACTAAACAACATGACGTAGCACCTGATTTTCACTAATCTATCATTTCCATTATGGAAATTTTTTCAAAATGTAGCTTCATACTAATTTAAAAAAAAAAACCACTTGGACAGGTTCTTGATTCTATTTTTTGATTTACTTAAATTACCCTATAATTAATTCTTGTATGTAGGTATAAAATATATATTGTGTTATTTTGCAAGCAGGAAGATTTTGGGAGAGAAAAAAAGTGTGGGACTACATACAAAATATTTTGGCTCTCACTGATCTAGTAAGTAAATAATAAATAAATGTATGGATTAATCGGCTAGCAAAAAAAATAGTCAACGAAAGACGTACTCGGACTAGGAGAATAGCAATTCAGTTGTAAATTCCCTGAACCTACCAGCCCTATCTTAGGCCACTTACTTTTCTGTGACTTCCTAACTTCTCTCATACTAAGAGCATATTATCATTGGGGAGCTACCATGAACTGGGTTCTAGCAAATTGGGGCCCCGCTTCTCTTATGGCTATCTGTGATCTTCATTCAAAGTTCCTATAATTATTTTAGCTTCAGAAACTATTTATTTCCTCGAAATTTTTTCTCTCTGCAATTTTTTTTGCTTTTCATTATGCATACTTTTTTTCATTCTTGGTTAAGACCAAACCCAGAAGAATTCTCTCTTAAATTTCCCGTTCTAAATATTTCGGAACCGGAGTCGGAACCGGAATACCTCGTGAACCGGATCTGTGCTCACTAGCTCCCGCCAAATTTCTCGCCAGGTTTCCCGCCGTCTGGACAGCACTAGTAACCATCACCAATAACAGCATCTATCGGTTTTATCGACATATATTTTACAATGTAAAATTTACATAGCACATAAAAACTCCATATGTAGACATGGAAATTTGAACTCAATGTATACGCAATGTATTATAAATATAATTTTGAAACAAATGTGACGAATTACTAATGATATCGAGTACCCATAATTTGTCCCTGGGCTAGATTTAATATCGTGTTTGAACGTGTTTTATGATCAATGCTAAGCCCTGTCTTAGCTGTCCCAGTTTAGATATCGTCTCTGGCCATGCCCTTCTAATCCTTCGAGCACAAAACATGGATATTTCGTATATTGCAGGCTTACTTTTCTAGTTTAAAAACTAAATTTAATTTACTTTCGTCAAAAACTAGGAAGCCAGAGCATTAACTTTTCTGGACTATTATTCTCGAGGGCATCATTAAAAGTATTCATGCCCTGCCAGACCAGGGCAATGGTAAAAAGATAAATAGTCCTGCTAAGTATCGTAATTGGCAATTTTCGCCATAGAGAACCCATAATGGCTTCCAAGATGTTCTTGAACAAACTGAATGCAAGCACTGTCGAATGAATCACAATCCAGGGTATCATGTAATCGGGAGAGACCTGCAAACAAGCTTCTAGAGAATATGTTCACCAATATCTTTTGCAACTTACATTTAACACAGCATTGGCCAGCATTAACCAACAATTACTGAGAATGAAATGAGCTATTAACTGCAGACGACGCTTTGCAAATTTAGGTAGAACATGATATTGATTATTATACCAAGAGCTTGACGATGTCCTGCAATCGCAATTATAAATTTCGTATATAAACGAATAAATACTTCGCACCTACAACTTGCAAATATAAAATTATCTACGCATAAAAAATATAAGAAATGCGTGTTACCGTTCCGTATAGACTGAACGCGAATAATGTCCAAAAGTAAACGGCATAACAGGCTTCCTTACAGTTCATACAATGGTCCATTTTGCGTCTGAAGGTCCGCCATTGCGCAGAGTCCAAAAAGCTAAACAATTCATAAGAATCCTCGCACGCATTCGCCACTAACTCGTGGGAGCCGCCCAACATGCAAAACAGTTCTTCATACGGTATAACGCGCATTATTAACAAAACTTAAAAAACTTTATTAAATTAAATTTTGAATTCGCACGACGAAACACGAACTATATAAACTGACTTTTAAAAAAATAACACAAAACGATAGCTCTCAGAATATTATGAAATTTTGATATAAAAACCAAGGAATGTTTCGTTCTAATGAATAAGTACTTTCTCTTATTTGAGAACCAGTTTAGAGCCTTTAATAACTCATCTATTTAATTTCACTACCTAATCGATAGACAAAATAAAGTCGATAGTCGATATTTTATGAACAATGTTGAGAAATTGTTTATGCAAGAGATGTAAATAATTAAAGAAAACAATGCCAATTGTGATAAAACTCGCTTCATATGAGTATATTAAAGATGCCAAAATATATGTCACAGGTAGAAGGACTGATAAAAATATCAAAGAAGCTAACTGGCTATGCCGAAGTTTGTATACCCTTGCAGCCCTTAATCAAAATTTTTTGTGTGTTATTCCAATGACGCAATACTTTAAATACACAAAAAAAAAATTGTCATCGATTTACGTGGGATTCGAACACGCGTCTATTGGTTTAATAAACAAAAGAAAATAATTTTTTTAAATATTTATGTCGGGAACGAGACTCGAACACGCACCCTTCACACACACACAACATCGCAATTTTGAGACATATATATGCTTTACTGCCTATGCGTGTGTGTGTATATAGGCAAATTTTATATCGACGAAATCAGACATTATGTTTATTTGATTCTTTTGATATCCAGGCATATGATGTAATGCACATATGTTTATGTACGTAATCAGTTTGGATAAGATTCTAAAAGAAATAGGAAAGTTATTCGCATTTAACGTTAGTATTTGCATGGCATCTATATGATATAGTGGTCCGATCTTTCGCAGATGTGCATTCTAGGTAAGCTTATATACGAATTTTAAAAGCCATAGCTCGAAAACTGTGGGCCTAGTTTGCATAGTACCAGACAGACAGACGGACATGGCTATATCAACTTCTCTTCTCTTGCTAATCAAGTATATATATACTTTATGGGGTAGGAAACGATCCCTTCTCTGCGTTACAAAAGGGTATAAAACACTGGAAATAGGCAAAAATACTGTATTTATTTGTATATAGTAGCCAATCTATTGCATAAATGTTGACATAGTAGGCAATGCAAAGGTCGTACTTTGGAAACTTCCCGAACAAGCATACAAACAAGTAGGCTGGATAATTATACTTCAAACTAACATCATCAGATTATCAACCTCTCACCAGCATTCGCTTAAAGTTACTTGAGCAGTAAACACCTTTCCTCTACAATTACGGAAAAATGTGAAAAACGTGAATAGTTTGTCTCGTGGACTTTCAAACGGATTTATTCCTTGTGCATTATACAAGTCGCCACTGTGCATCTGGCTACGGGTGCTCCATACCACCTAAATCTTTTCTATTTTTAAGGATAAGACGTACATCTTCCAATAAAAAATAATCATCAACAGTAAACATCCTTTCAAATCTGGAAGATATGGTAGCGATATCATCATGCGAGAAACGCCCCATCCATCCAGTCGAAACCAAAGGCCTAAAAATTTCCTTTGGAAACTCACAATTCATCCATTCGTCAACAATACAATCGAAAATTAATTCATCCAAGAAATCGCCTCGAGGAATATCCAGACCAATAGAATGTCTCCATGGGTCGTTCAGTCCCAAAAGCGATTCCTGATACTTGACATGAAAAACTTCTTCATTTCTTTTAAGAGTTATGATACAATTTAGCCACAACAATACATCAAACTTAAATAGAGATAGGTTGTGCTCATGAAATCTTCCTTTCGAAATGACTTCAAATGCAATAATTCGATACCAAATGTATCGTACAGTTTCGTCAATCCTGTAATGCTTAATTAGAAAATTAATCATAAGATTACGTTTTCCAATAAATTGCTTTCCAGATGAAAAAGTATCATCGAGATCCTTCATACTAGTAGAAGTGTATAATTCTTTTCCATAGAATTCGATTATTTTCTCAACCCTGTCAAATAAGGATAGAGAGGGACTATAGCCCACATCATCTAAAACGGAGGGGTAACCTTCCGCGGTCATACCTCGCGCTCTTCGCATTTCGATTGGAAGCAAATGCTTCTGCTTAAAATTATAAATTTCAATGCCATCATATTTCTTCACACTCTTTTCGAGTGGATCGACGAGTCTAAAAAACATACTTGACAACACATTGCTATCAGCTTTCACCAAAATTTCTCCGGCAATAAATCCGCCGAGCCATTCATCAAGCGAATGCCAGATATAACCTGAATGTTTTTCATAAGCACGTGTCTTAACCAAAGGTAAAGCGACGGCTATCGAATCATTCCTTTTCAGTCGTTTCGTTATCTGTTCCTTTCCTGGGGAACGGACAAACGTATAAAAATTCAATAGAATCTTGTGAAAAAAGGAAAATAAATAAAAATCATTTTTATTAATTTCCTCAACTATCAATCGCATAGCGTGTCCACTACAGGTACAAATATCATCAGCAAAAGAAAAGACTTGTGGGAAGCGGACACACTTCTTTCCCAACTTTCTTGCAGCTTCTAGCTTAGAATTTTGATAAGCTTGCAGTCCAAAACGGCATCTGAGTTCATTTCCAATCTTCAATAATTTATAGTTTACTGAAGTCAGTAATTCATCTTTAAATACTTCAAGATTAATAGGTATGAGTATTCTCAAGTCTTTTATCAAGCGGCCGATGAATACTCTGGAATCGACCAATGAAAAACGCATTAGGCTATCATCATAGGGAACATTATATTCCAAATCTTCTAAAAGTTTGTTCTTTGTGAAGAAACTTATAATTCCAGTCGCTTTTTCCAAATAAACACGAATGGAAGCTGGATCATTCCTATTTAATTCATTCCTTGATTTACAAAAAAGAAACTTAAAACTTACAAAATACGTAAACTTGGACATCTCCTTTGAGTTTATTCCAGCGTCGTCCAATTATTCGAAGGTAACTATTTCTTAGCGTACTTACATAATTGAACAAGAGGTTATTTTTTCTGAATACAGGAACTTCTAAATTGTTTTATTCCTTGATTTTGAAGATTTAACATTAATTTTCAACCAAATTAAGAAAGGAGTTGGTGTTTTTCAGTGCCCTAAATTGCTCATCGGTTATCGCTTCATCATTCGCAGGTAAATATTAATCCTAAGGTTATTATTGCAAATTCACATCTCCATTATGTACCACAGGCATTCGATTTCAGGTGCTGCTTTAAATGTGCCCATATTCCTCTGCATTGGGATGAAGATGATGAACGTCTTGTATAACCGTCTCGACCCACAGCACCTACAGAAGTAACTGGATTGTGGAACGTCTAAACGGTTTTATTCCTTGATAGAAAATTCTTCCATTTAGTATTTAAAAAATTGAGAAGGTGGTGGTTTTCAGTGCCATAAATTATTGCAAATTCATAACTTCATTCGCTTTCAGGAGCTACTTTAAATATGCCCAGATTCCTGTGCATTTGGATGGCAAAAAAATGCTCGTATTTGGATTTCTGGAAGACGGTTTAGTCCAGGCTTTTGCTCTCGTCGTCATCCAATTATTCGAAGGTAACTATTTCCTACCGTTTTTACATAATTCAACAGCACAATTAATCGCTTTTAGATGCTGTTTCGAATATGCCGAGGACCCACATTTCTGGAGGGAGAAGATTACAGAAGTTAACTGGATTGTGGAACGTCTAAATGGTTTTATTCCTTGATTGCAAATTTACCCCATTTAGTATTTAAAAAAATGAGCGAAGGTAAATATTATTGCGAATTCACATCTTCATAATATAGAACAAGGATTCGTTTTCAGGAGCTGCTTTAAATATGCCCAGATTCCTGTGCATTCGCATGGAGATCCAACAAGCCCGAGGAAAGTCTAGTATCTGGTATCTTGACCCACAGCACCTACAGAAGTTCACTGCAACTTCTAAATAATTTTATTCCTTGATTAAAAATTTCCCCATTTAGTATTTAAAAAACGGTAAATATTATTGCAAATTCATTTCATTATTATTCCCGAAACTTTGCAAATTGGAGTTCGATGTGGTAGCTAAATACAATGGTAGTGCTATAAATTCCTTAGCCTGGTGACCCTGATTCATAAAGCGAAGGTAAATGTTATTGCGAATTCTCTTTCAGATAATGCTTTGTGATAGTTTTCAGCGCCATTCTGCACCTGCCTAATGCCAGATGGTTCCTTATTTCTATATGAAATCGTGCGATAGAGAGGTGTACCAGATTCCTTTGTATTGGCTTTAGATCCAACGTGGCCGATTAGAAATTGGATTAGCTAACTTTTGGCGTCTTTTGTATCTGGCAACTTATGAAATAAATTTTTGAAAATAAATGTTCATACAATTATGTATATTTGGAACATAAGACTTAATGCTGGGATCTTTTGGGTATCGGAAATTACTGAATAGGTTTAAAATTTCTTTTATTCTTCTTTTTTTTATAGTTGGTCAAATCTATTTACTTGAGCCAAAAATTGTGGAATTTCAGCTATGTTTTTGAAAATATAAAATGAAATGTGTGCTGCCAGGTATTTTAAAAATGTGATCCACGGGGGCCACATGGAATGCCACTGGCAACTTTCAGTATCCCTACTCCAATACTCCAATGCCAACTACGAATCATTTGCGACTGCCACTAGCCATATTTTTTATCCGCCGTCGGCAAAGGATTATATCGAGAAACTTATTACCTACACCAACACAGTGGCGGATCGTGGACTCTATTTTGGGGGGGGAAATCGAAGACAAAAATTTTTTTCACCAAGTATGGAAGAAATTTAATTTTATTTATTATAACTATTTAATTTCTTAAATATATATATTTATATTTTTGTAAGTCATAAATATTAAATACATAAAAGTGTTTTCAAACTTGATTTCTGGTATATATTACGCGTAGATGATAAAATTCTACGCTTCATCAAAAAATCTACGTTAATGAAATTAATAACACAAATAAGTTGCTGTCTCAAACAGAAATTACAAAGCCATTCGGTGTGCTCCTAGATTTGCGAACCGTTCAATGCCCTTTTTCACCCCCGTAGATCCGCTACTGCAGCAACGTCCATAACCGACACAGTACAGATCCAATCTATCAATTTGGTTCTGGTTTCCTTCGTTGTTCACCATAAAAATGCCAAAATCCGCAAAATAATAAATTTACATCTTAGTCTGTTAATTCATTAGCCTACTTCTATTTTAATTTAGGAAAACTGCTCTAAATTTCATATTTTGTTAAAAATATTATATAATAATATGCCACAAGGTTTCTTTTGAATAGAATTCGATATCCTTTTTCAGTTGCCTCTTCGGATTGGCAGCCAAATCAGTGGACTAAGAATCCTGTTGAACCACATGATTAATAATCTTAGTAATCTTTCCAAATTTAATCGCTTTCTGGTTAAAACCGTTTGCGTCTCGCATCAAGTTTTTTTTTCGCGTTGCAAATATTTAATCAAAATAAAAAGACACTTTCCCCATTTGCAAGAGCATAAAAATGAAAAGTCTTTACCTTTTGCATATATTTTTGGCTATCGCTTGGAGGCATTTGGGTAATATTTACAATATACTCGTGCTTTTACTATCATTTCCATCATCATCATCATCATCATGTTGTCTCTGGGTTTTTGTTGATATGTCATTTAATTTAAATACAAATTAAAAGATTATGATGCCACACCGATGTTGTCGTTAAAGCGTTTAGCATTTTACATTTAATGCAACTTTATGACAGCCACTTGCCCAGGGGCCAAAGATTGACCCGCCCACCCTCATACCCACACACACACATTCTACCGTAATTTGCCACGCCTTTTCAAGTGCCTGCGTCACATTTACCTGAGACTCGTTTGCTTTCTTTCTGTTTTCTTTGGTTTTTCCTTTCACTAATTTGCCCGCAATTTACATAAAGTTCTTAGCCAAAGTAATTTTTTTTTTTCTTGCATATATTTTTGGAGGGTAAACTTTGCGCACTTTTCTTTGTTGGCTTTGGGTTTTTTTTTCTTCCTATTTTTTTTTGTCCATTCTAAACTTGATTAAATTAGAGAGAGCGAGTAAGAGGCAACTTAATGATAGGCAGCTGTATTTTAGTGCCTGTCCGGTAGAATATTAGTTAAGTTCCTTCACTTCATGCTGCGTGTAGTTGTTTTTAAGCATTGTGACAGTTGTATGACTTAGCATTTATAGTTTTTGAGTTGTAATTTTAGAGATTTATTTATGCATGAAATGCAAACAAAATCTGAATAATTACCAACAAAAGCCCAACTGGCTGGCTGCCTAGCTGACTGGCTGAATGACTGCCTGACTGACAGGCCAAACAAAAGGCTAGAGTCTTCTTCGCTCAGAACAAACAAATAAACCAAAATCAAGCAACAATTCCCTTGCCCCCGGACAGTATGAAGAGCGTAAGCCTGTCAGAGAATATCTCATATATAATCATTTTCCATACAGATAAATACAACTGTAAAATGTTATACACACACACACCCACACCTACACACACATGTGGTACATATATGCCAAAACAAGACATCCTCCTCCTCATCATGACAGACAGACTCGAACAACAATGGAGTCGAAATAATATGCAAAGATGTTTTGAATTGAACATGATGGACAGAAAAAGGAGAATCAAACTCAGAAACTTAAGACGCATTATCCCTTGGCATGTCTGCATGGTTTGCAAAACAAAATATTGCACAATAAATTAAGCAATTTAAAACGATATGCAACAACAAAAAACTTAACAAGTTTTTCTTTTTTGAAATTCCGGTGTTTAACAAATATTTTAAATTCAAAGAAAAGAATTTTCCATTGTTGCAATCATCTACATATGTACATACCTGCTGCCCTTTGGTCGGTTTCGAAGTGGTGCAGGTTAAAATTAATAATTGTAAAGCAGAGAAAAAACATTTCTAAGCTCTTAAAATAAAAATTGGATTTTGACGTAGATTTCAGACTTTTTCTTGTTTAAATCGCAGAGTAAAGATGAAATTAAAAAGAGTTAGTGAAAGAAAAAGCAGATTATAAAAATGGCTTCGTTTATCTATTAAACAAAAGTCTCATCTTTCAAAAGTTTATTTATTTTTGTAATCTGCCAAAAAGCAAGTTTTATAAAATGTAAATTAAGTTCACAGTGATGAATTGTTTTCAAGCCATTGTTAATATATAATGCATTACACAGGACAACATGATTTTTGGCGACTTCAAATTTGAGAGGTTTCCCTAACTAATTCGAGTACCCTAATTCTGAATGTAAGCTCGGTTTTCACAAAATTTCAAAACACTAAAGTCTGGGATTGTAAAACATGCACCAAAAAAGATGCTATACAGAGACAAAGAATTTTTTTTTTTACATTTTAAACACTTTTTAGAATGTCCTGTATCAAAAATATTGTCCTTGTTGTACACATTGTTAATAAACAATTTGTTAGATGCAAAAGATTCCAAAAATTCAATAAAATTGAAAAAAAATAAATATCGATAGCTTTAAATATTAAAGTTTGAGTGTACAATTTCAAACACAAACAAAAATTCATTAGAATTGAATAAAATAAATATCGATAGGTTTAAATATTAAAGTTTGAGTGAAAGATTTCAAACAAATTTTTTCCCGAAAACCTCACATGATGGTAACACTTTGTGTTTTAGAGGTTTTGTGATTGAAATATCTGTCAAACTATTTTCAATTTCCTTCCTCACTAATATTTTGTTAATCCTCATGCCTATCCCAAATACTGCTAGTCCAGCTGGCACACCCTGCGTATACGTTACTGATGTCTGACAAGTCTTTTGCCAAAAAACGTACTAAAACACCAAATTATTTAAAATTGTTCCTGTGGGTCCCGACATTTCCCGAAATTTTTCCATTATTTAAGGATTTTAAGATTGATTATCCTAAAAGAACTTAAGAATACTGTTTATTAATAATTTTTTCTACTTAGAATTTTATAACAAAAAAATGTATAACAAAAAAATATTGATATTCTCATATAACAAAAAATGTTGATATTCTCATAATTGTCTACATTTGGTATAATTTTTACCTTTAAAACTTTGATGATAGATTAAGACTATTATTTAAAAATCATGTTTTCTCCAAATGTTCTTCTTAGAAACGTGTTTTTCTTTCTTCCAAAATGCTACTGGTCAAGATCAATATATAATCGGTATATAAACTACTATTTATGTTGGGATTAAGCAAATTAACGAATGATCAAAAATTCAGTAACAAATTTTTATTGGTGTTAGATTCGTGTTGAAAACATGTTCGATTCGGTTTTCATTTGGATACATCAGGTGGAATCTTGAAATGGGAATTTTTGTCCTTATTGCAATACCAATTCGTATTTGTGTTTCTATTCCAATTCCAGTTCATGGCCATGGCCAATTGTTATGGGAAAAGTTGAAGCCAAAAATCGCTAAACTCTAATGAGTTGGTATCGCTAAAATCAGAGAAAGAGTAAGAGAGAGAGAGAGATAGCAAGGGGATTGGGAAATGAGAATGTGATTTGATAGCACACCCAATTCCCCATCAAAGTCATTAAGTAGAAAACCCTTTTGGCTTCTTTCCACGCATTTCGGTTTTGTCTTCTAATGACTTCATCTCTGTGCTTTGAGTGGGAGACAATTCCACATCGGCCTTATAGCCATTGTGGTGGTGTTTGACACAACAACTACAACAACAGCAATAAGAACCACTGAAACGGAGAGAGAGAGGGAACACTCGTAACTACAAACAACTTTTTAATTGCAATTAAATACGTAACAAGTTTTTAGTTGTAAGTGCGAGGACCCAAACTTGGCTTTGGCTTAGGATTTGGCTTTGGCTTTCGACTGAGTTTTCGCAGTGGCCATTGTTGCTGCTGTTATTATTGTTGGATTTCCCTTATCTTTACCCAGCTATCTAAGGAAATATATGAAATTCTATCTCTGTCTGTGTGTGTGTGGGTGGGTGGGTGTGCGGGTGTGTGTGTGTGGGTGTATTGCAAAATTGAGTTGTTCGCTTTGGGGTTTTAATTGTTAATTGTTTGCTCAACGGGCAACGTTTTGATGTCGCTGATGACAGTCGAATGATGCAGGAGATGGCAACCGAGTTTGCTGAAGTGTAGTGAACTCTCGGGGATTATTCAAGCATCGTTGATAGCAAAAGTCATGGCAATAAAGGAGGGGGGGGGGGGGAATGACTCAAAAGATATATTTTTAATTTCCAACAGCACTGGGATTAGATCTCCCATCTCATCATTTTGAAAGGGATTGCTGAAGCAAATAAATGAGATTAGGATATTCCAATATACTATAACTTTCAATATTAACTTTAAATGGTGTTTCGTAATCTCATATTTAAGTCGGAAAACAGCAAACAAAATAATATAAAAAAAGCAGATTAATTTCTGTTCCATTTCTATGACCAAAAATTAAATTTGCAAAGTTAAAAAAGAAATTTTTCAGGTAAGTTTAATCCAAAGTTTTAAATTTTTGAATAAATTTGTTGGTTATTAAAACTAACCAAAAGTCCTTCGGACACTGATCTAAACTAATTAAAATACGAGTCAATACAGTCAACACACTATTCTTTTAGTTTTAATAATGATAACTGATGTCTGATTCAAATAAATTGTGTAAAATTAAAAAGTCCGTAAAATAAAAATTAATTTTTTGATATTTATCGTATCGCAATTTGATTTGGCACACAAATACTTATTATGAATATCAATCATTCCATCAAATTCCACCGAGTCATACAAAGAAACGTTTGTACTCAAAGTGGTGCTGATTTGGCCAGTGGGGGCGCCAACGAGCGAGACGCCATGTGTTAGAAATCGCGGGGTACGAAAGAAATTCAATAGATTTTTGATTTGGTTTTACAATTTGGAAGTAGTTTTTCACTTGATGCATGGTATATCCAAGTCGCCCGGCGACTTACTTTTTTTTTATTTGTGGGTAAAGAAATTATTCTATTTAAGCAAAATAATCAGAGTCAATCATGGATTCAATCTGTGTCTACAAATTGTTTACTTTAGAAACTGCTTTAAATATCCATTAAGAAAAACTGAAAATAGAAAAAATATTTTATTTATTTTCAATCTACTGCATAAATGTTGACATAGTAGGCAATGCAAAAGTCGTTCTTTGAACAAGAATACAAACAAGTAGGCTGGATAATTTTATTTCAAACTAACATCATAAGATTATCAACCTCTCATCAGCAGTCGTTTAAAGTTACTTGAGCAGTAAACACCTTTCCTCTACAATTACAGAAAAATGTGAAAAACGTGAATAGTTTGTCTCGTGGACTTTCAAATTGATTTATTCCTTGATTTACAAAAAAAGAATCTTAAGGACCTACAAAATACGTAATCTGCTATTGTGAGCGTTTACCCCAGGCTTGTGCTCTCGTCGTTATCCAATTATTTGAAGGTAACTATTTCCTACCGTTTTTACATAATTCAACAAGTGGTTATTGTTTCAGATGCGGCTGACATTTAGGATTTTCCTAAATGTGGAAAACAGAAAGTTCTAAATTGTTTTATTCCTTGATTTTGAAGATTTAAAAACATTCATTTTCAACCAAATTGAAAAGAGAATTGGTGGTTTTCAGTGCCATAAAGGTAATTATTATTGCAAATTCACATCTTCATTATGTAGCACAATTATTCGCTTTCAGATGCTGCTTTGAATATGTCGAGAAAAGTCTGGCCTATCACCATCTCGAACCACATTGTCGTTATTCAATTATTCGAAGGTAACTAATTCCTATCGTATTTACATAATTCAACAAGAGGTTATTCTTTCAGAATACAGGAACTTCCAAATTGTTTTATTCCTTGATTTTGAAGATTTAAAAACATTTATTTTGAACCGAATTGAGGTTTTCAGTGCCCTAAATTGCTTATCGGTTACCGCTTCATCATTCGCAGGCATTTGCCTGGTTAATGCAAAATGTTTCCTTATTCCGATATTTGCCCGTGAAATTAGGCAGTTCCACATTCCTTTTCATTGGCATGGAGAACCAACGAGGCCGAGGAAAATCTGGTAACTCATCTTGACCCACAAGCGCAGGGTAGAAGCCTACGGAAGGTAACTCGTGGTTTGTCTCGTGGACTTTCAAATTGATTTATTCCTTGATTTTGAAGACTTAAAAACATTTACTTTCAACTAAATCAGTTTCATCTTAGTCGAAGAAATATTCAGAGGTCATCTCAAATTTAGTAAGCGAAGGTAAATATTATTGCAAATTCACATCTTCATTATAAATCCAAAGGATTCGTTTTCAGGAGCTGCGATCTTCCTTTTCCTAAATGTGGAAAACAAAAACTGATTTTGCCCATATTTCTGTGAATTGGGATGGAGATGATGAACGTCTTGGAACTTCTAGATGGTTTTATTACTTGTTTGAAGATTTGCCCCATTTAGTATTTAAAAAATTGAGAAGGGATTTGGTGATTTTTAGAACCACATCTTCATTATCTGCGCACGGGTTTTCCTTCAGATGCTGCTTTGGGATAGTTTTTGATGACATTCTGTGGCTGCTTAATGCAAGATGGTTCCTTATTCCTATATTTACTTTTGGCGTCTTGTGTCTGGTAGATGTTGGTCTATGAAATAATTTTTCAAAAATTATTTGCTAAGAATCGCATATTTTGTTCGTTCTTAGATTGTTCCGTAATAAAACATTTTTTGTTTTAATTGACATCGATTTTAGTTACAATTATTAGGGGCCCAAGGGAATTATTTGAGGTTGCCGATTTTTCGTGACCACATGTTTATAGATGAAAATGTGGCTTGTAGTTCCTAAAACCATTTTTGGTTTTTTTTTACTCCATCTAATGCCCCGCTATCTGGGTAAAGTGTGCCTTGCTAGGCAAACGAGTGTTAATGATCAAAGCCCAATTTTAATATCTCAATGATTATTTCCATAATATTAAATGCTAACAATCTGCGGTAATCTGCGAAAGCACAATTTTGATTCAAAAATAGAAATAATTGCTTATTGCTAAGGATTGCTTCAGCTTTAGCAATGTATTGAAAGTCCACAAGCTGTTTAGTGTAGCATACTTTGCGGCGCAGGTAAAATACAAAATCTGGAAAACAGAATTTTAAATTTAAATAATTTGATTTAAATGTGAATTTATTTTCCATGTCGAACCTAATTAAAAATGTTTATGTAACTCTTGTTTTTTTTTTTTTAAGGCTTAACATATTTTTTCACCGCCTTTTAACCTTCTACAAAGAATTGCAGACAAATTTTCTAAATATGTACATCGGACACAAACGAACATATATAGATTTTAAAATTATTCAAATAGTTTTAATGAAAAAAATCAATCAATCATGTCTTAACTTAAGGAAAAAACTGAAGCTAAATAAAATACATACATTGAAAATTAAAATAAATTAATTTAATTTCTGGTCTAGATTCAACTTGTACCCCATCCAGGGCACTATGCAGAAGCATCGTATGAAACGATTAATTACGATTTTGCTTTGGTTGATTTTTACGCATTTGATATACAACTTTGGATGCATATGCATCATCATCTCGAATTATTCGAGTTCTGTTCTTTATTACGCAAGTTAATTACCTAATTTGAGCGAGTGTGTTTGGATGGGCAAACGGGAAAGGTATGGATTACCCAGAGAGAGAGAGAGAGAGAGAGAGGGTATATAGAGAGAAAAAAACTTTCATTTTTATTTTCCGGAGTATTACGTTACCTTTTTTTACGACTAACTTTATGGTCATGAGTTGGTTTTTGGCTCTTGATGATAAAACATTGACTTATTCTCATTGTGAATCCCCCCGCCCCACATGCCCAACATGTATTTTATCTGAAGAAACCGAAGCCCCCTTGTTGCTGTTGCTGCTGCTGTTGGCCGCCTCCTTGCTGCTCTTGCTGCTGCCCCTCAAAGAACTCAACGCCACCGCCAAAGGGTCCGCGGAAGATAACGCCTTCCTCCTGCTGCTGCTGCTGTTGGCCACCACCGAAACCGCTTTGTTGTTGCTGCTGCTGCTGCTGTTCTCTGAAACCACCTTCAAGTTCGCGTATTACACCACCAAAAAGTCCGAATTGTGCCATTGCCAGAGACAAAGAGGCCACAAAAATAACAACAATTGCCTAAGGGGGGGGTAAGTACATTTCTAATGAATTTTTGTTTCTCCACATTTGTTTTTTCTACCTACCAGAAATTTCATTTTGCGAACTGCTCGACACGAGTTGAAATCTTTAACTATTTGGCTTTCAATTTGTTGTCTTGACTATTTATTCGAATTTCATTTGAATACTCAAAACTGGTTGCCCAGCGTCAGAGACTTCCCTCTTCAACGGCTTGACGGTTAAGGGGATTTTTCATGTTGTTTTTTTTTCGGAGTTTGCTAATGATTTTGTCACTATGTGCCACGCCCCTTTTGACTACTGCTAATCAAATTATCAAAATAAAAAATAAATTAATCACACATTTCCATGAGTCATTGGCCTAAGTAATGTTTTATCTTCAAGCAAATCATATAATCGCAATTGTTTATTATTTTGGTTATTGCGAATTTCAATTTGCTAGAGAACTTCCGCAAAATTCTTGACAAAACACGTGCTTGAAAGCCCTGGTGACCTCCAAAGTCGTTTACGTATGTACATACATATGAAGCAGATGTTTGTGAACTTTTAAGATTCGATTTCTGAAGAAAATAAATTGAAACCAGTTTTTAGTTTATCAAAAACGAAAAAAACAAAACTGGGAAAAACTGTGAATTGATTAACACAATAAAATTTACTCGTTTTAAAATTAAAACGACGCTTTGATGGACGAAATTAGAAACTTTTCAAAAAAAAAAAAAAGTATCGAGAAAGCCAGAAATTCCTTTGCTGAGATTAATAATTTCTAGTGATAAAAATATTATACAAATCGCACACAAATTCAATATGTTTCTTGAGAAGGTTTCTGGGCAAATATGTAGAGTTTTTTCTGGGGATTAGATTGTTCCATTGGCTCTTAATAACACCAGAACTAACAAAAACATTATATTAAAATAAAAATTTGTAAATTATAGTAAAATAAAATGTTGTAAATTTGTTACTTATTTTTTGCAAAATTAATATGACCGTAGATGGGAAGCCCTTAAAGACAAAAATTATTGCAAAAATTAATGATTTTTTAATGTACATTTACACAACAGAAAAATTACCAAATAAAACTCATGAAACTTTTAAGCCGATCTAGTGAACATTAGCCGATATTTACACACAGTAAATTTTAAGAAAATATTGCGCAACAATTATGCATCCGAATTAGAGATCTGCATGAGTTCACTCTCTACATACATACATATGTATGTACATACATACATACATATGTACGAAAATTGAATGGATTCGAATGGAATTGAATGGATGGCACTCGAATTGATTCGAGTTGTAGGATGCAAATTTGGTGCATTTATTTCGTTCGCATCGCTAAAGCATAACACTTATGTATGTATGTATGTATGTACATACATACATATGTACATATGTATGTATGTATGTAGATGCAAAGGAAGAAGAAACAGAACCCCAATATTTTCTGTGCATTTTGTTTGCCTTTTGTTTTTATTATTGTTGTATTTATGCGTTTTTATGTATTTTGGTTAATAACTTTTATCTTAAATTACAAATTACATTCATTTTCATTTCTTTCTTTCCTTTTTTTTCTATTCCCATTGAGTCCACAACAAAAAAAAAACGGATTTCGAATTCAACAGCCCAAAAGAAACTAATGAAGAGAGGACAATAAGCGAAAGAAGATCAAATAGCAAACTTGAGCACACATACATACAGTGGTGGCCATTTATTTGGCACATATTTTTTTTCGTTGTTCAATTTAGATTTTCTCGAGTGTTAAACAATTTTTTGAAACAATTTTTTTTGCAATGTGTTTGTCAATATATTGAGATGATGCACCGTAAATTTTGTTAAGTTGGCTTCAGCCGTTTTTTCCCCATGTGCATTTGATTGGGAAAACCCCCCATTTTTTGTGGACAAATATTTGGCACACTTTTCCAGAATCGTTAATATTAAAGATACACCTTTGGACCCTAAGAAGAAGTTAAAGAACTAGTAAAACTAAGAAAAACTGCATACCAGAAATTTTGAATTTATCCCCAAATTGAGTTTTGGAGCGAGTTGAAGTTGCGATTTTTGCTCCTAAATTTGGGTCTTTTCACTTGGCGCCGTTTTACGGCACTAATTAATGCTAAAATACTATTTCCTTCAAAGAGCGGATTAGAGGAGATAAAATTTCCCGTCTAATGAGGTATTTTGCATTAAAATCGGATGACGAATTAATAAATGACTCGCCTCGCAATAAGTGTATTTTTTATGCGAAATGCCTTATTCCTTATAACCCAATCTTCCATCTCTTTCTTTTTCGTGCATGCAAGGACGCTACTTAGGCAATAAGAGACAATGCCCGCAGGTACCTGGGTGTCATAGCCAAATAATGCGCCCACAAGCCGTCAAAACATTTTTTCACGATAAAGGAAAGATGCGTCGCTTTGGTATCCGACTATCCGACGGCTAAAGCCAACTTAACAAAATTTACGGTGCATCATCTCAATATATTGACAAACACATTGCAAAAAAAATTGTTTAAAAAAATTGTTTAACACTCTAGAAAATCTAAATTGAACAACGAAAAAAAATATGTGCCAAATAAATGGCCACCACTGTACATATGCGTTAAGCTGTTTTTGTCTCTTTCGCACTCAAGCATATTCGTGCAGAGTTCGCAAGGCTTGAGAGCGAAAGTGGAAAGCAAATATAAATATAGATAACAGAATTAAAGGCGAGTGAAAAATAAGCTTATGTACATATGTATGTATGTACATATATACAGGGGTGGTCAAAATTATTTACACAATGAACTTTTTTCTGCAACTTTTATTTTCAAAATTGTTTTGTTGTTGTTGTAAGTAAATTGCAACAAGAAAACATTCTAAGCTACATATGAAGCTTGATTATTCAAGAATACAATGAAAAACAAAAATGAAAAAATAACGGTATGTAGAACAAGTCAAAAAAAAATGAAAAAATGATATGCAGTTGTCAAAAGTATTTACACGGTTATTTTTTGCGACAAAGGTAATTTTTCATGTCAATATTTTTATATTCCTTTAGGATGCAGGCCTGAATAACATTTATTAAAACAAACATGTATGTACATACATACATACATATGTACATACATATGTAAGTAGATAGTAGCTTACGGCAAATTTTACGTTTATGATATACATACATACATATGTACATACTATGTATGTATTTATAAACTTTAATTTTATACAAAATAACATTACAAATTAATTTTTGTACCTTGTTTATAGGTTTATTTAAAATTTCATTCATTGTCTCAAACGCTTAAGACATAATTTTCTTTAAAAATAAAGTCTATTGGAGATCATCTCATAAATGTAAAAACAAAGAGAAAACAAACCATGAATCAATTTTTTCATGTGTAGCCCCGCAGCAGAGTGTCGAAAACAATTGAGATGGAAAATACATCGATGTCACTATTCGATGTTTTTTGTTGTTTAAAGCACAATAAAAGAATTGATTAAAATACTTAATCCGTTTCATGATACAATTCTGCGGATAAGAATGTAACCATATCAATTATTCTCTTCACTCATCTACGAGCTGCATAAGGAATTCAGCTTGAGGTTAAATCTGCCCTAAATTATATGAAGGAAAGAAATTATTAATCTACTACTAATATAATTTTTTTTTACTTCGAAAAGATCTTTTAGTAAAGCTGGTCAAATCATATCTGATCTGATCCGTTGCTTAATTTAAAATGTTATCAAAGTTTATAAATAAGTCATAAACATAAAATTATAAATGTTATTTAGGCCTGTGTCCTAAAAGATTAAGAAAAAATATTGACATAAATCAATAATTTTTAATTTACATCGAAAACATCAATGGTTTCTTTGAAAAACGTTGGAAACATTAATGGTGTCAAACATCGATGTTTTGCCAGCTCTAGAAAATAAGCTCAAGAAATTTATCTATGTAGTTCTTATCTTCGTATCTTCGTTTCCTTTTACTCGTTCAAATGCAAAAAAAAAAAAACAACTCGTAACTGCACTCAATCGGCTGTTCACACAGATACAAGGCGAGCGGTTGCCGAAGTTATGTCTGCAAGCGTAAAAATCTTATCTTTCACTCACCCTTAATTCTGCCAGATCATCTTATCTTTGTTTTTCACTTTCGCACTCAAGCCTGGTGAACTGGAGCACGAACATGCATGAGTGCGAAAGAGACAAAAAAGAGATTAGCTCATATGTATGTATGTATGCGTGCTCAAGTTTGCTATTTGATCTTCTTTCGCTTATTGTCCTCTCTTCATTAGTTTCTTTTGGGCTGTTGAAATCGGATGCATAATTGTTGCGCAATATTTTCTTAAAATTTACTGTATGTACATAAATATCGGCTAATGTTCACTAGATCAGCTTAAAAGTTTCGTGAGTTTTATTTGGTAATTTTTCTGTTGTGTAAATGTGCATAAAAAAAATCTTTAATTTTTGCAATAATTTTTGTTTTTAACCTTCGGAGGGCTTCCCATCTTCCGTCATATTAATTTCGCAAAAAAAAAAGTAACAAACGGAATAAAAAAATAGTGAATGCGTTTCGAGATTTGCTTACATATGTTGAGATTTGTTGTTCGTCCAATGTGTCGAAAATTCAGAATAGCGAATTTTAGGCGGGAGCATTTTTTTTTTCATGTGTTGTGATATACATATGTTGCTGTGAGTAAAAGAGATAGCATTCTGCTAACGTGAAAAGAAAAAAAGTATATGTGTGAGTAAAAGAGATAGCATTCTGCTAGCGTAGAAAAGAAAAAAAGTATGTGTGTGAGTAAAAGAGATGGCGGCGTAGCGTTGACGACTGCATGTGCTGTTCCGTTATATTGAAAGAAAGAGAGACCGAAAAAACTCATTACGGCAATTGGTAAGGTAAGTCGTAATCACTTTATAACTGTTCATCCTAACAAGAAATAACTAACAGCAAATGGGAGATAACTTATGTAAGAATGTTTTTATTCTTTGCTTTACATGCATTAGAGCTTACCTCAATTATTTAAATTGATTTTAAATTATTTTTGTTCCGTTTTTTTTTTGAAAATTTGTTGGAATGATGTACATATGTATGTACATGGTTATATCAATTTCTCTTCTCATGCTGATAATCGCATAAGAAACAAAAAAGTTTTTGGAAGCAAAACTATTGGTTTGGGAGCTTTATGATATATTATAGTCCGATTTTGATCAAATTTGGCACGGACGTTTGGATATACATACATGTAGTAAACTGCCGAATGTTAAGTTTCATAATAATCGCGTGAAAAAGTAGTTATTGATCTAAAACTCTTTTTTCGAACGATGGGAGCTATATGATATAGTCGTCTGATCCGGATGAATCCGAGATAGCGGTCTGGGAGGAAAAGTTGTTGTCCAGACAGAGAGAGGAATTTGAACTCGTCTTGTCATGCATATGTATATATACATATATGTATGTACTTTATATAGTCGGAGATGCCTCCTTCTATGCATTGCACACTTCTGACCAAAAAATTAATATACCCTTTTCGCAAGGGTATAAAAAACACATGAATTCAATTTGAAATTGTTTACATTTATAGACTAAAATTTAAATTCAGAGTTGGCTTAGACTTGTAGGACTTAAAACAATATCAGGACTTTTTCTTTAGGAATATTTTAAACATTTATCCATAGAACTCTTGTTGCTGCTGTTGTTGTTGTCCAAAGCCTCCAAATCCACCAAATCCTTCCTGTTGCTGCTGCTGTTGCTCGAAACCGCCGAAGCCACCGAATCCTCCCTGCTGTTGTTGTTGCTGTTGCTCACCACCGAATCCACCACCGCCGAAGCCGCCAAAACCAAATTGGGCCGAAGCCAAGGCGAATAGGGCAACGAATACAACCAACTGAGGATCACGAAGGGGGATACACATTTAGTCCATGAAAGTAATCCGTGAAGATAAATTTCTCAACTTACCAGGAATTTCATTTTGTTAGATATTAACGTTTTGAAGCTGATCTAGCTACTGTAGCCCTTCTGTCGAATGCTGCTCTATTTATACAAATAACCGCTTTCGGAGGTTCTTTACCTTTTGGTCAAACTAGTCTGGCCCCAGACATGGCTGCAGACGCAGGGGCTTCCCAAAAGAAACAGCCACTCGAAAATTTCAAAACCAGTTTATCAATGTTTTGATATTGATTTCTTTTTATTTTTTGCATTGTTTTGCTTTTTTGAGCAGGCGCCAGGTGCGTGATTGCGACTATTTCGATTGGTGTCATACCGAGAGTTCAGAATAAACATAAACATTTTAAATTAGTTACCTAATTATGCAAAAATAAAAGGGCATTTGTCAATAATAAACAGATTTTTATGCGCTTGGCCACATTTGCGAATAAAAATCATATTTTTGGCTATTTTAAGTTCAATTATTTTCGTTTAATTGCTCGTTTAATGGAATAAACCCAGAAATACTCAATCATCGATTCAATGGAGAACTAACCAGAAGTTTAATTGTGGTATTCCAAAAACCTGTTGTTCTCTTCAAAGCTCCACATCTCCACATTCAAACGTCTTCTAACTACTTTGTAGATACATATTTTGAATATTATTTTTGTATTATCTTATTTGAGGTAGACTTTCTTTTGGGTAGTCAAGCAACTCTGGTGACGATTCATCCATTTCTCACAAGAGTGTTAATTGTGATATACTAAAACAGTGATACAGTGGGAAAGATTGGGTTAATATCGAACTCACTGTGGGGTTTTTTGCTGATTTTTGTTTATTCAAATCAACCTTCAAATCATTTTTTCGATCTGCATTTGTAGTTCTTCCTGTGGGTTATCTTAAATAGACTTATTTCTTGTGTTTACCCATTGAATTCTTCTCCTAATCTAATTCCCATTAATAGTGATCCTTCAAATGGTGATTCCTTCTCTTGAAGTGATCTCTTCAATCTGGTTTTTTCCATTGCTTTGGTAAATATATTTGCCGATTCGAGTTAATAATCATATTGACTTCCTTATTGGTTTCGTTTTCGATTTGATTATCTCATAGACCACGAAAAAAAGGGCATGTAAATGAATTCAAATGAAATGTTGTTTACGAATTGTAAACAGAAATTCGATTGGCATAATCAAAATCAAAAAGCATATACATTTTTGTGGGTTCAAGTGTGTGTGTCAATATGTAGATGGAGAGGGTGATCTGAGCTAACCAAATTGAAAGGGGGATTTACCTGCAGTTGATTTTTTGTTACTCTCTCTCTCTCTCGCCCTTGGAAAATGTCAAGTTTTTTCCCCTCGGGAGAGTTTGCATTTTAGGGGGAATCGAGTTTCAGTCAGAAATATTTAGTTTTAAATTGGCTTAAATGCTCAGTAAGCGGCAAATGAACGAATTTTTTAAGTCGACTCATTTGAAGTTTGTTCAACTTTTACTTAAATGCAAAAATCCACAACTTGAAACTTAATCATAGGGCGAGCATTGGCCACACAGCAACAAAAAATGTCAGTAATTTCGACAGCTTGAGTAAAAGGCCTAATAGTACTTTACCCCTTACAAATTGTAGTGAAAAAGTAAAGGGGGGGCAGCGAAGGTGAAATCAAAAACCAAAAATTTGTTTCTATCGTCGCGTGCCACAAAATTCAACACTTTTCGATTCTTTGATGGTTGGGCATCACGACATCCTGCATTCAAGCGTAGGAAGCCATGCATTCAAATTTGTTCAAATTCATTTCAATTACCGTCAATTTTCAATAATTTTGATGAAATTATATTCCATTAGATTTAGTGCTTTAAGAAAGAGGCAAAAAAAATTGAAAATTTTGCACTTTATTGATTTTAAAATTTTAAAAAATCCAAATTGACCTAGAGCCCTCTTTAATTAAATCTTGATTTCACATTTTTGTAAAATTAAGACTAAGCAATTAAATCTTTCTATAGTATTAAAACGGAATGTCTTTAAGTCTTTAACCTATTTATACTTACAAACAAAGCTTACCAAAATTTTACCCTGTTACCCATTTCATTTTTGAGGGGAAATTTAGTGAAAACAGATTTCAATATTTCGCTATTATAATAGATAAGAATTTTGTAACCAATCAAAGAAGAAAAATAAATTGACTAAAACTAATTGCCTCTGGAAAATTGTACCTTCAAAATTTTGTAAATTAATCCTCATATAAAGAAAATATTTGAAAGATTTTATCAAGTAAATCTTGTGTCTAAAAGTAATAGAAAAATAATTGTATATATAAAAGAGACTTTCTAAATGTTATTCTGTCTTCGGATAAATCTAATCGAAATTCGATTTTTAAAAGTTTTAGCTTGAAATTTCCATTTAATCGTTGCGATGTTATCACATTTCATATTTTAGATAAAAATGCAACATTTTTTGAGACTCAAGTTTGCACAGATATTGATATTGATCAGGAATATGAGTAACTTTTATAGTTACAACTATTTTGTTCTGAGCTTATTTGAAAATATAATAATGAAAATTATTCACAAATCTGCTGGCCATCTCCAAAGTCATGAGAAACTACCTTGAAATATTTTTGTTGAAAATTAATCCAATTAATTAATTAAGAAATTACTAAAGCAGTTAGAATTTATTATTCTAGTTTAATTTTTGCACAAGTTTTGGATAGACAATTTCTCACATTTTTGAATGGAAACTATTTGCTGGAATGTTGTCAGGTTATCGGAAAAAGAAACCTTCCTGCTGCTGTTGTTGTTGTTGCTCCTCGAAACCTCCACCAAAACCTCCACCGAAACCGCCACCGCCGAATTCCTCCTGCTGCTGTTGTTGCTGCTGTTCAAAACCGCCAAAGCCACCAAAACCACCGAATCCTTCCTGTTGCTGTTGTTGCTGCTGCTCACCGCCAAAGCCTCCAAAACCGAACTGGGCTGAAGCGAAGGCGATCAAAGCCATCAAGACAATCAACTAACCGACACAGAAAGATATTCCAATAATAATCGATCAAAATTTAATAACCAAATGAATGATCATACCAAAAACTTCATCTTAAATTCCGTATTCCACAATAATTCCGTTTGATATGTGCTTTATAAAGACCCGATTGCATCTATGTCTGTATGATCGATCCCTTGTCTATTTATTGCGTTTAAGAGGCTTAAAAGTTCTTTACAAATTTACTAGCTAATCGCCTTCTTAATGCATTTTAAAACCTGTTTTCGCTTACGCTTTATGATTTTTTAAGTGCAGATTAAATTTGCTAATTTATAACTACAATAGTTACAAGTCACTGAATTGTTGTTAGGGAAATGATTTTGACGAAAAATTGCATAAGCGAAAAATATTAAGAGTGTAGATTACATATCTAGGGGGAACACCAGTCTCCCAAACATTTTTAAAATTCCGTTTTTCATTTTAGAAGGAAACATTATTACGCACATTTAATGATGTCTCCCATAGGATGAAATAGTGTATTAAAATCGCCAAAATGCAGAAGGAAGCATTTCCCTATAAAGTATATATACATATTCATAAGTAGTATCAATATTGATACATGTCCGTCTGTAGGATCATCGAGATCTCGGAGAGTATAAAAGGTACAGCTACAAAATTTAGAGTGTACACTCGTGTGGTGTGTATGCAGATCAAGTTTATTTTAAATACAACTTATGATAATCTATCATTCCACCAAATTCAAATCAGTGAGTGAGCGAGATAGCATGTGAAAGAATATCCATGGTATATCCAAGTCGGCCAAGTCGGTTACAGGTTGACTTCGCTTGAAAGTTGGTCGAAATATTCTCCAACATATTCTTCAAAAACCTTTCGTCGCAGCTTGTCGATTGGATAATTATGAATTATAGAAAAGGGAAAAGAATAATTCATATAACATAATGAATGACTATTTGTCTATTATTACCTATTATATGATTTCAAAAGCATCTGAATAACAATATACAAAATAATTAATTGAAAATGAACTTTTAAGTTTATGTAAGTACTCTTACTTCTAATTAATTTGTAAAAATATATACTAAATCAGCAATGACAACGATTTAAATACCTAAGTAAAAGGATTTTCCAAATAACTCATTATTATAAAATTGAATAAGCAACTTGAAAAGTATCCATTGGTGCGTCCAAATTCTGATTGCTTATGGAATAATATTTACTACACAGTATTTTTGGTTGACTTCTAGACTCTAAATCTACTAAAACAAAATTTGCAAAAACTCCCTAAATGCATCCACATATCAAAATGGGGAAAAACATTGTGGCAACTAAAAATTCATTTATAAAGGGAAATTACATTTCCCCCATTAATTTGGTAATTACGTTTCATTGGAAACAAAAAACTTGACAATACTATAAGTATCACTACTTCAAAAATTGTTAACCACTTTTTCGAGCCATTTTTATGATATTTCTGATTCTCATTAGCGAATTGAATTTATTGGAAAAATAGTGAAAGCTAATTTTGTAATTTACAGAGGTATTTGAATTTGCGTTACGATGGTAACGATGTGACAACGCTTTCAAAAAAAACAAAATGATTTTTTGAAATCCTTTTTCTTTTTGATTGCTCTTTGTACTACGAAGAACGTGCTGAATTTACGTTGGCGCTTGGAACTTTTTGCTCTTCCGGTTTGTAATTCACTGAAAATTAGAAAGTAAATGTATTCCCTTTGATAAGATCTTAGGGAAAAGATAATAAATTTCACATACGCTTTCATAGTCAAATTGACTTAACCTTTTGATACCAGACTCACACATGGAACACACAGTTTTCCCACAGCCATCTGACACACCTCAAACTTTTCTCATTATATGAGCACACAAACGCACAACTTCCTTCCTTCGCATCCTTTCTGCCCCCTACCCCCGCATCCTGGTGGCATGGTGGCGACCCACAATGCCTCTCCAACGCATCGGCGCGCTACCCAATGACTTCCGTCATCATCACCGACACACTCGACGTGTAAATTTGCATTTGCTTCTAATTACGAGAAAAGGAAGGTATGGCAATGAAGATGCTGATGATGATGATGCTGATGATGGCCTAGGCCAAGATGCCCGCATCTGCATCTCAGCAACATCTGGAAAAGCACTTGCGGCAATTGCAATTTAGAATTTCAATTATATTTATACACCCACACATATACACATCCACATAGGTATAACAATTTTCTTCCATTTTTTCCCCACATTTCTTCTTTTTTTTTTTTATGAGGGCACCGAAACACTTGAAACTACAAATCAAGTGCCACGCACGCAAATTTCCTTTAATTAAAACTAAACTTTTAAGAGTTCCTCGCCAGTTTCTTCACTCGTACTCGTGTGCATCTGCAATTGCCAGAGCCAAGGCGAGATCTCATCTTCTTGCCAAAAATGCTGGCAAAACAAAACGAAAGAGTTAGCTAAAAAAAAATTTGTGTTTAGTCGAAATGCACAAAACTTTGCCCTCAAGTAGGGAAAATACAATTAGAAATGTATAAGAGATCTACAAAATTTTGCTAAAAAGATTAACAAGACAAATCGATTTCTTCATAGGGCTCTGCTAAGGGCCCTATAAGAAGTAGAAATTAGAAGGGGGAAGAGCCAAGCTAGAAGTTAAGCGGATAAGTAACCACGTACCATTTAATCACCAAATACGTTACGTTCAATGTTAGCAAACTCTTTATTTTGTTATTAGCTAGATATCGACATCTTGTCGGCAACTGAGGGCTATATCGGGTCTGGCAACTGAGTTCAGCCTCACTTCAAGAGAAAAGAGGCTTGTGATTTCCAACAAATGTATTTATCGATGATTAATAATGATTAATTCAAGAAAAATCGAAGAAAAATTCCAGTAATCGATTGATCAAATGTTTTCTTTTTAATTTGCTCCAATTTTTATATTTTTCCTTGTAAATTTGTAATGCAATTGTCATTTGAAATACATACATTAAGGAGCAATATTCGATTAACGTTCTAATAAATCATTTGACAATTATTGATTAAAACACATTAAAAATTCATTGAAAACTCTATTTTATTATTAATTTTAATACATTCTACTTAAAATTTGTTATATCTTGCAAAGCATAAACCACTCTAAAGAAACAAATGAAAACTAGAAATATTTAATGTTTAGCTTTTATAACTATCTTAGTTCAACATTTGCATTATTAATATCTGAATGTTCGGTTGGTATTCCAAAACTCATTTCTACAATAATCATTACCGACAATTTTTCGCTCAAGTTTTTACAAATTTTTAAAACCAAAAGAATTATAGAAACCAACTTATATACCGAATTTAATAAAAAAGAAAGAGTGAATATTAAGTTTGATAAAGAGTTTTTTACATTCATCTGTGAAGTAAGTGGAGACATTTTCTAAATAAAAGAGGGAAGCTTAGATTAAGCTAAATGAGTACTACTTGCAAAAAGGAGGCAAATGAGGAGCAGAATATACAGAAGCAGCAGCAACAGCAGCAACGAGAATACCCGATAGTCTGAAGTGAAGATGATTACAGAGCACTTTAAGAATTTAACACCGAAGTCAGGAAGCCGTGCACGGCATTACGGCCGTGGTACGCATCAGAAAAAAATATTATAATGATTAGTGATTCTCTATTAAATGAATCAAGCTTAATGATTTGTAGAATACTTTAAATTGTTCGTGAAATAATGTTGATAAAATTTTGTTTATCATTTAGCTTACATTTAACCACACAAAAACGCTAGTTTGTCAATAGAGAATCAATAATCTTTGTATTATACATATATTTTTAGGAGATAAAGGATAAAGGGTTGTCAGCTCTAAAGCTGTTAATAGACTGCATTTTGTTGTGCTTTTTACAATATTCATTTTAATGTGATATAGCATGCTGCTCAATTAAAATATTCATTGCGATATATTCTAAAAATTATTAAATATTCTTTGTGAAATATTTTTTACATACGCATAAATCTTCTTTTTATCATTTTCCGCTGCAATATCTTCCATATACATATATAAAAATAAATGATAATAATTTTTTAGAAGTATTCATAGTTTCTAGAAAACGGGCGTTCATTAAGCATTTTAAAAATGCTTTCTTCTAAGATTAATAAAATCAAATAGTTTATAAGCGAATTCAAAGGAAAGATTCTTCTAAAGAATTATGAAGCATTAACTGACATTTAAACATTTTTTGCGGGATCGAAAATTAAATGACAATGCTGTGCAACAATATGTCAACCATTTGAACTCAGTGGCGGATCCAGGGGGGATTACCATATGCAAATTTTTAAACGCAGGCAAATATTTTAAAACGGAGAAACTTCGGATGAATTTTGTTTTGATAACATAAACAATTTTTTTTATTGAAGCATTGTTAAAAATTCAATATTATATTACATGATGCTTCCCTATCAGCTTTGCGGAATTTAGACTGTTGCTTAAATTAAAATAGTTGATTAAAATTAGGATAGAGCTAATATCAGCAAGAAAAAAGAAATGGAAGAAAATTGTTCATTTTTACTCGCAAGGCTGTCGGAAGTGCACTTGAAAGAACTTTCAGTTTGAAATGCAGTTGGAAAGTTTCTTGGCCCAAGCTAATATTAAAACATATTTGCACGAAAAGATGCAGGATACCAAAGTTGAGAGCGAGTGAGAGAGAGAGAGGGTAAAATATGGATATGGATATTGATGGGGCCGGTATACCAGAGAGATGGAACAAGAGATGGCAGTCAATTGCTCATCGAGTTGGCTCAAAAATGCTGAGAGTTTCAAGTTCTTTAAGCCAGAGACGGAAAGCAGCGAACTACGCAAAGTTCAGACTTGGATTTTGTTCCATTTCTTTCTTTCTTCCCTTCTTACCTTTTCGTCTTTTGGTTTCTATTTTTATATTTTTTGTTGGTTTAGTTTGAGTTTTAGTTTACGTGATACCGTGGATTTCAAGCTGTGAGCTCCCACATCTAGTTCATACATATATATTAGGTATATGTACACTCATACGATAAGTTTGCTTGCGGCTTAAGCATGTGAAATTCATAAGGGCGGCAACCAGGATGGAAAGCCACTCCCCACTCCCTATCCCTATCCATCCATCCACCCAACCACTCACCCAGCCCTCACAATGCTCGTGCAAAAAGCTAAAATACAGCTCGGCTAATGCATTTACCCACCTAATAACCCCACGAAACGATAAAGCGGAGAGAGAGACGTCGCTGAGCAAAAGTTACTAGCTGAAAAAGTTTAAAATTAAATGTAGCGGGATTTCCTACAGCTCTGCGGGAAGTAAGGAGTTCAGTGAAAATTTTTGATTTGTTGTTTTTAGTGAAAACTCTTAAGGTGAGAGGTTTATTAGAATAAAGTTGACATTAAGTTGCCTAGCACACAAAAATACTCTACTCTACTTTGAAAAGTTATCAACTAAAATCTACTAGATTTTATTGCATCGCATGACCTACATATTTATAATCAAATCTTTTGGTGTCAAGTAATATTGTGGATTTATTAATTAAGCTTTAAACTACAATTAATTTCATTATTTTCCCTAATATTAATTTTAAAACTGATTTGGCATTGTGATATTTCAGTTCTTAAAACAGTTTAAGTTGTTGCTTTATAAATTGATGTTTTTTGCTTGGCCTCTTCTTTGGAATATATTATTATTGAAAATTGATGGGATCTTAGTGTTAGTACCTCAATCTGTATCTGAGAGCATCTCACAAGCTTTCTTACAAACCAAATTTAATGCGGTTCGCATTGATTTTGAATTTATTCAAATACCTTTTAGGAATTTGTTCTTTAGTTAGCCTAGAAAAAGGCAATAATATATTTTTTCAGACGTAGAATTTGTTTTTCATTTTAGAAAATGAACATTTCAACAATTTTGTGCCAAAATTTGTGCTCGAACTTTAAATCGATTGTTTGAAAAACGACGTTTTTAAAGTTGGTGGACATTTTTTCTCAGAATTTACTGAACTGATCTTGATCCTGATACTTTGCACACACTTTTCCCACGTAATTTCCGAGGTAACTATGTAAATTTTTGTTTTACCAAAATTGTTTAATTTTTTAATAAACAATTGTTTGTTATTATTGCCGGAAAATCGAATGATTACTGCAAATGTTAACAAAAAATCAAAGAAACATTTTTAAAAATTAAAATTTGATGTGGTTTGTTTTTTGCCTTTGTTTTTCGATTTTTTATGTTCCATGTTCACCGAAAATTGTCCTTTTTTCAAACGTCTGCGTAGTTTTGCTATCAACGGCATATTTTGTGCAAAATATTTTTGAAAATGAATAATTTTTGGGCAAAATATTTTTGAAAATATATGTCAAATGACCCTTTACCATATTCCAAGTAAATAAAATATTTATATTTAACTTGTTCTCAAAAAAATGATTTTTTCTTGACAAAATGAATTAAAATTCAAGAAGCTTTCCCACTACTTGCAGTTAACAAAATAAAAAGAACATAATTGTTTGATCTGACCAAATGCACATATTCGAAAATTCTACTTTCCTACTGCAATCGTTAAATTAAAAAAATAATTAAATTTTGTAGTTTCAATTATAAGATAGAATAGCTCTTCATGAGCTAGTGCTAATTTCAGAAAAAAAGTTATAATTATCAAAATTTTCAATTTAGCTGACGATTCATGGATTCACATTGTGCAAAAATCTAATCAGCTTAGACAAAATCATCATGATTTTTCCAATAACTCTCTTTCTCTTCTTTATCTCTCTCGCTAAATATGAAGATCACCCAAACGTGATCTTGTCATAAAAATTCAAATAAAAATGTAACTTTACAATCATATTTATTTGTTGGTTTTTGCATTTTTGTAACCATTAAATTTGTGAGCTAATTTCAGAACAAAAGTTTTTATAATTATAATAATCAGGTCTTGATAAGGTAAATATGTAGATTTTCTTTTCTATTGTTTGATACATAGAAAAGGCGGCTCATTGATCTTTCTTGTCTTCTCTGACGTCTTTTTATATGTCTCTCATACTACTCAATAAGTCAATATGTTATTGACCCGCCCTCGTAAAGACAGCTAAGTTTATTTAACCTATGTAATCAAACTATAGATTTGCCTTCGATTTGACTTCTGTTTGGGACAGTTTTCTTTACCATATTTTCTCATTCCTCCCTTTTTGTATTCATATTTACTTTGACTCGTGTATGTGGAGTACTTATGTACATATATAGCAAATGTCTATCCCCATTCCCTTGGCCAGTATTCTTTATGCACTTCATTCACGCCAAATTAATTACCACAAAGCTATTAATCAACAAAAGGCGAGATAAACGGCAGATAAAATACGCGTGGGCGACAGAGTAGAGTGGCATGAGAATGGATGGATGGTGGGGTGCGGTGGGAGGGCAGTGTATTGAAGTGAAGTATCGCACTCCATGAAAAAAAATCCTAAACCCCAATCCCGGAAAGTTAATTTAGTGTATTAAAAGTAGCCACACAGCAATAAGTTGTAATGGGCACATTGTGATAGAAATCAGTTTTTGGCGGGGGATTACGAGATGGGGGCGAAAGGGATAGTATGCTCGACTCTTTCGAGCGTGAAATGTTCGAAATGAAAATGGAATTACCATTACGAATCTTTTTCCATTTCGACTTTTAACTGATGGGCAACAAGTTGGAAACAAATGAATTAGATAGCAAAGGACAGAGAAAAAGTAATTAAAATCATTCAAAAGAGTTTGTCCTCCTTGGACAGTGCAGAGACTGGGATGGTTGCCAGCCATGGGTGGGGGGAAGGGGGAGATGTGTACTGGAAAGTTTTCCATATTTCAACTTGGTCGAGATTTTGTAACATTATTTCATTCATGGCTCATTTTGGTTGTTGTTGTTGTTGTCAACGCTGGCTTATAAACGACATCACACTTGAGCGAATTAATAGGTATCCTCCGCCCCCTCCCCCCCAGGACTGCCTCACACTCTCAGCACTTCAGACATCTAGCTAGCATCTCCCTTGATATCTCATTAGATGATTTTCTTCCATCACTTTTGATGATGGCGCTTCCAAGTGGCGCCAAAGACAACCGCAAGTAAATGAGTTTTGATATTGACATGAATTATGCGCCTCACTTGGCCCCACAAATAGGGGCGCAACGCCCACGTGTTTGATATGTATGTTTGTACACGAATGAACGACTGTCACTGACTACGATTCAATGAATGAGTTTTTGTGTGCTTCGTAAATTAAGTTCTCAATTTTAATGGGCATTTTTGTTTTTGTGGTTTCTTTCATAAAGCAGAAGGACGAGAGGGCGGCGGAGGCTCATTTGTTTGATGCCCCCAATGAATATGCAGATCAATCCGATAAAGTGGAATATGAATAATATTTATAGTGACCTGTTTTATATACAAAGAAAAAAACATCTTTGAAGCTTAAAGGATTATTATATCAGCATATTTATATACTTTTCGAAAATTGCTTAAGAGAAATAAAGTAAGTAATAATTTCTCTTAATTAACAATTGAGAATTCTTAATAATTTTGATGCGGCTATAAATGCTGTATATAAAAACGTTAATTCGTAGACTGCAAACCAATAATAAACGAATAAAGTCAACTAAAATTTAGCCTTAAAGGCTTATTAAAATATTTTTAATTCAAATTAGGTAACATAAAAATCATGTGTGACTTGATACATCTATTCATTAAACACTTTTCTAATTTCTCACAAATTATACATTTCGTTGCAGTTTCCGATCATTATTTTTTTGTCGACAATGATTTTCAAAGACCAAAATCCTAAGGTAAACAATATTTACAATATTTTGATAGATTCACAATGTATGTATAAAATATTTCAATCGCAAAATACTCCAAACAACTCAATTCACTTGAATTTCAAATTAAATTCCGTAGAGCTAGTTTCTTAAAACTTCCGCATTATCTTTATGTAATTAAGCATTGCAGATATAGAATTTTGATCGTTTTCCGAGTCAGCTAAAGAGGTAAAAATACATTATTTTATGAAGTCTAACCAATGGGCTTGGGTTTATATAGCATTTATCGTTGCCTGCTTTGAGGCGGCGCTTTTTAATTCCACCAGTCACAGTGGGACCAAGCAGATAAAAGTTATAAATATTCCGTTTGATTTTGTGCTTGAGCTTTGCCTGTTATTTTGAGTTCATGAGCGATTCGATTCTCTGCATAGGAAAAGCGATTTTCAGATCAAAAATGCTTAAAAATAAATCGGATTCTTTAAAACAAGAAACATTGTTTTAGATCCAAATGCACATCTTTTAAGTACTTCTAATGTTCCTGTATTCTATTGATAGGCTGCTTTTTGGAATGGTAATCATTTTTACCCAATAAATCGATACTATTTGGTAATAGCATTAAATAGAATTAGTACTAGTCGTATACGTAATGCCATTAACCATACGACATGTGTTCATGTCATCAAATTTACATTATATTTAGAAAAAAGTGGGAAAAAGGTAAATCGATTTTTAAAAAAGATAGAATTACCGCTTAACGTTGTTTTTCAATTTTTCCCGCAATTCAACTTTTAAAAAGGCCGATCTGCCGGAAAAAACCGGACATGAAATGGAAACACTGTGAGATGAGAAAGTCAGGACACCGAGAAAACGAAATCTTGTGCGGTCCTCCGCGTACAAACTCGCTTGCAAACTGCTTGCAGATTTTCGAGAGAAATTCCACATGGCCGCCGACACTTAGTTCTTTACCAAGTGCACCAATATCTCATTAAAAGCCTCTATTGCACGGCTTTTTAAAATTTTGATTTAAAATTGTATTTCCCAAAATACATTCACCTGACAATTCGAATTTTTCGGCTTGCTGCCGCTGCTCTGCTGGTGGCGCTGCTGGCGGCGCTACTGCCAAGCTGCTGCTGGCGGCGCTGCTTCCAAGCTGCTGCTGTGCTTTTTTTCCGTCCCCCCACAAAAGCTAAAGCTCCAAATGCTAACAAGCTCAGTGACGCCACTACATTTCGAGCAAATGTCGGCGCAGAGCTCAGTCCCGCCATCTATTTGTCGTGCTTGGAGTACAGTCTTATACCCTTACAGAAAGAATACACCGAAAATGTCATTAAGTTTGGTGTTAGTTTTGAATTCAGTTAAACATATGTTTCAGTCTGGATTAAGTCTCCTTTTTGTATGTAAAAAAAAAAATCCACTGAAATTGTAAAATTAAACGGAATACTTAAACTTATCCTAGAATCAGTCCTTTATGGCCTATACAAATCGTTCTTTTAAGGATCATACAGAAATAATCAATCTTCAAATAGGTATCTTTATTGGCTAGTTATACAAAGTTCGGCCAAAAAGATTGTTAAGATTGCACAGTCGTATACGCAATGCCATTTCAAATTCCTTTACTATAAAGTTTATAGCAATTCAGTTCATTTTATCAACATAATTTTTTGAGGATGCATTTCATTAAAGGCTTCCTTATTTCACCTCACCCCACTATCTTATCAGATATCTTAACTTTTCTCGTATCTGGTTCAGCAGTTTGATGTAAATCTAGGATATCATTTATCAAAGCAATCGTTCTATTCCTCAACATAATTGTGAGACAAGATAAAATAATTGGAAGTAAAAAAGATAAATATATTACTTTCTTAATATCTCAATACTTAATCTTAACTTTTGTCGGTATCAGTTAAGTACCCGAAAGACTCAAAAGATTTCATGTTCTTGATTTTCTAGAAATTTATTTATGAAAGTATTCTTCTAGGAACTTCTAGTCCCTGCTCCGTCACTAATCTAAGCTTAAAACTGTGATATTCAATCTCTACATAAATTTAAAAAACAAATGTTTAATGAATAATTGTAGCAATGCACATAATATAATAACTTAGAGTAAGTACACTTACGATCATGTGATTAAAGCAGCAATATGGAATCAAATATTTTTTTTTTTAGTTTTTTTATATTTTTGTGCTAACAATTAGCACTGGTACGTAAGCTTCCGGTGAATAAAACACAAAAAAAAACTTTGATATACAAAGTTATCCTACAATAGTTCGACTCATATAATTAAAGCACATGAATGAAAATAATTTCGACTGTTAGAGTATCTCATTTCATATTGGTGCTTTGGTCTATGTTTAAAATATATCTACAAGTTATAACTGACTTAAAATTTATAAATATCAATAATTATCTATGTATATAATAGTAGATATAGATGAATATTTACAAACTGTATATTTTTAGTCTGAATGAGAGCAAAATTTGTGTTTCAGAAATGTTTTGGCCCTTGGTATGTAAACTACTGCTTGAGATGGGTTTCAAATTTTGATAAGTTCACTTAGATTTTTGCATCAAATTTACTTTTTTTTTTGCAAGAGTAGGTTAATTTGTATAGCTTAGATTTGACTGGATATCGTAGTAACAACATTTACCTGGAAATATATATTAAGTCGGATTGAAAGGATTGTCAGAAAAACAAAACAAATAATAAAGTGTGCTCTAATTTTACAAAACAAAGGACGAAAATGCTATAGCTTAGGGTAACGATATAAGAAATATAAAATATAAGTTCGTGTTCTTTGTGGAACTTTGATGGAAGTATTGCTCCATTATGGTTAGGTTTTTTCGGTCGGCAATTGTATAAATTTGTTTTTTCTCAGCCAACTCTTTCAGCCATTTCCATTTGACTAGCATTTGCAAGTTAAAGAAAAACCACAAAATGTTGTCTTAGTTTACTCCCTCTCTCTCTCTCTATGGCTGTATCTTTTTTTAGTGAATGTATGCAAATTCCATGGTCAAGTGATCAAGTGGTTCACTGTGCCAGGTTCCTACAATACCAAAGCCGATGACTATGCGGATGATGATGATGATGATGATGTTGTTGTTGATGATGGGAGAGCCTAACTAACTATGTTCATGCACCTGCCCCCCACATTTCACCCAGTGCCTTGTTCTGTTTTCAGTGTCCACTGCGGGAAAATCGCTTGCATGACTGAAGCTATAGGTAATTGAAGTGCTCCAATTTAGCTCTTCCTCTTCGATGAATCTATATATTCGATTTCGAGGATCGGACACGTACTCACGCACCCCATCAACTGGTCATGCAAATCGTCGCCGTTGCGCCTCTTGACTCTGCAACTGCAACTCCATTTCCATCTCCATCTATGGCTCTGTCTCCGCTCCTGCTTCAATTCGCAGCGAAGCATGCTCTGATGGTGACGATGATGGCTACAATGATGATCTTCGCTTGGCTACCAATTGAAGTTTTTCTTGGGCGCCACTTGCTGCTGCTGCTGCTGTTGGCGCCGCTGTCTCCGCCTCTGCTGCCGCCGCTGCTGGGCGTTGGACTTGGGCAACTTTCGCGCGGTTTTTTTTTATGTTATTTTCTTCTCTGGGCCGTATTTTTTTTTTTTTTTTGTGACCTTAATCGATTGTCATTTAGTTAAAGATTTTTCCACTTGGCCAATCGAAGGTTCTCCCGGCTCGAAAATGCATTTCTTTGAACTTTTACTTGAAAAGCTGCCAAGTCATTGCTAAAGTCCCCCCTTAAGATCAAGACGATGACGTTGAAGAATAGTATCTCAGAAATGCAGAAATGATTGATGTCGCCCTTTTTTCCCCCTCTGCCTACCACTTACCCTAGGAATTTCCCTTGTCAATTGGGTCAACTATCGAGGAAAAGTTCATTCTAGTTTCGACTTAACAGAAATGTGTCAAGTTTAGGCGCCTACGGCTTCATTTAAACTATTCCCCTATTCTCTGAACATACACATAAAACTACTTCTTTTTTTTTTGTTTTTGCCATGCAAATTAAATTTAATACGACGTAGTAACCAAGGCAACCAGTTTTATATCTATGTATGTATGTATTTTTTCCTCTGTTTTTCCTGACAGAAACGCATACGATAAGATGGGATGACGATCCAGCAGATCAGCATCATTTACACTTGTTGTGAACTCGAGATTTGGCGGTGGTTAGTGGTTGGTTCCAGCCAAGAGATTAACTTCCATTTGGTGTTTTTAATCTGAAGTCTGGATCGGAAAAATGGCACATGAACATGGTCCATTTTCCGCTGTCATTTGCTGTTTAGTTTGAGAGAGAGAAAGAGAGAGAAAGAGTTGCAAAAGACATTAAGAAATGGGTCGTGGGAAGATATTTATTAATTATTAATTTTCAAATTTATGGGAATTAATTTTAAGCCTTAAAATAATTTAGTTACCAATGAAAAAAAATTGGCTTAAAAGATCGATCAATTTTTGGATTCATTTGAGGAACTATTTCTTATCTAGGAAATCTGAGAAAACTGACCCCATGAAGAAGATATGGCTAAAATTGGTGTTTCTTTCTTAGTCTAAGAGCTAAAAAACAACATAATATTGTATAATATATAGATGACTATGGTTCAAATTGCCCCTAACCATCTTTTGATCAAAGAACTAGTTCATATAGTTCATGCATTTACTCAAAACTTTGTCTATGCACCTAACCAAATTTTTAGAAAATTGTGATATGTTTTTTTATTGGTTAAATTATTCAGCAACTTTAAGAATTTTTATTATTTCGTATCAAATTTATCTAAAGGAAAAATAAACTAGTTCAACCTTTGGCTGTAAATAAATAAAAATATAATAAATTTAAATAAATAGTTGTGAAATTAGTAATTTCAAATTACTCTTCACTTATCAACATAACAGTGAACGGTATTTATTTCGGTTAACGTTACTTAAGAACTTTAAAAAACGTAACCCCGAATGGGTTATTAAAGATGTTTATAGAACATTTCGATATATTCGATTTAATTAGTGTGAATGGTTTTTCAGAATAACCGTTTCATTAGAAAATGTGCCCCGAATGGTTGAGAATCTTAGTTTTCTTTCGTTTTACTTAAGAATCTTAAGCTTAGAGTATATTTTCATGATTTACTTTTGTTTCATTCGGGTCAAATCAACGAGCATCGAATGTTAAAATACCCAACACCGATTTGGCACCCACTTTTGAGGAGAATCAAGAACTATCCGATCAAAGCTATGGCTGTGCCCCACACAAAAAAATCGAGCATACGTGTAGATTTAATAAAGAAACATAATAATTCTTTAATTTAGGCAAAGGCTCTCGTTTAAGACTTAAAAAACGTATTTTAAAAAAAGAGGGTATCATATTGAAAGTGATCCAACAATATAAAAGTTATTTAGAGTAATCCTCAGTTTTCTAAAATTCCTTTTTCGAGCTTGATTCAATTAACTAATGCAATCTCCAGTAGCCATTTTAAAGCAATCAACTCAGATCTTATCAACTTACTAGTGGTAAGCTCTCTTTGAATCAGTTATCTTAGTGGATTATTTCTCTATATAGTCTAGAATATTTTACTCTCGTGGCGAATGATTTAGATCGAGCGCTTGTCCAGCATCTCAAACACTTTCAAGCTGAACTTGCTCTTTGGCTGTGATTAGACTAGTTTCGTTTTTCTATTTTAATTTTTATGTTGTGTTTAAATATTTCTCGTGCCACACCTATGGGGGGAACGGACAGAACTGGCCTAAGCCTCAGCTGAAGCTCACAGAATGCGCCATGCACTTGTTCCTAGTTGAGGTAAAAGCAGCTGGAAGCCAAATTTAACGATGACATAAATACTAAAGATAACGAAGAGTAAGAGCTGAATTGAGGCAAGGCCACGTTTGAGTTAACCCAAGATATTTTATAAAAATGCACACGAGTAGTTACAGTTTTCCCTGTAGGCTCATTATTTTCACACAACTATCTGCATCAGAAAGTAAATTAGGATAATGGCAATATGTAACCGAAACCGTTAAAAATAAAAGCATGTTCATCGCTTCCAATATGCTGACTAGCAAACATTTGAAATAATTTCCTAATGTCATAGTAATTCAACAAACAAATTTGGCTTTTTTTTTTGGAAAAGATTTAATTATTTTAATTAAATTAATTTCTTGTTCGGTATATCCATTTCCTTGCTTTGCACGGTATTTATAACTATTGGCAAAGTAACCCAGGAGACTACCAAAATTAATGTTGTTTTTAAATAGACCATATAAATACTTATATTAATAGTATATCGTAATAAAGCCAATTTTAAGTAGTTAAAACTTCTTAGCTAATCTCTTAAGGGTTTGTTTCAAATACTGATCAACTCGATATCGCAGAACCATATTAACCAATAAACTTAAAATTAGATCACGAAATATTACATTTTCAAATTAATAAATGAATATTTATAAGAGTTATTTAGAGTGTATTTCATTACTGTTAAAAAATTAAGATTTAAAATTTGTAGTCTAGTCCGTCCGTCAGAGACCAAACATCTCAGCTAGAGCTACCAAATTTAGAATGTAGACTCATGTAGTATAGACGCTGACCAAGTTTATTATACTCTTGCAAAAAGGGTATATTAATTTTGGTCAGAAGTGTGCAACGCATAGAAGGAGCCATCTCCGACCATATAAAGTATATATATTCTTGATCAGCATGTCAAAACGAGTTAAAATCCGTTTGTCCGTCCGTCCGTCCGTCCGTCTGGATCAACAGCTTCTCCTCCTAAACCGCTAAGGCTAAGGAGCTACAATTTTGCACGAAGTCTTGTATATACTGTAGGCATTGTATATCTCGGATTCATCCTGATCGGACGACTATATCATACAGCTCCCATAGGACCCATCGGCCGAAAAATGAGTTTTAGAACAATAACTTCGTTCTTTTCTACCCGATTAGCATGAGACTTAACATTTGGCAGTTTACTGTACATTAAAACGACCGTGGCAAATTTGATCAAGATCGGATTACTATATCATATAGCTCCCATAGGAACAATCCGACCAAAAATAGTTTTGCCTCTAAAAATTTTTTTTATTTCTTTTGCGATCATCATCAAATTTGGTAAATAACATTTGCACATAATAAATTATAACCCTGCCAAATTTGATCAAAATCGGATAACTATATAATACGGATTTTTACACAAAAGACTTAACATTTATATAGATAATTTTTTTAGGGATTTAAATTAAAAAATGATTTAAAAAATGACCTCGTTAAAATTTTACTTAGTCTAAAATGAAGGTTTGTTCCTGAATGATTGTTCCTGAACAAAGTTATAAATCTCCCAGATCTTCAGATCGGTAATATTTTTAAATTTATGATTTTGTAGGCAATATCCTCAATATTTGGCGACGTGTTCGGATAGTAATTCTTCTTGCTTTTATTTTAACTTTAAAAATGAGCTAGTTCAAATATTAAAAAATAAACTAGTTCATAATTTAAAAAATGAACTTGTTAAAATTTCACTTAGTCCAAAGTGGAGGTTTTTTGTAAATTTGTTTAGACAAAACGAAATAAGTTGAATAGTGAACGCAATCAAATACGGAACCTTAGAATGACTGGATATAAAGCTAAACCTAAAAATCGCGCATAATTTAAAATATGAATTTAGTTTAATAAATTCGATACAGTTTTTTCACTTGATGCGTGGTAAATTCAAGTCGACCCGGAGACTTACCCACTTTATTTCTTTTCTATTGACTGTCCTTATATGTAGATACGAGTATAAGTAGAATTTGCATTTATCGCAAATATAAAACTCAATTTCAATTTACTTTTGCTCCCTGCTCCGATCTAAAGTTCGTACACCTTCTCGCATCTTGGGTCAATTGGTGGTCATAAATCTTCATAGAACTCTGTTGACTGGCGGCGACAATGCAAAAAATTGAAAATGAAATGATATGAGAAGATATTTTTTCATTACAATTTGTATTTTCGAATTATAGAAATGGTAATAAATCAAATTCTCGTTAACCGAGTGCGACGTGCAAATTTGGAAGCGAGAAACGAGGCAAATGAAAACAAATCGAAAAAGAATCTCAGTTTATTGTAATGAAATTTATATAACATTTTCAAACGCTCAATAGCCAGAGCAGAGCACTGCGAGAAGATGATGAAGTACAAATCTAGCTGGTTGCTTGGCTTGGTGGCTGATTAATGCTGTCGAACGAGATAATGACAGTTAAAACCCACCCAAAAGCCACCCCAGTGTGTGGATCCACTTGCCTCACTGGGTGTGTGTGTGTGCAGCAAGCAAGTTCCCGTTGCCACAGCCGGTTGCATGCAACCGTTGATTAAAACGGGCAAACTCCAAACTTAATTCTAAGGCATTTTCACTGAAAATTGTTAAATATAATTTCCAAAGAAAATTCTTTTTGCCATCTTGCAATTACTTTTCCGTTTCTCTTGTTATTTCTTTTGCCTTACTATTTTTTTTTTGGATTCGTTTGTTGTTGTTGTTGTTGTTGCATCCACCTATATGCACTTCATGCGCGACTTCATTTAACTGTGGTTTGCATGATTATTGCTCCAGTTACCACCGCAGCCGATAAGAAAAAAATATACTTTTCTCTCCAAGACCAAGTCGACCGAGTTCTTCTTCGTCGTGCTCTTGTTTTTGTATGTTGAACAAACTGCCATAACTTAACTAATAACTAACTACATACTAGTACCAGTGCTAGTACCAGTAACTCATGGATGCATTAGTTGCATTTCCATTCACATCACAATCTGGCAGTAACTTTTTGTTGCTATAAATTTGACAGTTCTAAACTGTTTTCTTTTCTTTGATAGGTTTCTGACTAATTAGTCGAAATCAGGTCAAGAGCTTAGGTGGAGTAACTTTTCTATAGCCGTACTTCATATACCCTTTAAATTAAAATAACGATAAGCTGAAATGACGGACTTAAGCAAGTCGACGTGACGCACAGTGGAACCAAGCGGGTTTCTCCGTATTTTAAATTTAAACACATCCTTGCTTTTAATGCATATGTATATGTAATGTAAAAAACACATGACATTAAATAACGGCAAAAGATACTATAATTATATTTTTTAAAATTACAAAATAAAATAAAATTGTTTTGTCTAAAAATAACCAAATATTTACATTATTATACCCTTGCAAAAAGGGTATATTAATTTTGTTTAGAAGTGTGCAACGCATAGAAGGAGGCAGCTCCGACCATATAAAGTATATATATTCTTGATCAGCATGACAAGAGGAGTTCAAATCCGTTTGTCCGTCCGTCCGTCCGTCCGTCTGTCTGTCTGGATCAACAGCTTCTCCTCCTAGACCGTTAAAGCTACAGAGCTACAATTTTGCACGAAGTCTTGTATATACTGTAGGCATTGTATACATATCTCGGATTCATCCTGATCGGACGACTATATCATACAGCTCCTATAGGAACCATCGGCCGAAAAATGAGTTTTAGAACAATAACTTCGTTGTTTTTCATCTGATTGTTATAAAACTTAACATTTGGCAGTTTACTATACATCTATACGTCCTTGCCAAATTTGATCAAGATCGGACTACTATATCATATAGCTCCTATAGGAACAATCGGACCAAATATAGTTTTGCTTCTAAAAACTTTTTTCTTTCTATTGCGATCATCACCAAACTTGGTAAATAACATTTGCACATAAAAAATTATAATCCTGCCAAATGATCAAAATCGGATTACTATATGATATAGCTGTCATACAAACAGATGGAAAAATTGCATGCTGCAAATCTACATACATGCATATGTATGCGTGCCGTGATATAGCGTGTAGATAAGGGTTTTTACACAAAAACCCTTTCCATTTTGCGATCTCCATTTAGGGATTGAATAACGCAAGAACTTGCAAAGGTATGCAAACTTCGGCATGGTCGAAGTTAGCCCGGCCTTCTGGTTTTTCTTAAAAATAACCAAATATTCACATTATTTTTTAGCTAAAATATAAATTAAAAATTCCTTGAGTTTATTTTTTCTATCAAAAATTTTACTTAACTTAGTTTTTTGTTCTGTTCCAAAGATTATTCTTTTAAGGAAATCCAGTTATTTTTAAAAAATTCTAATCTGTTGGATAGGAAAAGCTTAAGAACAAATTAATTTTTGGTTTTAAGGTTTATAAATTAAAGAAAAGTAAATTTTTTTGAAAATGTAGTATGTATTTTTAAAAACAAAATCCAGAAAATCGCCCAAATATTTAGCGTTGGTAAGAATATACAATAAAATTTTAAGCATGAAAAAGCTTTGCTAAAAAGAATGTTTCAGCCAGAAAATATTTTTAATTTATAAAATATAAATAAATATAATATAAACTAAAGCCAGAGATTGCACCTTAGATCTGTCAACAAAATAATAGAAACCGTAAATTTGTTAATCAAAGCGTAAATTTATTAAACAAAAAAAATTTTCATAGGATCTTCGTTAATATGAATTAAAAGAAATTAAAAAAAAAAACCCCAAATATTCATTGAGTTACTTAATAAATGGATTTTTTTTCAACCGATGCTACTTAAACATATTTCTAGTTCCTACTCGCATTTTAAGAATAACTAAGATAGGTAAAACAAATATACATATTAGTTCACTCATTCGAAAGACAAAAACTTTGAACCAAATAATATTCTAATTGAAAACCTATTGACAGGTAAACTCGACTGTATTCATATTCATTGGGGTTAAAGAGTTTTAAAAAGCGAATAAAAGTTACTTTCAGAATTAGCTACTTAAAATAAGAATTATTCAAATGGATTTTCAGCTAGTTCAGCTAGATTATCATATATGAATGTGTGCATTTATGTAAGCAAATTGTAATTATATGCTTTTTTTTTTGCCTCTTTAGATTTGTCTAAAAGTACAATTCGCTATCTAATTAAAAAGTAATTTGTTGTTTTGCGCAAAAATATTATACCGCAATTAAAGTTAATGACAACGATGTTTTAATGTGACTCACTGTTTTGCACTAAAGCGTTTCCCAGCGTTTGGAAAAAATTGTTGTTGAAAATGAAAGTAATTGTTGACCAATGCATTTGGACAAAACGAATTTTCAACATGTTCACTTCTTTATCAAATGGATGATTGGATTGGTTGTTGCACCGGTCAGTGCATTTCTACACTTCATTTTTTTGTCGTCTCGACAGAGACTACTCAAAATGAAAATTAATTAAACACATAAATAACATGAAAGTGGCTTGATCAACTGTGACACATTGCTCAAAAAGCGACAACGAAAATCCTTGAGCTCGGCTTGGAGTGTCGACTTTAAGATACCCTACACTTGGTACAATATGTGAAAGGTTTGGAGTAAGATATGCGTTATGAGTATTTCTGATGCAATTATACAATTATAATTCCATTTTATTTTCATTTTCCTCAGGGTTCAATAAATACTTCGGGAATTAACTTTCGAAAATTAAAAATTGACAGTCTACTTTTTAAACCTTTTGTCAATCCATCCCCTGGGAGACTTATCTTACTCAAAACTAATTTAATAATATATTGATTTCAAAGGCTCAAACATAATAAATTTCAATAATCAGTGAATCAGTGTCTTTATGTGATCTTTTGTTGAGCTAGTTGCACCACATTAAGTGTTTGAGTCACATTTTTGGAATATTTTCAAATATTTCTGATCGGAAACTAAAATTAACCCATTTAGAAAACTGAAATAATTTTGTAGAAGTTTTAAGAAACTTCGGAATTTCTTAAACTTAATGAAATTGTTCTTCCAATTTCATTATTATTAAAATTCAAACTCAAATTGATCTCAGATATTCCAATCGAAATAAATCTTAAATCATTTAACAATTTTTAAAAACAAAATCCAAATTGAAAATAGGTTTATTTATCAAATAATTGTATTTTTACAAATGGACATATGAGAAATTTTTTTAACATCAATATTTTAATATTTTCTATCTTGATCCTAGAAAGATTAAGCTTTAATTTTATAAAATTTTGAAGTTCGTATTGAACTAGAAAACTGTGTTGATTTATTGTTATCATATAGCAATCGAATTTGAAATTGTTTTTAAATATTTTGCAATCCCATCATTAGGCTCGTAATGATAGATTTCTCTGCGTATTAATATACCCTTCTTACCTACCGGTAAAGGGTATTAAGAGAAAAAAAACGTCAACAAATTGGAGCGGGACCAAGCCCACAAACAACAACTTACAAAACACAAAAAAACAAAAAACCAAGCCAAACCAAAGTGAAAAAAAAAAACAAATGCAATTAAAAAATTCGAAATGGAAAAACAATAAAATAACAGAAAAATGTGCAACGGGCGGCGACGTTCCAAAACAGAAACAAAATGCATGTAAAAGCGGGACAAAACAGACAGAGAGAGAGAAAGAGAGTGAAAAAGATTGAGAGAGAGAGAGGGAGAGAGAAGGGGGGGAGAAGAGTGAACAAATATTTTACAACACTTTCGCTCGTTAGAAGCGGGCGGTAAAGCTGCATCATCGACAGTGCTGCACGAAAGTCTTTGCTCTTGCCTTGGTCTTGGTCTTTCGGTCTTTGTCGCTCGTCTCCATCGCCATAGCCATCTCCTCCTATATGCACTCATTGGCGCTTTAATTGCCCGGTGAAAATGTGCACCAGCGGCAGCAATAATGCGCTTTTGCCTCGCTCTACTCTAATTACCCTCGAGATGATGTCGATGATGCTGCCACACTCTGTCGCTGCCACATCAGGCCTGATCCCTTTTGATTGGGAAATATGCCGCCACCGCTCTGCCGCCGCATGCAGTGATGAACAAGTGAAACTTTCAAGTGAAATTAATCAAACATTTGTTTTGGGTTTAGGTTGCAATTAGTTTTATAAAGAAGATTACTTGGAAAAGAAAAAACCAAAATGGAAAATCTCTTTAAATCACAATCTCTGTTATTAGAGAATTCACATCTATGGCTTTGAGTATGACGAAAAAGACACCTACAATTACATCTCTAATTATTTTGATTTTGGTACTTTTAGTTATTTAAACAATGGGACTAAATTACTTTATAATCCTAGAGACGAGGGTGAACAAATTTATTGTGAACTCTGTATAAAAAGTCGTCTCACTGCAGAATCATTAGCTTCGCCATATGGAAGCAATCAAGTGAAAGAGAGAAATACATTTCATTCTTTTTGGTAACCCTCAATTAGGGCCGCAATAAGGATTTCTTAGGTGACATTAAAAAATCATTCCTAATAGGCCCAAAAATGGAAGTAAATTACAAATCAATTACAATATTTACGAGACAAGAAGAAAATTCTGAAACCATGAAGTTTCTGCACCATTTTAAACAAGGTCACGACACGATTCAAGACCTTTTGGGGTATATTAAGGAGAAGTTGAAAAACTTATATGGGAAGAAAGTAGAATTACATATTATTAATTAAGACAAAAATAATAAATACAGCAGTTTTTCTTATTTAGAATATTGAATAATAATATTTATCATACAATTTTACATCATATAAATATGTAAAGTTAATTTCTAAAAAACATTTTTGTTATTTTTTAAGTAGCTATGTATATTTGATGAATTAAAGAAAAATGATTTTAAGCAGGAAAGAATATTTGTTTGTATACGCCCACGTTGGAGCTTTTGATTTAATCGAACCTGAATATTAATTCACGGCAACTTCTTTTAAATTCCATTAAGGTTTGAGAGCAACATGGATTTTAAAAACGTTTCTACTGACGCGACAAGTGGTGTTCGTTTAATTGAAACGCATGAAAGTCGACATAAAAAAATACATTCCAAAATAAAAGTCCAATGAGGAGTAAGAAGTTTATTTTGTTCAATCTTTGGTTTTAAGTTTAATATACTATTTGGTCAATATTTGATCAATTTATGAACGGAATTTATTCCTTAAGTTTCTTATTGAATTGAAATAAGAAGATTGTGAGAATAGTTGCTTATTCTATATAAAAGAAAGATGATTCATAGTAATCCTACATTATTCATAACATTCCAAATACGTTGAATTAGTCAAATATTTAGTGAAACTTTTCAATACTACATAAAGAAATCAATCATCTTTTGCTTTACTGTTATATCGGCTTTTTTAATATATATTTTTTTTAGAATAGCGCTATTTTAAGCAGCACCAAGTTTTATCATCCGCTGACAGTTTGTTGTAATTCGCAACTAGTTTTAGCATTCAATGGCACTACGATGCAAGGCTCGCAGTCTGCTGGGAGCTTTGTAGTTCGCAACCTGGTCACTCTTGGTTTGCTTTTAGTAAATAACCTCGAGCTGGCTCATTCTAAAATATTGAAACTATTTATCTTTAGCACAAATTTGCACAGCTTTTGTATGCTGGAAGTCCATACTATATTAAGATATATTGTTTGATATTAATTAATTAATGCGCTTTATTACCCATTAATAGTATAATGTTCTTAAAGCTATGTGTGATATGTAATAGGTAAAGATTTTAAGTACTTATTGATCTAATTTATCAAAATTTTCTCACATTTTTAACAATTTGTAAAACTTCTCTTGAGCACTTGAATGTCTTAAAACGTTTACCATTTGGTTCATTGCACTTTTCGATGTTCACATCAATTTTTATTATTTGATATTCATATTCAAACACCTCAACCCACACTGCCCCCCTCCTTGAAGCAGCGACACCATTAAGAACTATAAATATCCAACAATATTCACATAAAAATTATTCACATAAACAAATAGAAATCTCTGCCATAGCTAGAGTCTAGTCTTTTGGCTGCATAGAATTAAAAACCAATGAAAAAATACAAAGAAAAAAAAACTAGGAAAAATTTGAATGCACGTGTGTTAATCATAAATTTTAAACATGTTTCAAATGCAGCCCCACAGACGACTCCGACACCGACACCGACTTCGACTCCATCTCCGTCCCCTTCTCCATCTCCATCTCTGTCAACGGCGTCGGCGTCCAAAAAAGCAAACGCAGGCAGGCAATAATAAACGCATGAAAATATGCCCGGGGCGTGCGCCAAGCGATTTCACCTTATGGATATATGTACCTACACATGATGACGAGAGGGAGGAGAACTTAGCAGAAGGCAGTGGGTAGGAGGCATGTATGAATCGGGGGCTGGCCACAACCACGTCGACTTGTCACTTTTTTGCATAAACGCACCCAATTTTCAATGCGTACAAGCTGCAAAAGACTCTTTTTTTTTGGCCACATGCCAGTGCGTAGACGGCCAGAGATACATAGAGAGAGATAGAGAAAGAAATATAGATAGAAAGAAAGAGAGCGATAAAGTAAGGGGAGGCAAGCTGCAGAGCCGCTCCCCAGAGCTTCAACCGTGGGCGCAGTCATCCCAGAGTCTATTAACAAAAGAGGCAAAAAGAGTGGCTCAATTTTTGTTCGTTTTGTTTTTGCCTTAATGCTCTTGTAATAGGCCTACAAATTGCCATTGTTGGCCGAGGTCTTTGAGCCTGGCTTGTAGTCAATCGCCAAAGTTCGTGCTGTGAATTGGCAATTTGGTTTTTTTTTTTCGTTTTTTTTTTTTTCAGCCAACAGTGGCAGATACCTAAGAAGTCTTTGAAATTGATCGATGAGATGGATTTGGCGATGGAGAATAAGCTCAAATCAAGATATTGTCAATACGATGGATAAGGGAAACATTACAATTGAAGTTATTGAATTTATATACCCGAACATATCATTTGCTTCATCTACACAATCAGTTTTGGAGATCGTTCTATTGCTTCCAATTACGCACTATAATATATTTTGGATTTGAGTGATAGGAATTTGTGCTATATTTAATATATATTATATATAATATTTATTTCAGCTAGTGTAAATATTTAAATTTTAACTAGTGGAACTATTAAGATTTCAACTAGGTAATATATTGAAAATTCAACATAAAGAATTGTTGAATTCTCTTTTTATGCCTTGAAATATGGAAATTTCAACTTAGAAATTTCAAATTTAGACTGTAGACTCGTTTAGTATATAGGCTGCTCAAGTTTTTTTTTTTGTGGGCCACGGCCCAATTTCGCCTCCGGAAGCACTAAATCTCAAAAAACAATTTGAATTCTTCTTCTTTTTTAATATTTATTTAATATATGTTTAATACATTATATGTTTCCATAGGTGACATACGAAAATTTCAACTAGTGGAAATAAGGAAATTTCGACTAGTTGATTTCTTAAAATTTCCACTAGTTGAAGTCTGAGATCTATATTTATTTCTGAAATTTATATATTTCAACTTGTTTTAAACTACCAATTCATCCTATGGATGCATGGATGTCCACATTTATAACATTTATTTATAGTGGAAATATTTAAATTTCAACAATATTAAACTATTAACTATTAAAATTTCAACTAGTGGAAATATTAAAATTTTACCTACTTGAAATTTATATATTTCTACTAGCTTTACTATAGCATTTCATCTTATGGATGCATGGATGTCCATATTTATTTTTTAATATTTATTTAAAGTGGAAATATTGAAATTTCAACAAGTGGAAATGTTATAATTTCAACTAACCAAAAAAAATCTAAAAATCTTAATTCTTATAAGCACTTTGATATACTATATATATTTTTTTATGTTTATTTAATATACAATATTATATTATTGAAATTTTACTAGTAGAAATATTAAAAGTTGTAAAGAATTAAAGTCGAAATATTAAAATTTCAACTAGTGGATTTCTTAAAATTTCCAATAGTTGAAGTCTGAAATCTCCGACCCTATAAAGGAGTATATATATTCTTGATCAGCATGAAAAGAGAAATTGATATAGCCATATCCGCCTGTCCGTCCGGATGAAATGGTATACAGTAGAAATATTAAAATTCCAGCTAGTGGAAATATTAATATTTCAACTAACAAAAAAAATCTCAAAATCTACCTAAATTCTTATGAGCACTTTAATTTTACTAGTGGAAATATTACACTTTCATTAAAATTTTTAAAGAATTAAAGCGGAAATATTGAAATTTCAACTAGTGAAAATATGGAAATTTCAACTAGTGTATAACCTATTAACATTCTGACGGGCATAAATAAGCGTTAAGCCTTCAATAAATTTTAATTGTTAATTTTAATTAATATTCAATTAATACCGATAAGTCTTAAAAAGTAAATTTAGTTTAATGTATTTCAACCATAAACCATGAAAAATAAAAGACCTAAATCATTTTTTTTTTTCTAATGAATTGGATACATTACACCCAACACAACACAAGCAGCTCGTGCTGTGTCCTAAAAATATAATTTTTACGATTTCTTCTCAATAATACTCATAATCAAAGCAATAAAATCGGTTCTCGATCTCAGATGTATTCCTTCGGGATTGGATAGGATTTTTTATTAATTTATTAATTAGGTATTAATTCGATTATTTCGGGTAAATAGTTTTTTTTCGAAAATATTTTTTGTGAACTCAATTCCGAAAAAATCTTAATTGTAATATAAACAAAATCATTTGTTTGTTATTTGAGGAGTACGTGAATCTATCCATATATATATATATATATATATATAAATGTGAACTGAACTGCATATTTTTGTTTTTTGAAGATTTCATAGTTAACATTAACTGATTATAATTAACAATAAACTAATAAATTGTGTTCAGGGTTTCTATGAATTTTTGTATACATCGTAGCAAGAGGCGTTAGAAATACTTGTCATATTGATAGGAATGGGAACAGAAACCAAGTTTGACCAGAAATTTGATCTTACTCATAATAAAATTTGATTATAATGTTTTAAACAGAAAATAGGCATAGATTAGCATATTATTATGGCTGTTTATCAGCTTATCCCAGCCTCTCTAAAGATCGATAAATATCAAATTAGAATAACACATTCCCAGCCATCTGAACGATTGTGTGCAGTTTACAGCTTTATATGTTGATTTCAACGCATTTATGCGCTTTAGCATATGGGGGAATATGAGTGGAGTATGTATTTCTGGGTGTGACTATTTACGACCATTTGCTGACAAGTGTCGACAGCACAACATACAGCTAATCTACATAGACTCCAGATCAGATTGTGGAAGGAAAACCTTTTTTCGCAGCTAATGGAAGAGAGCTCTACGACCCATCAAATGTCCAAACTCCAGACGTCATCATCACTATCCAAAAAAATTTCACCAAACACATGTCCATCAAGTAGCCGAAAACCGATTTCTTTAGCTCGGTTTGTGTTTTTGCAGTTGTCTGTTATGACAAGTTGCGGCCGTTTGGCTGTCAAAAGGAAATCACTGACGAAAATGAAGCGAAGCTCAAATGTAAATACGGCGGGGGAAAACTTTAAAACAGATATAAAGAAAACGAAATATGGATTCCATATGTGTGCCAGCAACAATTCAAATTTTGATTAAATTATAGCAAAAGTTGAGGTTCAGTTTTTTATTTTTCTTTTTTTCCATTGAGGGGGCTGGCATTTTTTGGCGTATGCCAGGCGGTCGGCTGGACTGCCACCACCAGGGGCAAACAACAAAAATTCAGAGTCAGCCCCAAACGTCAGAGTCAGAGAGACAGAGGCTACTGCTACTTACCACACTTTACTTCACTCCTACTCGTTCGATGTGCTTGCACAGTGGTTTCAAGCTGATAAGTAACTGGGACACAACGTAGAATAATATAACAACTTAATCGATCAAAATATTAAAAAAAAAAACAAAATGGTGATTAAACTTAACTTAAATTTTAATATATTTCACCCCAATCGAATAAAAAAATGCTTTAAAAAATATTAAAAAAAAATTAAACAAAATATTTTCAAACGAAAAAATAAATAGGACTTATTCATAATTTAGTAAATATGTTTGGTAAAACGAAACAAATTTTAAGTAACATTGAAAAATATATTTTGTTACTTAGGTATTTTTTAGTTTAAGTCAAAAAATGAACTAATTTTGTCATTGTACTGGATCGACAACCTTCTTTAGAAATATGGTGTTCATTCGCTAGAATTCTTCTAGTTTCGGGCTTATTAAATATCTCCGACTGACCTGAAAACTTGTTTACCAAGTAATATAATTTGTCAATTTGTAAGAAAAATCCCATCTTTAAATGAATTTAAATTTTTTGTTTCGTAACTAGTTTTCTTACAGAACCAAGCTTTGGTAAGAGAAATGGGCCAAATCTATGATTACATTCTTTAAATTTTACTGATTTTCAGATCAGTCATGAATTGAGAGTTGCTTTAGAAAAATGATTTGAAACGTCAGAAGTCAAATGATTGAAATTTTCTGGTCAAAAAAACTTCAGACTCTTCAGTTAAAAAAGGCAGCTCTCCAGTTATATTTTGTTGGATCTGCACTATGTTGCAGCGAATTAAAAAGCTATTCCATTAAAATGTTCTTATTAGAGTTTTTTTTAGAAAATAAAAAAACAAATATTTTTTTATTTCGAACAGAGTTGGGTCAAAGTACAAATTTTAATTAACAAGTTCACTTGCTCCCCCTTCACTCACATGTTTAGTTAATCTCTTGGAACAAGTTCATTTTATTCTAGTTATTTCTGTAATGTTTATAACCACTGTTAGGCAATGCGGAATTGCCTTCTGCATTTCGTGTATAATTTTTGCCACCTCATTCAGTCAGTCAGCCAGTCAGTCAGTCATTCATTCATTTCGCACGTCTTCGCTGAGTGCAGAGTGTGTTGAGGGGGGAGGGGAGAAGGGGGAGAGACCATGCATTCATCATTATTCGCATATTCATATTCATGAAGTGTTCTGATTCGATTGTCGTGTGAAATTGGCCTGCCGTTTGTTTGTTTGGTCAACCTGGGACAAGTGAAATGGTCACGGTTTCGGTTCTGGTTTTTGGTTTCGGTTTTGGCTTCGACTTCAATTTCGATTTTGGCTCATTCATTGTTGTTTTCTCTTGGCCATGGACATTTGTGGCACATTCAAGTCCATCAATCAATGCCAAAGACACGGGCGCAAGATTTTCCTCTCAATGTGTTGCAGCTGCAAAAGCAATTAGAATAATTAAAATCAAATCGTGTGTGCCGATACCTATGTATATGTACCTCGTATACTCTATGACTTTGCATTCAATCCAAGCCAGGACAAGGTCACTTTGTGTGTTGTCTTTACAAGTTCGTGTTAATTAACGGCTAGGCTAAAGACTCGTAAAAGAATCTCAATGCCTCCAAATACAAAAGTCGAAGAAGTACACTAAATAAGTAACTTTATATATATATAAAGATTCCGTAATGTTTGTTGTTTTATGTTGCTTACTTTGAACTTGACGTTGTGCGGTGACTGTGGATTTTGGCTTCGGGTCTTAGGTATGGGGTCTTGGGTCTGAGTTTGAGTCTGACTCAGACTCTGTTGGGTTCAAGCAGCACGCGATTAAGTCGTAATTTGTAAAGCGTTTTAAAGTGATACTCTTGTCGACATGATGAGGTGTTTGTTTGGGTCAAGTTGATTACGATGACAAAGATGATAATGAAAGAAACGTAATGATCACCAAGATGATGATGATGGAGTTGGTGTGGGAAATAGATGCAACAATTTTTCATTCATTTTGTTTCGATTTCTATGCTCTCGAAATGATTTCTGTTTGTGGTTTCCCCATTGAATGAGATTGAAGAAAATACCAAAATGGAGAAAGTTTTTATTTTTGGTCAGACTTCTTATCGATATCGAAATCGACTAACAATTGCAAATAAGACGTTAAGAAATGATAGAAGATAACGAAATCGCAAAACCGCATACGCTACCTCAATATATCCCTTGTAAACTATTCCTGAATACACTTCTGGTTCATTCTTCATGAATGTTATTGTTCACTTTCGATTTTATCATTATCCATTCGCTTCCGTTTTTTATCCGGTGTTTCATTTCTAAGACATCTCATTGTTATATTATTAATTTTTAGTTAATTGGCTTGTTACAATTCTTGTTTACAAGTTTTCTCACTTATTCTTCTTTTGATTCTTTTCTTTCCTGTCCTTTCCTTCCCTCTCCTTTCCTTTCTTCCATTCCTTCCTTCCATACCTTTCTTCCATTCCTTCCTTCCATTCCTTCCTTCTATTCCTTCCTTCCATTCCTTCCTTCCATTTCTTCCTTCCATTCATTCCTTCCTTCCATTCCCTCCTTCCTTCCATTCCTCCCTTCCATTCCTACCTTCCATTCCTTTCTTCCATTCCTTCCTTCCATTGCTTCCTTCCTTTGTTTCCTTCCATTGATTCCTTCCATTGCTTCCTTCCATTCCTTTCTTCCATTGCTTCCATTCCATTCTTCCATTCATTACTTCTTTCCTATCTTTCCTTCCTTCCATTCCTTCCTTAAGTTCCTTCGTTCCATTGCTTCCATTCCTTCCTTCCATTCTTTCCTTCAGTCATACCATTCTTTCCTTCCTTCCAGTCCTTCCTTCCATTTCTTCCATTCCTACCATTTCAATTCTTACCTCTTCCACACAGATATTTTGTGCGTTTCCAGAGTTCCATTGCATTTCTTTACTTCGTTTCATTTCCTTAAATTCCTTGAATAATTTCCATTTTCATTTCATTTTCCCGATTAATTTCTTTGTTTCATTCTTATTCCCATTAATCCATTTTAGCAAAAGGCTCTTCTGTTTCATTTCTTCGTTCCCTACACTTTTATTTGATTTATTGACTAAATTGATTAAATTCTTCATTTGTTATAACAAAGAATTTATGAGAATTTCAATCGTTGCCATCACAGACCGATCAGCTTAGCATAAGCTCATAAAGGTATTTATATCGGAAGCATATGGAAATGAGGTACTCATGCTTCTTCTGGTCACACTTGGCGCTCAATAATTCCCATAGTCTAAGAGACGGACCAACAAGCAAGTGCACAACACAACACTCTGGGGCCTTGAGGGTGTGTGACCAATGTTAACATTGGATCACGCTTTGTTTTCCTTTCTTTTGCTCTGCTTTGCAGATCATTCAGGTTAATAAGTATCTCGTCTAGCCAAAATGCAAATCGTGTCTGAACTTGAGGCGCAGACAGCAGAAAACAAAACAAAACAGAAAAAGAAACGAGGAAAATTTTTCCAGCGTGGGCTTGCCACATCGAACAGCGAAATTATCCACACTTTGCGCCCTTTTGACAGCCAAAAAAAAAAAAAAAAAAACGGGGAAAAAAAATCCCAACTCAATCTTATGGATAATTTCTAGTTTAGGGGCGAGGCCTAAATGCTGATACATATTAAATTCATTGCAGCTGCAAACACTTTCACTTCTCTATGCTAATTTTCTCAGAGCCACAGAGAAAAATATGGAAAATGAAGTTTGAAAATTTCATGATTTTCCAATGATCCTTTCATTTGTATTTAGATGGAAGGAGTACATTGACTTCTGGGCTGTTGGTTCCTACATACATACATATAGATTCGTTTTTAGGGCCGCTTGATTAATTTATTTTTAATTTTAGTGCCAAGCTAAAAATGGGGAAGCCAATCAAAATGAATATTTATCTTGTTTAACGGAAATAGCTCAAAGCGTCGGCATTTCCATGGCTTAAATGTGCCTTCCATTGGGCGCAAAGAAGTCAGAAGGCATTAGATATTCTATAAATATACAAATTCTTGGACAGCCCAATGATTTATGTACAAACTTTGCCATCCCACTAATGCTAATCGAAACACACACAAAAGAACTATCAGGAAAAATATCTTGAAAGCAAAGTCGAATGCACAATGCTCTTGCCCTTAAACTAAAAAGCTGAAAAACTTAATTAATTCGTTTTGATTCGATTGATATAAAAGTTAGTTTATTTAAGAAATCTCTATAACTTTCATTATGAGCGATATTCTTAAATAGAGTTCAATATATAATGTTCAGGACTATGCGATCTTCTTGACATTAATTATATGGAACTTCTACATATTTTGACTGAATAAATCTAAGTGTTAGTTCTGATAATTGTCTAGGAATAATGCCATGGAATGAAGTGAAAATATATTGGAGAACAGGAATAATCCACCTTCTACATACAGACTTTATTTCTATATGATATTTACAATCAGATATATCAAAACTATATACAACTTAAGACCTTTAGAGGCTTTCATATAAATTTCCATAAATATAACTCTAAGACTAACAAAATACCAACGAAAAATAGATTAAGAATCTATATTTAGATCATATAATATTAAGATACTTAGATGATTTACAAGATCAGAAATTCCCTCTATGCTTTACAAACATCTCATCATATTTATAATACCCCATGAAAGGGCACAGGGAAATTCCAAAAAAAAAAAAGATAAGTTATGAATGAATCAAATTGAGGCTTGTGGAGATTCATGGTTGATTTATGAATGAAGAAAATTTTATGACATTTTTTGTTAACTCTATTTTATGAGTGTTTTAAGCAATTCGATTTACTTTTCCTATATCTATGTAGATTGCCTTAGTTCGAATGCATGTGAATTAGATGACGGAAACCACCTGCAAACAATTTTCTTGCAGGCAAACGAAAAATGCCGCAAATCGACAACTGACAACGGCCTATGGCCAGCTGAATCGCCGCTGAATGGCGGGAGTGAAGAAGGGGGTGTGTGTGTGTGTGTGTGGGGAGAGTCTTAGCCGCAATTGGCGGCAATTCGCCAACCTCACGCCAAGGCCCAGGGTGTGTGGAGAGTGTGGCACTATGTATGTATGTATAGCCGCCGCCGCGTCCATAGACCTTTTGTGAAAGTGAAATTTTTGTTGGTTTGAGCCAAGTTTGTGTATGTGGCAACAGCGCCTGCCACTTTGTTTTCCTGCACTTTTTTAACTAGCCAGTTTTGTGAACATTTTCATAAAATACCCTTGCCACCTGAAAGGGAGTATACCACAAATTTACACTCGTTAGGTAAATCGTTCAAATTTTAAATGTTTGAAAGAGCAATTTACCATATTTAGAAGTGAAGTAAAAAACAATTTAATATAACAATTTAATATATAATTATTACATAAGAAAATATGACAAAATTGTGTCCAAATAGATTTGATTTTCATGAAAAGCTTAAGGAAGGTTTAAATTCTAGTGCAAGTCGACTTAATAATTAAGCCAAATTTATTTAAAAATATGTACGTTTAAGAGCTTTATGAATATTTAAAATATAATAAAAATAAACGTAGTTCTAAATGTTTTAACCCATGAAGAATAAAAAAAATAATATATTATTTAAGTTCAAGTTCATTCGGTACAAAACCTGAACCTATGTATAAATAGAATCCATTATAACTTAAATTCTTTTTAACGGACTTTGAAAATATTTAAACTTTAAATAGAAATAAATAGAATTCAAGTTATAATGGATTCTATTTATACATAGGTTCAGATATGTTAGATAGAATTTAAGTTAAGTTTAAATTTGAAAGAGTTGTAATATAATAAATATTTGAAATATTCTTTTTCAAGGACTACGATATCGCCCAATTTTTTCTTCCGAAAACTAATTAAATATAGTATAAATAATTTAAACAAATTGAATTATTTCTATAAATTGGCTTCATTATAAATTACAAAGAAATCAATTAAGTACAACTTAATCGCTGCCTCAAAATCTTGCACCTGATAGAGTATTCTGCAGTTCATATAACTTGAAGTTGTCCACTTTTCCTTTTTGCTGTATTTTGGTTTTTTGTACCTTTTCTTTGGCGGTTTTGATAATTGACTCTAAGCGCGTGAATAATAACAAACAACAACTGCAACAGCGACGTCAACAACGTCAGCAACGGCAACAACAGAGACCAACAAACAGGCACCCAGCTAGGAAATCGCGTTTCATTAACATGGAAAAACTGAAAATTGAAAATGGAAAGGGGAGAAGGAGGTGTTTTGGTCAGTAAAAACACAGACAAGTTTTGACCAAACGGAAGTGTCTATACTCTTACTGAGAAGCTGAGAGATTTGCATAACTCATGGATGAAGTTTTTAAGGAAACAAATGAAAGAATGTTTACGATTCCATAATTAATTAAGGGAAAGTTTTCAACCGAATCGCATCATTCCAATACAGCCATTTGAATGGAACCAATATGTACGCCGAGAACGACAATTAATATATATAATAATTTCTAAAGGTACAGAAAAGAGATTAAAACGATGAGCAAAAAGAACTCTAAACTAATGTGAAATATTATTTTTATTCATTTTTAAGTCCTTGTTGAATTTGGTTTGATATTCAAATTTACAATATAAGCAAACAATTAAAAGAATTAAAATTTTTCCTCTCCAAACTGAATTAAGAAAGTCTGGACAAATCAGAGCAAGATTTTGATTAAGCCAGAAAATCAGGTTGCGTTTTATTTTTGAGCGAAAAAATAAAACTCATGAAATAATAATTATTTTTTGATTTTTATTTTTTTTGCTCAAATATAATTTTTGTTGTGAGTTTTTTTTTTTTTTTTGCTCAAAATCGATGATTAATATTTAATCAATTGATTAAAAATCGCAGATTTTTAAATCATAGTGAAAAATCTTAATTTATACATAGACAAGAAGATTGGTCTATTTTTGGCTCTCCTAACGTAATTAGAAGTGGATGATTTTTTTAATTAAAAAATATCAAAGAAGCTAACTTCGGCTATGCCAAAGTTTGTATACCCTTGCAGCTTTTGACCATTACATTTTATTTTCTAAAAAATTTTTTGTTTCTTAATCCAATAAAGAAATATTTTAAATTCATTGGCCGGGGGCAGCCAATCGCCAAATAGTAGACAATGTAGCGATTGATATTCATATTCACACACACACAATCGCAATTTTGACACATATATGTGCTTCACTGCTTATGCGTGCACTGCTTATGGCAGCAGTACTGCTGCATACTGCTGCTGCCATAAGCAGTGCACGCTATATAGGCAAATTTTATATCGTCGAAATCAGGCGTTATGTTTATCCGATTGTTTTGAAATTCACGCATATGACGTAATCCCTTTTTATTTATGCACATAATCAGTTTGGATAAGATTGTTCAAAAAATAGAGAAGTTATTCGCATTTAACGATTGTATTTGTATGGCAGCTATATGATATAGTTGTCCGATCTTATTCAAAATCGCAGATGTGTATGTGGCTGTATAGAAAAGCTTATATACGAACTTTGAATGCGATAGCTCTAAAACTGTGGGACTAGATCGCGCAGCACCAGACAGACAGACGGACAGACGGACATGGCTATATCAACTCGTCTTCTCTTGCTGATCAAGAATATATATACTTTATGGGGTCGGAAACGGTCCCTTCTCTGCGTTACAAACATCTGACCAATTTTATAATACCCTCTGCAAGGGTATAAAAATAACAAAATAGTCATTATTTACCGTCCCTTTCGTTTACCAAAACGAAACCGAAAGCAAAATGTTCTGATCAATCGTTTTCATATCTTGTTTATGATCAATTAAGAAAATTATTCAACTGGCGGAAATTGTGGAAGTCCCATATTTGGAAACTACAATATAGAGACACCGTTCTCACCGGACGTGGAGACTTCCGACCTAGGCCAATGAATGAAAGACGTTAAAGGAATTGTCTCTAGATTCAGTGAAGTGGGATTTGAATCCAGTTTTTCATTAGACACTTGGTCCATCAAAAGTTGGAACTTTCTTCCGTGAACTGCATATACCCTTTTTGGTTGAAGTGTATTAAAGACGGACATATGACGGGCGGCAACGTTGCGTATACTTGTTTCTCTATACAATTTATCCATTTCATTTTGGTTTTTTTTTCCTTTTTCGCTATTTTTTTTCGGTGGATATTTTTTGATATAATACTTTTTCGCTTTGGCTAGTTTTTTGTTGTGGTTTTTGGTGGTTTTTTGGGAAAGTAAGTCGAAGGAAAGAAAAACTTTTCGAGTTCGCGACAACAACATAATTTACCGTTAACTCTTCATCATCAACACAACGCAACTTGGCACGCAAAGTCAAAGTCGTCTTAGTCGTAGTCGTCGTCGTCGTCGCCCAGTCTGGTCCAGAGATTTTCCTAGTTTTTTGCATTTTCTGTTTTGGCCAAGTTATTTTTATACCCTTGCAGAGGGTATTATAAAATTGGTCAGATGTTTGTAACGCAGAGAAGGGATCGTTTCCGACCCCATAAAGTATATATATTCTTGATCAGCAAGAGAAGACGAGTTGATATAGCCATGTCCGTCTGTCCGTCTGTCCGTCTGTCTGTCTGGTGCTGCGCGATCTAGTCCCACAGTTTTAGAGCTATCGCATTCAAAGTTCGTATATAAGCTTTTCTATACAGCCACATACACATCTGCGATTTTGAATAAGATCGGACAACTATATCATATAGCTGCCATACAAATACAATCGTTAAATGCGAATAACTTCTCTATTTTTTGAACAATCTTATCCAAACTGATTATGTGCATAAATAAAAAGGGATTACGTCATATGCGTGAATTTCAAAACAATCGGATAAACATAACGCCTGATTTCGACGATATAAAATTTGCCTATATAGCGTGCACTGCTTATGGCAGCAGCAGTATGCAGCAGTACTGCTGCCATAAGCAGTGCACGCATAAGCAGTGAAGCACATATATGTGTCAAAATTGCGATTGTGTGTGTGTGAATATGAATATCAATCGCTACATTGTCTACTATTTGGCGATTGGCTGCCCCCGGCCAATGTATTTAAAATATTTCTTTATTGGATTAAGAAACAAAAAATTTTTTAGAAAATAAAATGTAATGGTCAAAAGCTGCAAGGGTATACAAACTTTGGCATAGCCGAAGTTAGCTTCTTTGATATTTTTGGTGTCTTTTTGTTTTGTATGTATGTACGTATTTTCGGCCATTTGGCGTGTCTTATGATTTATTTGACATGACAGCCAAATGAACAGAGATTTATTTTGCCAGCCAGCATTTTTAATGAATTTATTTTTTAGTTTTCTTTTTGTAATTTAAAAAAAAAATAAAATTAGATACCTATATGTATATATACAATGTATCTCAAGTGCGGGGGATGCAGGAGACATAAAGACAAACAGATGCAGACACGCAATTGCCGCCCAGTTGACTTCGAATCGAGCTAGACGATGTCATGTGGGTTGATGGTGTGGCTGCTGCTGTTGCTGCTCGAGCTGGAGCTGTTGCTGCTGTGCAGCTCCAATTTGTGCACCTGCTGGTACAAGTAAACCAACATATAGAAAAATCAATTATAAATCGCTCAAGCAATTTTAAATCAAAATCCAATGGACGTTCATGTGATACAAATATAAGAGTAAAATGCGAGAAGTTCTATGTGCAACAACGAAATATGAATGCTCTTTAGTTGTCTGTTGGTTATTTAGTCTTATAAATAAAGTCCACTTCTTCTTTTAATTTAATCAAAAGTCTATCGGAAACTTTGGAAAATTACTGATTTTCTTATTCTCTGAATTTCTTGGTGTGACTTAAGTTTTCTGTCCATTTCAATTGAAAATCGGTGACTTATTTTTCACAGAAAAATTTAAATTTATTGATAATTTATATTTGTAAGAATAATTAACTAAAAGGATTTTTCCCAATCTAAACTATTTTGAAAATTGTAGATTTTTTAGTGTCATGACAACTCGGCCCGCTTAAACGCAACCAAAAGCTTCTTTTTTTTTTTTTTTTTTTTTTTTTTTAGAAACGAGTTTTTCCAGTCTGTTTCCATAATATCTCAAGTTCTAATCGGTGGACTTGAAGTTTGATATAATTCTTCTTTATAAATGTATGTCCTCTTTGGGACACTAATTTAAAAGTCAAAAAATTTGTGTAGTAATCTAATTTTATTTATTCCTGCCTCTCAACTAGATGAACCATTTAACGATCGCAAAGTTTTGTTGAAACCGACAAATTCCCAGAATGAACATGCTAAATTTATACTGTAAAAATCGTATTGAACCAATTTTTTGTCAAAATCTTCATTTAAACTCGTTATACCATGCATCCATAGGATGAAATGGTATATTAAAGTCGCCAAAATGTATGTAACAGGCAGAAGGAAGCTTTTCCGACCCTATAAAGTATATATATTCTTGATCAGCATGAGAAGAGAATTTGATAGAGCCATGTCCGTACGTCCGCCCGTTCGTAGGAGACCAAAGATCTCAGGAACTGTAAGAGATAGAACGGAATATATCCGACATTTTAATCATCAGAATTAAAATGAAATCAGTCATAACTGATTGCTATCTTTATCCGTACTATGCGGTATAGAAAAAAGACAATCAGTTTAGAATTTTAAAGCCTTTCTTTGGTGTGATTTTGAAGTGCTTCTAGTTTTGAATAAAAAAACATCAGGAAACGTATAGTAAATAGTATTTAAAAACCCATACATAAAAACCCTTTCGGAATTGTTCGACAAACAATTTAAAATAGATTAAAAATGTTTGGAAACTGCCACAAACTTAGTTCCATGAATCACTAAACGTAAGGAGTTCCTAAGGTTCCTAAAATAGATTTCAAAATGTTTCGAAACTGCCACAAACTTAGTTCCATGAATCACTAATCTTAAAGAGTTCCTAAGGTCAAAAAAATAGATGTATTTTATTATTTTATTCAATTCAATATTTTTCGCGCGATCTAAAATTATTTTATTATGGGAATGGGAATTTTCATATTTGGTAAAAACTAATATCCAAATAATAATAAGCCACCCGAACTTATAATAATACTTAAATTTAATCGTGACAGTACTTATTTCGCAGGAAATAGGTGTACCCAGTCTCACATTTATCAAATAAAATTATAGCCTCATATTTAGATTGAAAATAGATAGAAAGATGATTGAAAAATATATTAAATATACATTTATTGTATATAAGGGAACTTTAATTGTGTTTGAATCGATTTACAATGCATTCGAAACTTTATTCAAAAAGTGGATAAATATGCGCGTGTGAGTAATGATCCTTTCCATCGTAAATCAAAATACAAGCATCCGAGATGATCAATCCCATATGCCCAATATTTTATTTGATTATAATTTCAGTTTTTGTTTCTTTCTTTCTTTATTTGCATTGCGCTTTTAGCAAGGGCAAGCAAATATTAATTTCACTTTTGACTGCACTTGACCCACTCTCTTTTTAACTTAATGCGAAGTGCGTCGTCGTCGTCGCCGTCGTCTTGGTCGCCGTCAGCATTTTCCTCATTCTCAGCGCAATCATATGCAAAAGAGTTTCTTCTCCTCCACTTGTTTTTATTTTTTGTTTTTAGTTTCTTCTACCATCTTCTTCATTTATTTCGAAGATAAATCATATAATAAACAGAACACAGCAGGATATCAGGGGGCCCCCGATACACTGGTTGACTGCTTGACGAAGACTTAGTTGAAGACTCCACTCTGTTGCTGAGTCACGGATGTGAGGAGTAGTTTTATTTTGTCGTTGCTGTTGCTGTTGTTGTTGTTGTTGTTGTTGGTTTTGCATTAAACAAATTGAAAGCCACCATAAAATTGCACAAGAAATGGCAATGACAACAAACACAGCAACAACAAATCGATAAATGCAACGCTGTAAAACAAATTAAATTATGCTCTTGAGGATTACCCACAAGGCGAAACTGAAAGGTAAAGTAAAAGTCTAGGCCATAAAAAACCATTTGATATGCGTACTTAATTGAATTTTTATTGAGTTAACGTAGGAAAGAAAACAACTGCATTTATACACACACATTACCCCATGGGATAACTATGCACATATTCCCCTCTCTACCCCAACTCAGTCCCAATCCCCCTAACGCCCCCCCTGACCACACCTCCTCCTCAAAACCAGCTTCAATCTATGCATATGCAATTACCAATCTCTAGAGTTTTGGTCACCCATTTATATACTCTTTGATCATTTGGGTATAACTCTTTTGTCACAACGCCTCAAAACAGAAATGAAAATATTTGGTTTCTATATCAATCATCTGAAGAAGTCAACATAACTTCTTCTTTTTTTTCTATATATGTATATATTTACAGATTGGCATAGAATTATTTTTGGTTTGGCCTTTGAAAATTTGATTCTTATCGGTTAATAATATTAACCGTATATTATATATACGGTATATTAACTTAATATATTAACTTAATATAAGGTATATAAGACGAAATGATATAGAATTAATTCTTAGACACATAAATTTGTAGCTCTTTTCACGACTATCCTCCATTTATTATTATTATGTATCATATATTTCCAAATAACTTTGCTAAATTTGATACAAATCGGTTGACTACCTTAGAAAAAATAAATAAACTCCGATGGAAGCCACTGGAACAATATATGGTTACTTTTCCTCTTAAATTATTGGAAGCAAAAGAAAATGTTTATCTTTTTAAACTTCTAAATAAAGCCAGCAAATTTAATCCAAATTATGTGATCATATTATGTTTATATATCGTATATCTTCCATATAAACATCTAGTATATATTCCATAGATTTTTCAGATTATTTGCTAATATTTCTAGAAAGAACTTCGATAATTGAAACTTTTGTTAGATCTAAAAATTAAAAAATAAATTGACTAAGTAATCTAAGTCTTAATAGATTGATCGCTCCATATATATAATTGCAAGAGTATCCAATCTTCGATACGTTCACAAACATCTTAACCCTCTCGGTATTTTTTTGTTTTTACATAAGCAAAATGTGCAACATGCATTCAAAAATTTGAATACAATTAGCAGTTATGATTTTCACTTTTTTTTTTGGTATCCTATAAGCAAGACAACAATTTGTTGTTGTTGTTTGTTGTTGTTGTTGTTATGAGGCAATGGCCTGGCCTCATGGACACGTGTGGGTCGATGGTTACCTTCATGTCTTGAAGAGTCATTTTCGATTGCAAAACAAGTGGCAAAAAGGGCAAGAAAAATGCATTTGCTTGCAACCAAATAAGTGACCAATTACCAAAAGATGGAGATATGCTGGTCTCTCCCTCATGATGCCAACGAAACCAATGAGTCGAAGCGAAATTCACATCAAATCACATCATACACAATTTCAAGTCTTAAAAACGAAAACCAAACCCAAATTAAATTGCACTAAATTTAACACAGATTGGACTATATTTAAATAACAAATTTTGCAATGCATTTCCTTACTGTTGTTTAGTGAATTTCGAATCTTTTCTATGGTTACTTTTTTATAGTCTTTACTTATGGGATGAAAGAGAGTATTTAACTAATTTAAATTTGTTATGCAAAAACGATGAGGAAGAGGATATCTAAAACTATAATCAAAAAATCTTATATACAGATCTAAAAATTTTAGGACTCACTATTTAAAAAAATTTTTGATTCACTTGTAGACCTAATAATTAAGTAGAATATGAACATTAAATAAAACATTGACTATATCAAACAGATGATATTAGAACAATCACATAGAGAATGGAATTTAGTGGAACATTTTATACTTATTCAATTCAGACTTATCAATCAGATTATCTTCAAATTTCGATAAATATTTATTTGTTGAAATATTTTGGCTTTTTAATTCAGTGTACTCAAGAATTCATTTTAGTCTGAAGCATTTTAAAATATTGAACTATTTAATCACAATAAAAACTTTCACAAAAATAATGCCAAGTTTGATTTAATGTAAATGGTTTTTAAAAATCGTCAGTAGAATTCTCAAAAATGCATATTGCCCAATCAAATTTTGGTACAGTTTCACTTAAACAATTCATTTTGATTAATTAAAAAAGTGAATTTTTTTATTAAAAATTTTTGAAAACAAAACCGAAATACAGATTTTTTAACTTAGCAGAAACCGTAACCATATGTTTTTTTTTTGTTTTCATAGTTGAATAGAAACTGGGCCATACCCTAAGTTACCTCATGGAAATTCCTAAAACTCATTGAATTTTATTGTTCTAAATGAAGAAATTCCGCAAGGAACCAAATATCGTTTTGAGGGTAATTTAGCAAGAAATAAAAAAAACAAACTAACAGAATCGAAGCAACAACAATATTAACAATAACAAAAAGTATCTAGGGAAATAGGTTTTTGGTGTATTGTTGTCTATCCATTATAGCCGAATTCATTTGTGTCCCGCGCGTGACTCGATTGACATTTGAATGAGAGTGCAAAATGTGCAAAACGAGTGGCGGCTACCTAGAGATCTTCCCCCTTCCCCTCCATCCCCATACCAGCATACCCGAAAAACCCCACAACGAAATCAATATGCGGTAATGCATTTTTTTGGTCCCCCCAAGAAAAAAGAAGCCATTATCATGAGACCAAAAAAAAAAAAAACCGTCAACTGTTTTTTATTTTCGGCAATTGCACAAGTGAAGTAGTTGTTGCAGCTCAAAGTTAATTACTGCAAATGCCAGGCGCTCAACTAACACTCGTAATGCAGTAGACCTGGTCAACGAACTGGCAAATGATGATGATGATGAGCCTGCTAGAGGTTTTACCTCATTTGAGTGCTCTGTCTTATCAGCATATAGGGACAAGACAAGCAAACTTCATTAGGAGCCGGTGCGCTGCATTCGGCTGGGTCGATGCATTGCGAGCGCAGTGTAAAAGATGAAATCGTAATTCGACTTCATTTAAAACGCATTAACGCAGCAAAAGATGGAAAAAAATTGAACATTTTCCTATTGAACGAAGTGTTAATACTCTTAAGAAAATAACAGAATTAACAGAATTAAATTAACAGAAGTAATATTATTATTATTATTATATACAGTTTACTTATAATGTAAAATTATTATATTATAATGTAAAATTATTAGTAAACTTGGCTTAGTGGCTGCAAAGGCCTTATAACATATTTATATTAAGGAAAAAAGGTAAATTACAAATATGTATGTATATATGTATTTACAATGAGAGATAATATATGTACAGTTAAATATTAGAGTGTTTTAGATGAGCTCGTAAAGGTTAGATAATTTTAAAAATTGAACGACTTTGGATACAAAATATATTTCATTTAATCATGAGGAAATATATCAGTCAATCTTGTCTATCTCTATCTCGATGTCTATTTCTCTATAGAGTGCTAATTTCTTTCGAAAATTCTTAAGAGTGTTTATGTTTACTTAGTTATTAATTTTTATACCATGCATCCATAGGATGAAATGGTATATTAAAGTCGCCAAAATGTATGTAACAGGGAGAAGGAAGCTTTTCCGACCCTATAAAGTATATATATTCTTGATCAGCATGAGAAGAGAAATTGATAGAGCCATGTCCGTCTGTCCGTCCGTCCGTCCGTCCGTCCGTCCGTCTGTCCGTCTGTCCGTCCGTAAGAGTGCAGAGATCTCAGCAACTATAAATGATAGAGCTACCAAATTTAGAATGTAGACTGGTGTAGTCTTGGCGCAGACCAAGTTTATGTTTTTTTTTGCCACGCCCCCTTCCGCCTCCGGAATTTAATAAAAAGTGATTTTCTCCCGTAATATTTTTCGTATCGTAATTTAATTTGGCACACTCATAGATCTTATGAACATCTATCATTCCACCAAATTTTTTTTGGCCACGCCCCCTTCCGCCTCCGGAATTTAATAAAAAGTGATTTTCTCCCGCAATATTTATCGTATCGGAATTTAATTCGGCACACTCATATATGTTATGGACATCTATCATTCCACCAAATTTGATAAAAATCGGAATAAAAATGACCGAGTTATACGTTGAAATGTTTCGCACTCAATTAGGTGCAAGGGCGAATTTGGCCGGTGGGGCGCTAAAGTGCCCACACATAAGAATGAGCGAGATAGCATATGTTAGAAATCGCGCATACGAAAGAAATTTAATATATGAAATAAGTTTTATAAACTCAAGGAAATTTGTTTTCCCCTGATGCATGGTATATCCAAGTCGGCCCGGCGACTTACTTACTTTATTTACAATAATGACGATAAAACATTAAACGTAGCTATGTTTTAAATGGAATGACAAAAACAAAATTTTTTTTGAAGTACGATCTCATATAATTAGGGTATTCCTGTTAAAGTTTAATTGGTATTTCCTGTAACCATCGCTTATTTTTTCTTTTAACTTTTATATTTGCAATCTGTTATACCCATTATTTAAAATAAGCAAATTGTATAGCAATAATAAAATGATCAGGAATGGATAGTGTTCAATCTTTTTTACGATTTAAATCCCTTTAATGAAATTCATATTTATCTTAAAATCTTTTAGGTAGATTTTGATTTGACAGGAAATCTTTTACGCCTGGCACCATTATGTATTTGAATTATTTAGTAGACGTAAAGCCAGTTCCTTTCGTGTTTACTCACTGTCTCTAAATATCTCTATTATTTATTACTTTGTAGATATACTACATTAAAAATGTATAGAACTTCGAAAAAAAAGAAAACAAACCACAAATATCAAGGACAAACAAGGACAATATCAAGGACAAGGCAAAACAGATTGATTTTTCACATATGTTAAAAATCAGTGAACTTTGTAAAACATGATTAAGTCAGGCTTAGCCGGCCGACAGTAACTAAGTAACTCAAAACTTGGGGAAATACCCTAACTATGTTTCAGCACTTTCGGGAGATTCAGTATTTTCTCGCAGGAAAATATATTCGAACATTTATTTCGAGCGTTTATTGGTTTAAACATTTACAGTTTATAGAGTTTCAGTTAGAGATGTTAAAAAACACAATTAAATATTAATAGAAAGGAGCAATTAATTTCAGAATGAATAAAAAGGCGTCAAACATAATATTTTACTATTTCTAATGATTCTGTTAAATTTTAACTGTAGGTACCGAAATAATATTTACACTTATACGCTTATATAAATTATAATACTTACCCTTTTTGAAGCTTAATACTTACCTTCATTAACTATTATTAACTATTATTTATTAATTCTTATTACCGTAAAAGCCAATATAATAAATCTAATAAAGCTTTTACCTCAATGTCAGTCCGTCAATAAGAAGTATTATCTTAAAGTGTTCTTAAGTTCAAAACAGGAAAAAACATTAAAAAAAAAAAAAATGCTTTACTTTTAAAGCACACCTTGTATAAAATCTTTAACAAATTTCAATTTGTATCTACTAGACTAAACGTTTGATCAATGTCTAAATGTTCCCTATTTCTTTGGTTTTCCCCCCAAATTTCTATGTCATTTATACGCCATATGTTATGTGTCTATATAAATATCTAAGTAGAAAAGGCCCAGTTCTTAGTCTAAACTCTTAAATCATTTATAAGATACTTTTCACAAAAAATTTGGAATTATTACAAAGAGTGAAATAAATTGAATTGAATTAAATATACATAAATTTTTTTTTTTTTTTGAAATTTGTAACAATTAAATCGTAAAGAATTTCTAATTTTTTTATCGAACTCTGCTATTTTCAGGCTCAATTTTTGTTTAAAGGAAATTTTTTAAATTTTGATTTCGGAAAAACTAGTTTTATCAAATTTTGTCCTCACGCAGAGTTTTCAACAGTGAACTCTCAAAAATATTCGATACACAGTAAATACACACATTCAAAAATGTTCAAAAAATTGCAAATGTGAAATGATTTTGGAAAACTCATCTGCGGTGTTTAAATTTAAAACACATTTTTAATTGAATTTTGTTTAACTATTTGTTATTGTGTGTTACACCTATCAATGTCCAATATAGGTTACACAAGGACCATGGTAAAGTGTTAATACCCTTTGGCCTTATGGTCTACTTCACTTAAAACTTCTGTTTGAAGTTGCCTTCGGGGCCAGCGCCAGGCATTTGTCTTTGTGCCTTTTGTGGAGCCCCACCCAAAAAAAAAAAAAAAAAAAACATAACCAACCAGTCAAAATATTTGATCGAGTGTTGCTTTGGTCTCTGGCTTCTGATGTGTTGGAGTTCCCCCCGGACGCCTGCCAGGTGCCTTCTTCATCCTCCCGTTGTCAGAGTCTCGACAAGCGCAATTAATCAATTTTTGTTCTACTCTCATTTGGTGTCGTTGTTGTTGTTGTTGCTGCCGCTGCTGCTGTTGGTCTTCGCCACACAAGGTGTCGGCAAAGGGTTAGGGTTAAGGTTTCGTTCTCGGGTTCATCTTCAGCATCATCATCATCGTTTGCTCGCTCGCTCTGCATCTCCCTCTGATTGTGACCCTTTGTACATGCGTTCTGCTTCATTTGGGGCTTACTACGCACTTGAAAATTTGTTGTCCGAGGTTACTAATGAAGCGTGCAGTTAATTGTTATTGTTATTCTTGTAAACAAATTGGTTTTTCTGGGCTGGAGCCGGCCTTTGATTTTTTTTTCCCCCTACAAACATTTCTCATCTTGCTTTGTTTTCCGAATGTGGAAGTCAAAGAACTCATCAATCTGAAAGACGAAAGAAAATTTGATGGGCATTAAATTCATTAATGAAATAAAATACGGAAAACTTTTCAATTAAAAGCAAATAGATGGAAAATTTCGATTGCAAAAGGTAAACTCTTTAATTAAAGTCACAACAATGATATGGTACCAAAGACCTAAATTAAGTTCACTGTAGTTTTTAGTCTCACTTAATCGTGTTGTCTCATAAAATTTTACTCAAGTTGGCTTTGGAAAACAAGAGATTTTCTGTGTTCAGTTCTATTTTAAATGGTCGCTACTTTAATTTACTTCCAAAACAAAGGGAAAAGCACATGAATATTCGAATATATAAAAACAAGTTCAACAAAATAAAGAAATCGTAATGATTCGTCTTCTTTTTTGAAGTCATCAACTAGAATGACTCATTGCCAAAGAAAGTTATAATTTTGGTCAGCTCGATGTGCATTATTCATAGATAAAATGAGTTCTTATTATGTATGTCTCAACTGTTTCAACTCGTAATCAGAGTTTCGGAAGTCTTTCTTTGTTATGCGCTCCAACACGGAAGGCTGATCCTTCAAGGAAGGACAAAAGTGCAGCAAACCGGAAGTTAAAAGAACAAAAAGTAAGTAAATCGCCGGGCCGACTTGGATATGCCATGCATAAATTACGATACGATAAATATTTCGGGTGAAAATCGAATTTATCAAATTTCGGAGGCGGAAAGAGGCGTGACAAAAATTTGAAACAAACTTGGTCTGCGTGCATACTGCACACATCTACTGTCCAAATGCGATAGCTCTAGCTTTTATCGTTCGCGAGATCTCGATGATCCTACAGACGGACAGACAGACGGACATGTCTCAATTGACTCGGCTATTGATACTGGTCAAGAATATATATACTTTATAAGGTCGGAAAAACTTTCTTCTCCCTGTTACATACATTTTGTCGACTTTAATATACCATTTCATCCTATGGATTCAATTTGAGGATTCTTCTAAAACTTCAGTTTATTGTACATCTAATCTCATCTTTTATGTCCATATATGTATATATGTAAGTATGTATGTACATATTTAGCTTGAACATTCTTGAAAATCAAGAATGTTAAATTTAGAATATGTTTTTAAGCACTTCGTCTGAATCTGAATTTCTTTTAGATCGTTAATCCGGCTTAAGTCCATTGCCGCATATTCCTTACATTTTTAATTATTTTTTCCAATTTTCCTTATGTACATATATACGTATATGTATATAGATATTATCTATTAGATATGCTGTTTAATTAGGAGGTTAGTATTGAAACCCTATAGAAACCCAACACCCTACAAATATCTTTGCTTTCTTTGAATCATTTTTAACGAAGTATTATGATAGGTAGGAATAAGATATCCGATCCAAAACAATAAACAAAATTGTTGATACAAAACTTTGTTTATTTATGTTGGAAGTGTTACAGAACTTTTATTAGTTCTCTATAAAAATGTATTTCATCATTATAGACATAATCGGCAAGTAATTATAAAAAATATGCACTATATTAGATTACGATTACTGGGCAAGTTATCTTGAAAAACACTTGTGATTATCTAATTGCTAATTTGATATTGAAGAAGGTTTCCTTTACCGATTAAATGACAAAGAGAGCCAACAACTTGGCTTTGTCTGTGAAATTTAATAAATTTGTTTGCATCTTGTGGATGGGCATCATTCTTATTACCATACAAATTGAGAGCATAGATTTTCATATTAAAATAACAAAAGCCAATTTGGGAATGAAAATCAGTTTATTGGCAAATAAAGTGTGCATAAAGGAGTTTTGCAGCTCGAAGCAGATTCGCATATAAATAGTCTCAACTGTAGATGATAATTAGGATATACATATACAAAAGTATATTACTCATATAGCATATCACACATCAAGAGGACTCAGTTGGCCAACATCACAAAAGACTATTTAACGGAGTTAAAAGGTTTCGGCAGCTAAAACATAATAAATGTGCAAAACTAAATAGTGAAAAAAAGACCACTGCATACAAATTTAAAGCCAACTTTCGTCGACACAACAAATAGAATTTTTTTTATAATAATTATAATATATAAAAGAACTGCAATCTTTAACATTTAAACTATAAAATGTACAAACGATGTTAACTGTGTTTACATTCGTATATCGTAATTCGCTCGTATATCGTAAGCATTGAGCTGTTAAGAAACATCTCAATTTTGAGTCTGTTAATAGTTAACATTTCAAACAACAGAAGGGGCAAAATGTTAGGGTAGGCTAGGGTATACTCATGATTTCATTATGTTTCAACATGGGTTTTCAGGTCTTCTGTAACAAACGACTTTTTTTTTGCAACTGCCTAGGACCTCGTGAATCTAATGGCTAATTCGATTTGTGACTCATCTTTGGAATTTGCATTGTTTTCTTTTTTATCCATTTTAAGTACAACATATTGTCAATGCACACAATTTTATTTTATCTGTTTTATATACGACTGTTAGTAGTTCAAAATGCTGTAGAACTTATGCACGGTCTTTAAATATTCAGCGCAGAGTTATGGCAATACCCTACATCTATGCTAAATTTAAATTTACCTCCTCTGTTATTTCATTCTTAATGATCATTTGGAATCAAACATAATTATGATCATTTCTATGTTAACGGAATAAAAACAAACTCTAACATAGCATGTTAAGTAACGGAAAACACTGGGAGTTAGCTGAAAATGTTAACTACACTGCGCTACATTTGAATAGAGCAGCCACATATGTATACACACAATGTTTTTGGCAGGTGTATATTTTGGTTGTATATTATTGGGTGCTATGGCAAACTGCTTTTCTTTAGGAAACACCCAAATATCACCAGTGGATAGGTCGGTGTGAGTTACTCCATTCGATTTTTGATTAGTACCTATTTTGTTAGTCTCAATTGGATATTTTGAACTAAAATAATAATAAAATAATAATAAAATAATATTAAATAATAATAATTTCCTAAATATCAGCAATATGTTTTGAAATTTATATATTTTCTGGCATCTAACAATTTAAAAAAAAATTGTAAGCTTGGAAAAATGTATATATGAGTGCTATTGATCTGTCGCGCAGTGTATGTAGTTAACATTTCACATTTGCTTCGACTGTTCGGTCGTCTGTTGCTTAACATGTTTTTTAACATTTGACTGTTAGTGTTGTTTTTGTTTTCGATTTGAGCGGACGGTTCGCGGTCGAAACCATAATAAACGAAGGAAACGAAAGAAGAGCAAAAAAAAAAAAAAAACGAAACAAAATACTTTAGCTTTTTTTGTTGTTTTTGGAGAAGAATTCCAAGTGCAAAGCAAAATTGAATAATAATTTCTTAACGTATTTGTGCGTGAGTGAGCGTGAGCGTGTGTGCGTGTGCGTTGTGCGGCCGTTCCGCAGCTCCGTCTGTGTCTGTGTATGGCCCAAAAATAAAAAATTGAAGCTGATAAAAGAGCAATCAGAGCCAAAAGAATACAGTTACAAAAAATAAAAATAAAAGAAGTAGTGCGTGCGCGCGTGAGAGCAAGCGAGAGAGAGCCCTTATTTTTGCCGGCTGCAAATATGAGTGGGCGCTGAAACGCCCCCCAAACCACCCACTTCACTCCACCCCTTTGAATTGGAAAACAAAAAAAAACTACATAAAAGAAAAGTTTACAAATTTTTGTTTTTGGCCATGTCTAAGCCAAGTTTAGGCGCGTGATTTATCTCTCTTCCATCTCTCTCTCTCTCTCTATCTGTCTTTATCTATATCTTTATCTGTCTCTCTCTCTGCACATCCATCTACACCTCCTCGCTAACGGCCTCCCCCTCGAAAATTTTGAAGTGTAAAAATGTCAACCTCGACCATAACAACAACAACAACAGCAACAAATGTGTCAGCCGCTGCCGCTGCCACTGCTGCTGCGGTAGCCGCTGCCGCTGCGGCTGTTGCCGCTGCTGCACCTGGTGGACGCTCCGCGGATTGCCGTAAATTCTCACCAAATATTTTCAACAAGAGCAAATGCAGCCATTGCTTTCGTCAACGGGAGGAACATTCGGCCGCCGCCTTGGAATGCAATAGGGTAAGTTCACCCCCCAACCCACCACCCACTACAACCCAAATGTTTTGGGGCTATTTAGAGGGAAAATTTATGTTGATGTTTGCTGCCAGTTTGTACATTATGCATACAGATTTCGATCCACATGGAGTTGGAGTTCCTTATTCATGAAGTTTAGTGATCTCTTTTCGTGTGACATGTGACAACAAATGTGTGTGTAAATGAGTTTGTTTCTGTGTGTTTGTGTGTGTGGAGGAAGTGAAATATATTTTAATTGATCTTTAGAAGATAGCACTAACTTTTGGTCATGCCAATTATCTATTTAATCGATCATTTTCACAGAGTCAATCAACCGAAAACAATGAACTTTGAAAGAAATCAAAAATTGTGTAAGTTGATGACACTTTTTTTTTGCGTTTTTACATGGAATTGATCATAATTTGACATTTGCAAGATAAAGTCGCTTGAGTAAGGCAGTAAAAAATATATGAACCCATTTATCATCAAATTTTGCTGAAAATTTTTCAATTTTTGATTAAAATAAAGTAAGTAAGTCGCCGGGCCGACTTGGATATACCATGCATCAGGTGAAGAGATATATATTAAATTTCTTTCAAATGCTATCTCGCTCACTCTTATGTGGAAACGAACTCTATAGCACCCCCCGACCAAATCGGTGATTTGCAGCATATGCTATCTCGCTCTTTTTCGCGTGCATCTGCCTTGCACCGCAATGGGTGAAAAACGTTTCTATGTATATCTCGGCCATTTTTATTCCGATTCTTGTGATATTTGGTGAAATGATAGATATACGTGACATGTATTAGTGTGTCAAATTTAATTTCGATACGATAAATATTTCGGGTGAAAATCGAATTTTTCGAATTTCGGGGGCGGAAGGGGGCGTGGCAAAAATTTGAAACAAACTTGGTCTGCGTGCACACTGCACGCATCTGATGTCCAAATCCGAAAGCTCTATCTTTTATAGTTCCCGAGATATGGGGGCTCAAAATATTGTTTTTCGAATAGCGTGGGCGGAAGGGGGCGTGGCAAAAAAAAAAAAAACTTGATCAGCGTACACACCAATTGAGTCTACATGCCAAATTTGGTAGCTCTAGCTTGTATAGTTGCTGAGATCTAGGCACTCTATCGGACGGACGGACGGACGGACGGACGGACGGACAGACAGACGGACATGTCTCAATCGACTCGGCTATTGATACTGATCAAGAATATATATACTTTATAGGGTCGGAAAAGCTTCCTTCTCCCTGTTACATACATTTTGGCGACTTTAATATACCATTTCATTCTATGAATGCATGGTATAAAAAGATGGCTTCGATTTGAGGTACTAAATTGGGCAAAATTTTACGATTTTTAAAATCGTAGAATTTATTTGCATAAAAAAGAAGAATTTCAAAGATAGTCTCTTAAAAACCTTTTAAATAAACAATTTTTTTCCTTATAAGAGATTTAGATTTGAAGCACAAATATGTACACAAAAAAGTGTTTCTATGGCAACCTTTTTGATTCTTACATTGAAAAAACAATCTTTATCTTTTGGTTTTCCCAAAATATTTTTAACGTTGACTGAAAAGTTTGCAAAAAGAATATACTTATAGTAGTTTTCAAGAGACTTTTTAAATTTTTTTTCTACCTTGAACTCAAGTTTTCAAAAATTCTTTAAATATTAGAGGAAAAATTTAAAAAGCAATTTGCAAAACACTTAGACCGATTTGAGGTTATTTTTAAAAACTAATCTATGACACTCTTGCCGGTCGGGCTTTAAATTTTGTACCCACGAAATACCAAAAATGTTGAACAAATTTATTTGTTTATATTAACCAAAATTGATTGAAATTATTAAATAAGGAATAAATAATCTTTATATTGCAAAACAAATTAAAAATTTAAATTAAAGAAAACAATTTGAATTTGTGGTTAAATAACCCCATTTTTGATGGACGTGCAAGAAATCTTCTCCTTTAAGTTTATTTAGAGAAAAATAACTGTTTAAATTTTGTAGTATATCGGATATTATGAACAATTTCAAAAGAATGAACCACTGTGCACCGTGTAAAATTTTATTTATCCTTTTTAATTGAAAAGAAAACGTATTTAATAGTTTTAAAAATAAAAAAGTGCTATTGTTGCCGAAAAATGGTTTTAGGAAAAATAAATCGATGCCATTCGCCCAAAAAAATTAGTTATGGTTGTTAAACAGAAAGTCAGTGCAATTACTTTTTTCACAATTAAAATTGCAATTCAATTTTACAGTTACTTAAAAGTTAATCTATCGATTATCGATGCAAATCAATAACAATAAAACGGATACAAAATGTTAGACAAAAAAAAAGAGAAAGAGATTTTAAATTTCTTTCCCTTTCTCCTGCGAAAATTGGGAATCGAAGTTAAGTATAATAAGGATTTATTGAATTTTATTCAAGAAAGCTTATCTGAAAGGCTTATTTCCTTATTCAGTTGAGATTAAGTACATTTGAGAATTTTAGCAGTATTATTGCCGTCTCTGAAATATAACAATTTATAATGAATTTCTTCTTTGTCTTGTTCTTTACGTGTCTAAGAATTATGTTTCATTATTATAAAATTTAATAGTAGGCTTAATAGTGAAAAATAAAAGACTTTAACATTTTCGATTTGAATATATTTTAAACACTTGGTCATTTTTATTCTGAGTTAAGTGTAAAATGGGAGTGGGATTAAGAAGCTTCTTAAAGTATTTTAAGATAATCGAAGGAGAATCAGCTCTCGTCTAAGCGAACTAACTTTCATTTGCATTCGTTCTTTACTGGTTTTTTGATCCTGCTTTTAGACTTGGTCATAAACAATCTTTTATGGTCCTGCCCATATATCCAGTGATTAGCATATCTAAGCTCTCATTTAATCTTGATTCCAACTTATCGTTAAATTGTGTCCATTTTTATTGTTATTATCATTTCAAATTTGATATTAACCATAAACTCATTTGCATACACCCGAAGAAACTTTCCTAGAAAATTTTCTCAAACACACGCACACATTTTTCTTCTTTCTTTTCTTTTTAACATGTCTCGAATCATTTTATTGCGACGATTTTATGTTTATTAAATACAAATTCCAACATTAAAAAAAAAAAAAAATAGAAATAGGTGTAGGTCTATAATAAAAGACCTGCGTTTGGGTCTCTTTGGGCCTTTGTCGTAAATTTGTTGTTTTGTTTGGCTTGACCCCAAATGATTTTCACTTTTTTGATGTTCTCAATGGTTTCGATTCGGAGGGGTTTTTGTTTTTTTTTTGTTTATTTTAATTAGACGGTGGCATTTCGATTGATTCTAAGCGAGAAAGCGAGAGTTTTTCCAGAGGAATTTTTTGATTAAACGAAAGTTCTCCGATCGGACTATTAATCTCAGAGATTGAGGCTGCTTCTCATTATAAATGATTGATTTGCTGACTGAATGCAGAGAAGCATAGTTTCAACTAGTCAGTGCAAAAAGTATCTGTGAGATACTTTTGCATCTCTCTCTCGGACTAATTAATATATATATATATTTTCGTTTATTTTTAACTAACTGACCCTAATAATTTTTGTGTTTTGTCTGCACTTTCTGACAGTTCTCTCTCTGTCTCTCTCGCTCTGTCTTTGCTTGGTTTAAAAATATATCTCTCAGCGATGCCTGCAAATTCATTTTAATTGATGTCGAAAATTTATATGTAAATTTTTTCTAATTGAATACCGCCTAAGGCAAAGGCAAAGTCAAAGAATAATTCGAGTTTGGATCGTGACTGATCGAATGTAGGAGAATATCACAACAAAATGACCCCCAGAAATTGGCACACAAAGCGGCAGAAGGCGCAGCGAAGTTGTGAAGGAAGTCACAGACCTCCAAAATTTTGCCCTCGAGGCCAGTGCGCCGTGCCGCCTCGACACTTGACAGCCGTGAAAAAATAATAAATAAAAACACTTGCGATTTGTATGCAAAACTCTCTGAACTACTTTATCTATTTATGCTAAGTTGTTCTTGTTGTTGTTGTTGTTTTTGTTGGCTTAGGTGTTTTTTTCTGTTCAGTGTTTCCTAATTTAAAAATAACTTACAATATTGAATTACATGCGTGTTGCTGGAGCAGAAATACAGGAAAAAACAGAAAAGAAAAACAAACTACACACATCAACTTGTAGTTGAGTTGAGTGTGAAAGTCATTTGAGTCAACATCAAGTGGCTAGAACAACTGTGTCAATACGTCTACACACACAGAGCGGGAGGAGAGAGGAGGGAGGAGAGCTGAGAGAGTGAAGTGTGGGGGAGCGGAAGAAGACCCAAAGAAGTGGTGAAAGCCATACAAATAGAGTTTATACACCCCCAAACCAAATATACAAATAGACCTACTAAAAATGAACTGACGAGTCTTTCAATAACAAGATTTCCAATTTGTTAGAAGTATAGAAAATGATCAATTGAGCAGCTCCATCACTCGATCGATCACTTCTTAATTTATGTTAGATGCTAGCATAAGTCGATTAAACAACCAAATTTAAATTTATATTGGTTAGAATAAAAATGGAGAGAAACTTCTAATAAGTGAATTTAATATACATAGTTGAGTTAATTTAGAGAAAAATGCTTAATAACTTTTATAATGACCAATCTCGAGACATAAATAATGAAATAATTGCATAGCAATATGGAAGATCCTTTTCAATTCTTTTAACGCTCAATAAGAAATATGTGAAAATAAATTGCATTGCATTTATTAAAATAAATAATTTAGTCAAAACAAAAATGAGGCTAAATACAATTATTTTCACAAGCATATTTTAACCCTTTTTCAACAAACAATTCTGCTTGCTGACAGTTGCTTCGGCTGGATATAAAAATGCAAAAATTAAGAGATCATACCTTAATTTATTTTTTTATATTAAAATTTTTTTGCCACCTATGAGAAGATTAATTCAACTTTCGTTTTTAAACCGACTTGAGGTCATTTATGGGCAGCACAAAAGGTGAGCAAGTTCCAGATTTTCTCATCTAGAATTCTAATGGCTTACCACGCTAAAACTAGTTGCGAATTACAACAAAATGAGGCGAAAACAATAAATTGGTTGTGTGAAAGTTTTAGTAGAGAATTTTCAACCATTTATTTACTTATTAACCTAAATAAAAACCATTACAACTTCTGAAAATTGTGGAAATGTGTGAATTTATAGAATATTTTGGATAAAAGGTCGTCTGGTCGTGACGATCTTCAATATCAAATTGCAATTAATTGAGGAAAAAATAATATGGGTTAAATTAAAGGGAATTTTTAACCATATTCACTTTTTAACTGAAATCTTAACTATTTATTATCAACATTTTAAAGGGTTTTCAACAAATTTAAAATTAACTCAATCTTTGGAAAACTTTTTATATTGTATTAAAAGGTTTTTTTTTCATTCTTTAGGTCATTGCATTTATTAAATATTAAATCTTGCATTTATTAAATATTAAATCTATGATTTTGTTCATGGCTTATTTGCTAGAGATTGGGAATCTTCGATTTTTAGCCACCATTTAACAGGAAGTTATTGTATAATTTACTGATTTTCTTTCCTTGTTACTTGTCTGAGTCGTGGCCACCCTGTTGCAAGTTCCTTTATGTAAAAATAGAACTCTAGTTCTTGGGGCTTGCGCTCCCTCACTCACTTACTGTGCGGCAATTAGAAGGCAAAAGACAAACAAAAAAAAAAAAAAAAAAAAGAAAAAGGGGAACAACTCGTCGCCTCTTCTGCGGTTACTCACCCAAAAGGGACTGAACTGATTTTCCTTCTGCCTTCTCCGACTCTCTCACTAAGCGTTTGTTCTAAATTTAGCAACACTTTTGCTTTTGCTTTGCTTTTGTGTTGTTTAACTTGTTGGTTTTGTGTTTTTGTTGTTGTTGTTGTTCTCTGTCCCCTTGTCTAGGGCATAATTGTTGCATTGTCTTTATGCATCTAGAAGAAGGCTAATGAAGCCTGCAAATTGTGGCCCTAACACGGATCTCGGATTACTCGCAAATGGCGAGAAGCAAACAAAGACAAAAAGAGGACCAACAGGAATGGGAATAGAAGAAGGAGGCGATGGACCACCTTTGAAGTTGGCGATGCCCAGCTGATGAAGTGTAAAATGAAAAAAAAAAACAAAAACCAAATTCTGAGAAAAAATATGAATTCTGCTTTCTGATTGCGATGACAACGATGATGATGATGGGCAAAGATGATGGCAAATGTTGACAGTTAGGTCAGGTCAAAGGGTCTTCCATTTCAAACTTCTAAACTAAAAATCTCATCTTCTGGCAGTGGAAGGCGCGTGACGGGGCACCCTACCAAGACCGAGACCAAGACCAAGACTCAAGAGCCAACCATAAAAAAACTTAAAAAAAAAACTTTGACAAACTTTGTAGCTATCTTCCACTATTTGTCTGGCTCCAAGTATTTGTCATAGAACAAAATACGGTGGAACAAAACGAAAGAAAATTCAAACCTGAGAAAATATATTTTATTAATTATTCCAAATTTCGGAAAATTAAGCGAAGTAATGCAGCTAAGGTCTTAAGCCTTGCAAATTGTTTTCAAGCAAGGATTTATACATAGGGAAGTAAGGATAATTTTTTGTGTACCTTTGAACTTAAATATCTTTGGAAATATTTATAAATATGTTAAATAAATAAATGGCGTTAAATCTACGAAACAAAAAATTTGAATTGAATTCCCAGAGGTATTCAGATAGAGAAAATGTTTTTAAATATTAACGCAAATTTTTGCTGCACAAATTTTGGTAAATTTGTTATCATAAAATAGAACCAAAAGGTAAAAAAAAACTATTCTTGATTACCTTTTGTTATTTTTGTGTAAGAGTACGAAAAATTTCACGCTTCGTTTTTTATATGCAATACTCAATTTAAATATTAAAGCAGGTGGCTACAAGGGCAGTATGTTCGTTATTTCATCTAAAAAATATTTGAAATTTTCAAAATGTTGCAGATGAAAACAATTTTCGAAATCTTTCCTTACCTTCATAACAAATACAAAGATAATAATGTGTGTTTTTTTCTGGGTAGTTGATTATGGAATGGAGTTGATTCTGGAATGAAAGAGTGGAACTTACTTTGGGATAGATCAAATAATTATATTTTAGATAACTTTTCTTTTTACCTTGCCTTCTTTTAAATACAACTAATAATGTTAGTTTAGATACTTTTGTAACTTTTTGTTTTTCAATGGTTTCTTTTAGCATTTTTTGCCACTGTGTTGTTGCAACATTGTTGTTGCTGTTGTTTTCTCTTGGTGTCATTCATGGCCTGGTTGTCGGTTGCCCCCGTTGTTGTTGTTGCTGTTGCTGTAAGTTTGGTCGTTGGTTGGTTCGGTTCGTTGTCTGGTTGTGTTCCCTATCCCGCCAAAAAGATCTCAATTGGTCCCCGGGGTGTTATTGAGCTATTGGGCACCATGCCAGAGCCAGAGACAGAGCTAGAACTCGAGACAGTCAAGAGAGAGAGTCTCCACTGGAGACTCCACTTTGGCTCCTTCCTCCTCCTTGGCCCCCCGCTCTTCATCTATTGCCCTTTGTGGCAGTGGCCTGGGCCACAAATTGCTGTTGTTTTTGTTCTTGTTGTTGTTTGTCAGAGTAAGAAGTATATACACATAATAAATATTACTTTTGCACACCTCTATCCTATCCTATCCTATCCTGGTGCTGCTTCCATCCTCATCCTCATCCTCCCATTAACCAACGTGCTCAAGTGGCTCAAGACAACGTTGATTGATTGTTTGGCTTAGAAATTGTTTTGTGTAGTGGGCGTGGCAGGGGTCCCTTGTGCAGATATTTGCATTTTTCTAGGTTAATTAGTTGTCGTCGTCGTGGTCGTCGTTGCAGGGCATTGAACTTTACCGAGTCACCTGTGTCATCATCCTTTCGTCGTCGTCGTTGTCATTGTCGTTTTTGGGGTCATCCCCATCGTTGTATCTAAATCTGTGATAGAGTAAAAATGCATTGTTAAACACCAAGGTAACACCTCATAAAAGTTTTCAGATACCAACCAAGGTAAACAATTGTGCAAGTGTGAAAACAAAAGAAAACTAACTAAAGACTTGATAAATATGCCTACCAAAAGATAACTCAGGTGAGAGAGAGAGAGAGAGAGGGCACAAACTCGTCGTTGTATCTCATAGATACACAGCTGCAAGTCTCGCCAGATACTTTTGCTACGTTTGTTTGTGGCGCATTCTAAGCGTAGCGTCGATGAGATAAGAATTTTCTTTGATATTGCAGGCAAACACCAACTTGACTTTTATTCGAGGTGATGGGGGGGTAAAACTATAACCAAGTTGGCAATGGACTTAAACGCTCGTCTCATGAGATCGCTTAGTTTTGGTCAAAACTAATTTAATTTGCCAACTATAAATTTCCTTAATCTAATCCTTAATGAAGGATTTATTCGTTTTCTTCCAAGTTCTTAATTTAAACTTAAATCCATCTGCTGTAAAAGATTGAAAAGCAAAACAAATTATTAATCATTGTGTCGGATACATTTCTAAGAAACTTCTAATAACATTCATAATCCACTTAAATGTCTTTCATTCATTCAACAAAATATTATTCTCTTTTTCTTTAAGTTTTGTTCAACCAATTTCTAACAATTATTTTCCTTTTTTAAATGTACATATTGGTTTTTTAATATATTTAATATTTTGAACTTTAAATGTTTAAATGTCTAATCTTTTTACTAGATAAATATATAAAAGTGAACAGTGCACATATTACGAATAAATTAATCAACTTTTTTTAGATTGTATATACATATAAATAAATCGAAAAATTAGAGTTTTGTTTATTTTGCCTTTTGGTTTTACTAATATTCATATTTCTTTAGAAATTGTTCGTTCTTAAGAAGTTTTTTCTTTCCAAATTTTCTTCTGTCTCGCTTTTCCCTTATTCTCCTATTAAAATTTTACATTTTTCTTGTCAGTTTTATATCATAATATTAATTGTCCATTCTGTCTTAATTTTATATGATTTATTTCCAACTTTTTCGGCCACTTGACAATTTAACTATTCTTTTCACAATCTTCCCATTTTTTATGAAATCAAGAATTTAAAATTTTCTTGATTTTGAAATTTGGTTTACTTAGTTCGATCTATTACATATCGAAGTTATTCGATTTAAATGGATCAGATCAGAATTCTTTATACATACTTTATCGATATTAATTTTGCTATTTTCTAAAAATGATGTCTTGATTTATTATTCTTGTTTCTTATTTCTTTCTCAGTTTTCCGATTAATTGTTTCTCTAACTTGATGATTGATAATAATAAAATGTCTTCCAAATATAATTTCAGTACATCTATTAACACTTCAAAGTAGTCTAAATAACTTCTCTAGTTTTTTAACATTCTTCGTAGCTTTTCTATAGATTAGTGTATCCCATGTTCGGTTTTTGCATTTCGTATTGGCAAATTTCCATCTGTTGTCTTTTTTGTTTACCTTGTTTCTGCTCTTGCGCTTATCTCTAACTGTGTTGCAGTTGTTGTAGTTCGCTCTTGTAGCCGTCTCATGTTGTATCTGGCGGCTATCTTTTGGCCTGGGCCTGCAATTAGCAAAAGAAGTCTCTATGCCTCTGCCTCTCTGCCAACATTTTGCAGTTTTTCTTTGGCGTGTCACAATTATCAGCACGAACTTCTCTGTCACTCAAACATGGCCAAGAAACAGGGCAGAGCCGACGAAGCGAAGACAATAGCCAGAAGAGAATTGGCCAAAGAGATACATCTTTATATATACATACTTCCCTTCATCCACTCTCTAACCTTATCGCGATACACAAACAACAAATCATCAATCATTCCGCAGCCGCAGCAGCAACAACAAAACCAAATCAACTTCTTAACGCCAACAGCTTCATCTGTGTGTTTGCTGCTGCTTCTGCCACTACTAAGCTTTGGCTATTAGATTTCTTCAAGGCAAAATCAAAAGGCGAAGACTAACAATGCGGCTAGATCAGCTAGAGAAGACCTCAAACTCAAACACAAACTGAAACTCGGAGTTTAGTTCATAAACTGCCGGCGACATCTTCCGCTGGCTGATGGTTCGGCGTCGGGGCACATCTTATACCTGTACGACGTTCCCTTGCCTATTCCATCTGCTTTGCTATGCCTTAATTAAGTCTGGTTTTATAGTTTTCTTTTTTTTTTTGTCCAGCTTGGAGGCAGGCAGTGGGTTATGATAAGAAAAGTTATATTGAAATTTATCGGAAAAATTTTAATAATTGCTGAACAATTTAAATGGGAAATCTATTTGTAATTAATGGTAATAGTTAAGAGAAAGAAAGTATATAATTACAGAATTTTAAAAAATCGATTATCGATTACTAAAGAGTTGCCAGAAATATCAATTGTAGAAGCCTATCGATTATATAAAAACTACCATTTATTGGTTGACTTTTATAACGATACATTTTTCTAGATAACTTGTTTCGATAACTTGCCTCGATAACGTGTCCCGATAACTTGTCTCGATAACGTGTATCGATAACTTGTATCGATGACTTGTCTCGATAACTTGTATCGATAAATTAAGAATTCTCATCGACGTTTCGATAGTTAAGGGATTCTTCCAGGTTTTTAAGTTTATTGGTATAAAGAATTATATTCTCAAAAATAAACTTTCTTTATCTTACATCAAATAAATTAAAATCATCGATATTGAAATCGAAAAAAAAATATAAAAATTTTACTGATTCATTTTGAACAAAAAATTATTAAATATTTGACAAAAATCAAATGAAAAAGCGCATTTAGGATAAAATGTACTAATAATTTATATTACTTCGATATTGATTTTGAAACTTTGATAAACTTATCGATTCAATTTTATGTATGCAAATTATCGGCTTATCGATCATCCATATAAGTATATTGCCTCGCGCATTGCTTGATATTTGCACCACTGTGCCAAAGCACAGAACCTTTGCTAGCTCAAATTGAAAGCTAATTCAGTTCAGTAGCTACAGCAGTTGCATCGCTGACTCCATCCATCCGCCTCTTGGCAATGGCCAAGCCATGGCAATCCAAGCCATTGCCAACATCCTCAAGCACTTGTTGCTCAACTGCAACGATTTTGCCACTTCATACATCAACCAACATCATCAAGAACGATGAGACTTGGGCCCAAGGGAGCTACAAAAAAAAAAAGGGGAGATCAAATGGGATGACGAGAGAGAGAGAGAGGAAGCAGAAGCAAAGAATCATTGTCTTTTTTCTCCATCTCATTTTCCCTCCCGCCTTAGCCTCCAGCTCTCTGTGACATTTTGCTGCATAATTGAATTCTTATTCTTATTTCTAGCAACGTTGAGAGTTTAACTTCTTTAAATGCCGCTGCGAAAGAGCCAAGTTATGGCATCTTTACACCTGCCTTGCGCTGACTTGGCTTAAACCAACAACGATCAAAGAAACAAACAAACATTAGATGGCCCAAGCGATTAAAATGCTCGAGCAGAGAGAAAAAAAAAACTGGCTTGGCTTTTATAATGTGTTGACTAGGCAGTAGAAGGGCATCTTGATTTCAAATTGCTTTCAATAATTATGATTTCTCAAAGAGAGAGAGAGAGAGAAACTCTGTGTATATTCGTGCAATTTCTTTAAGTCATTCCTCCTCTTGTGAATTATTTAGCCAAATATTTATTGGTCCGCATATTTTTTTTCGTTAGCGTTAAATTGACAAAACGCGAAACGAAACGCCCCTTCAGGCCAAACAATTAGCCATCAAATGCTAATTTCCTGTTTGGCCAAGAAATATTTGAAATATTTTTCGTTAAATTTTAGACTCTGTCCAACATATTATTGGCCTCGTAACGAGTTCTAAGACTTTGGGGTTAGAAAAGAGGAAGTACTATATCTTATCACCTGATTCAACGAATTTAAGTTTCACTTATTGATCTTGTTAATGACAAAATAAAATGGTGAATTGACATTGCGATAATTAATGTAAGAGATTCTTAGAATTAGGCAAACGACGAGGAATTTTGGACAAATCTTCCTTAAATTTTTAAATTAAATGTTATAGTGATTTTGGTTCATTTTAACTTTGAAAAATAGTTTAGTTTAAGACCTTTAAAATTCCATTCGTGCTTCGGCACTTCGTGCCTTAATGCACTTATGTCAATATAACTGAAATATTAAATTATTTTTTAACTATTAGACCAACTAAAGGAACTATCCAAGGCACACAGTCAAATTATATCGAGGCTATTACAATTTCTTGATCACAGCAAGTGGTTTTAGATAGTCTACCTCTTTCTAGAGTTTGAAAATGAGGTCCTAGTTTTAATTGGTTTTATATCGCCCTTGGCCATTTCAAACCCTTCTGATCTATCTGTTTATTCAATTTAAAACAACATTAAATTGAACAGAAAACTAACCAAAGTTCCAGAACTTAATTTTATTGAAGACCGTTTCAAAAATTGGCAAAACAATATAAAGTTTATATCTGTTCTTCTAGTATTCAATAATAGTAACTAACTTGTGTTAACAATGCATGGAGTAGAATCCGCAATGATGATTATACAAGCAAAATTAAGAAACCTTCTCAAGAACCTGATCAAAAAATAATTAACGAATCATAATTTTCACTCAATACAACTGTTTAAATACCTCGTTGTGTAGATTAATTCTTAAGAACAAAACTGGCTTTGTGCCACTTAAAAATATATATGCAAATAAATATTAAATAACACATAAACTGTCACGATTTTGATGTTTAGATGTCAAGGAAACAATTTGCCAACAATTGGAAAATATTATGACTATGAACAACCTCAGTTTATGAGAAAGAAGAACAATCTTCATTAGCTGAGATCATAAAAAAATAAATAAATACTTATTAGAAAAACATTTGTAACGACTTGTTAATGTTAAAATATTTGAAGAAGGTCTAAGACGTAGTCCAACATACATTAAGTAAAAAACCAAAATTTATAATTCTTTCTTTTTTTTTAATGATTTGGATGTCGGAGTCGGCATTACCCCAGAAGTCTGAATACATTTAAAGGAAAAATATGTTTTTAAAAATGAGAATATGCGTTTTACAACTAAAATTAATATTTGTTGAGTCCTTTTACCGCATTTTGTGAGCTCTGTGCCTACTGTACTCTAATGTAGCCGCCTAACGGTGCTGCCAACTTGGTCTCAGGACATTTTGATCTTAAAAAAAGGGAAGAAATGAGAAAATACATTTTATAATTAGCCGACATAGTATTTATATTAATAGTATTTTAATTGTGTTGTTATATTTATATTTATTTCTAAATTATTATAAATAATCCATTAATTTGTAACCATATCAAAGCCATTAAATACGTTTTTAGATAAGGACAAATCTCTTCGTCAAGGCTAAATTGGCAGTCCTGGTTCCTAGTAGTAACTAAGAACTTCATTAGACGACCCTTTTTTCTTGTGATCGTATAAAATCGTGTGTTATACAGAGTCTTTTGTGTATATCTCGAGGGTAAAAATTTATTGCAATTCCAGTTCACCGAGGGCGAAAAAGGATTTTGATTAAAGAATTGTTTTTAGTGTCTTTAGTTGCTTCCACAGACACGTGTCGTAGTGAGTATATAGAATGATTTTCATCTTGTTTGTGTTTTTGAATTTATCTCTTTTGGGACCCAGACGCGGGGCAAATCTTAAGCGATATGTAAATTTGGTCTTCAATACTTTTTATGCTTGTTTGTTGTTGCTGTTGCTATTGTTGTTGTTGTTGTTGTTGTTGTTGGTTCGGTCAAGGTGATCGAGCAAATCTTCGAGACTTTTGTCTGCGCTCTGGTAAGGCAGGTGAGGTGCGATTTCGACCTGACTTGGCGGAGGAGGCGCGGTCTGGGCGGCTGGGGACTAAGCTTTAACACTTTCAGGTAGAGAAGAAGTTTTAATTCTCTACCTCTCCCTCTCCCTCTCTGTCTCTGTGTCTATCTAACTATCTGACAGATAAATCATCTAAACTTTAAGCCGTTGCTTGTTGTTGTTATTTCTCTTTTTTTTTTGGCAGCTTAGAATTTGAAATGCGTAAAAATGTGTGTGTTTTTTTCTTGGAAATAATTTGTTTGTTGTTCTTGTTGTTGTTGTTGCTGTTGCTCTTTTTGAAAACAATAGAGAACGAAGATTTCGTTTAGCTGATTGTGGGACGGGACGACATTCCATTTGATCTTAAAAAAGAACCAAAAAACAAAAAAAAAAAAAAAGGAATGAAAAAATGAATACAAAATTTGCCAATTACAAATCCAAAAATAGACAAAATGAACAAAATGAAAACTTTGCGAGCACAGACATAAATGACGATGAAGGCAATGCCTTTTTATTTATAACCAATAATTTAACAACAACAACAACAACTACTACAACACATGCTAAATTATGTAGGTGGACATGATAATTTCGTTTTGCAGACACCCCAACTATAACCAGAGGGAAGTTTCCCCCACACCACCTATCCACCTCTCACTCCTCTCTCTCTCTCCATCTATCTCTTTCTTACTCTCGAGGAGTTTCAGGCCGCGCCCAAAAATAGAAAAAAACCCAAAGCCACTATATAAACATGGTCGAGAGGAAGTTTGTATACCCTTTTAAAAATGAGCTTCGGTTGTTACTTCTAATTAGATCTATTGACTTAAGTCTTTTTCCTTAAAATAATAGAATAAAGTACCGATTCTTCCTATAAGAGTCAATTATTATATGCATTTTATTAAAGTTATTAAAAATAAAAAACTATCTTACATATATCAAGTTTTTTATAATGGAACTGCTTCTTTAGGATCAATTGGTACCAGGTTTAGGGTTCAATCTTTGTTTCTAAATGCTAAAGTTGGCTAAAAAAGGTTGTGGAAAATGGAACTTCACAATTTTAATTGATCTTGTAGACAAAGTTATGGAAGAAATAGAAATGATATAGAATCCCTTTCTTCTATAGAATCTATATGATTAAACTGACAGTTGCTAAAACTTTTTCTTCTCTTGATCGATTTTATGATTTAATATTACGTAAAATTAAAATAAGTTAGAAAGAATTTTTTTTAAATTTTTTTTTTATTTTTTTTTCTTTTCTACTAAATTTTTAAAAAATTTTTTGATTTTTTTTTTTTTAAATTTATATCTAAGTTGAAAATACTTACGTAGCATGAACTCTCTCTCTCTCTCTATGTAATGTTATTGCTCACAGAAATAATTTTTTAAGTATATTAAGATTATGAAATAAAATGTAAGATATAAAATAATACAGTTTTCCATTGATCCAGGCTAATCGTAGTTGCATTATACGTCTAGTTCCAAGAACCCAACTCCTTATGCTTATCAAGAATATACTATGATAACGATAATATCTATTATTTATTCTAAATTTCCAAAACGATTGATGAAATATCGATTTTGTTATAGTTTGCATAGTTTTTTTTACATATTTATCTCTCTTAAAACGATGAAACAATTGAGCAAGTTGAAAAAATTTGCACAAAATTTCACAAACACCAATCAAATATCAGAAAAAAGAAAGTCAAACAGTATAAATTTTTGTTTGCGGCAAAATGCCAAACTAAATTGATTGCACAACAACTTGCTCAAATTGTTTCATCGTGTGAGCGTCTTTAGAACTTCTCTTTCTTGTTGGATGAAGCAATTTTGATACTCGCTCCCATATACATATTCGGAATAAAAATTGCACCAATTTAATCTGCATTTGGTTGAAAAAGCTCCCATTTCTTTTCTTTTGCTTAACAAGTGTTTAGCCAAAATATAGTTACCCCAAATACTAGAGTATACAAATGGCAAACACCGCCGCCGTTGCCCTCAAGCGAATTTCATTTAAATAAAATAAATTTGTTGTCTTGCTGGCCAAAAAAACCAAACAAAAAAAATACTCAGGCTGCAATTACTGTAAATTTGTAGCGGCTTTTGATGCAAATAGCTGAGAGGGGAGTCGGAGTAGATTTGGCTTTAGGTTGGTTTAGGGGCAAATTCAGGAATGCAGGCGGTAAATTGAAGCTGCCAACTGGGTGCAAAATGTGTTTCTGCTTCTCTGGCAGTGTTGTGAAATCCATTTCAAATGAGAGTAAATAAATTGATGCCGAAAAAGTGGTAAATAGGAGAGCTAGCAGACAGTTAATCCAATTTAATTCAAGCCTGGCGAATCAAAACATTTGTGTGTAATAAAATACGTTTTGAGAAAGCATTTGAACCAAATAACCGATAGAAAGTCGTAGGAAATGTTACGAACATTCTAAACATGAATTTGTATAACTAATATACATAGAATGGATTCAGCTGTTGTATGAAAATATCCGATTCCAAGATGACTGCTTGATATTTCAAAGGTAGTCCTTAAACTTTTGATTATCCTTGATCACAAACGCGATATATGTATTTTAGGACGATTATATCTTCTCCCAAAATATACAGTCGAACATCCCTATAGTGATCTTTTATGTAATAAAGTTATTCGTATAATGAATTGATTTCAAAGAAGCATAATTTATATTATAGGCTACTAAATGCTTTCAAAATCTTTTGAGATTAGTTCTTGAAACATCAAAAAAATATTTTCAATAGCTCACTGAAAGTAGTTGAATATTCCTGAATATTTGCTCATCAGTGTGAATGTTCTTTATCTCTCAAAAACTGGTCAGACTTAAAAATGAATTATTTAAAATTTTTCAAGTTAAATCTTACAAATATTTCACTATATGTTCTAACAGATTAAAACTAAACTGACTTTAAAACTTCTTTGATAGAACTTCTTTACGATAAAATTTTATTTTTTATTTTTTTTGTGGAAATTTTCCATGTACAATGCAAAGACATGAGGAATGCATAAACGTGATGCAATAAAATGTATAATACATTTTTTTTCACTTAGGTATTAGCTAATTTATCAAAACAAAATTCTTTAGATAACTGTGGAACGACATAAAAAATGTTGAACTGAAATTGTTTCAGGAAAATAATAATTGACGATTTCTAAAAGTGTTTGAAAGATTTAAGTTCAAATTGGTTTAAATTTTGTGCAACGAAGGGAATTGCAATGAAGTACTGATATGAATTATGTATTGCATTTTCTTTGTTTAATAATCATTTCAATTCCGCATGCTGTGATGGGTGGGTGTAGCGACCCCATTCCCCCGTCACCTTCCACCGCCCTCCCCTTGCGTCTAAACGACAATGTTAATGTTTGTCTACGATTTGTTTGCCTCAACAAAAAGACAAACACAGTAAGTATGTGGGTTGTTGTTGTTGTTGCTGCTGCTGCTGCTGCCTGCTGTCGATTGCAGCGACAAAAAAAAAACTTGGTCTAGGCAAGCTTCGTTCTGGCATATCATGCACACTCTCAGTATGCGTGTGTGAGTCTGTGTTGTGCGTGTAATGCGGCTCATGAAATATTTAGGTGTTTGCCATATTTGAGCACGTCTTGCATAATTTGTATTTTTATGTTCGTTTGTACTTCTTAATACCCTATAAGTGGAGGGTACAACTGGGTACATTATGCCTATCAAAGCAAGCAAACAATGTAGATTCTATAGTAAATAAGAGTTTTGAAAAAAAATAAATTTGGATGACTAGGAACTTTATCAGAATTCGTTAAAAGTTAAGCAGATCGGAATCGAAGATCAGTTACTAAGATTTGTACATAATTTAAGATTTTTTCATAAATTTAAAAAGAGTCTAAAATAATATATAATAATCTAATAATTCTATATAATATCTAAATAATATACATTTACAAACCTTTGTTACTCAAATAGAATTTTCAAGTTGTTTTTGGTAGTACATTTTTATTTTAAAAATTCCGTATTATCAATATTTTTGGAAAACCAAATATTTGAATCCATATATTTAGTGGCAAAGGCGATCATAGTCTCTACACAACATTATGAGACCATTAAAGACAGAAATGAAAAAGTATCAAAAGCGATATCGAACATTTTTTGAAATTTTGTGGCTAAGCAGAAGATATAGAGAGAATATATAACAAATAAGCGACTAGGAATAAAACAAAAACAAACTTAAGACTTTTGCAATCAAGAGAACTTATCAATTTGAAATAAAAACTTCTAAAAAATCTTCTTTTGTATGTTTTTATATGAAGTTTAATGAAATTCCAAAATGCTAAGCTACAGATATTTTTGCTTTTGCAAATGACAAAATTCGGTATATGGATTCATCAACACATCATCCCCTTGGCCGTCGGTCGAAATTTTTAATCAATAACCGTTTTCATCGTTTTATAACTACATTGGCATTATTAACATCTATACGCCTGCCAAATTGATCAAGATCGGATTACATACAAAGCCCCATAGGACAATCGACCATATAGTTTGCTCAAGACTTTTTACGATCATCACCAAACTAGTAAATAACATTCACAATAATTATAGTCCCAATTATCAAATGGTACTATATATAAGCTTCATAAAACGCAGCCATTACATTACAGCACATGTATGCGTGCGTGCTATAGCGTGAGTGGTTAACTATTTGATCTCCATTTAGGGTTGAGTAACGCAAGAACTTGCAAGGGTATACAAACTTCGGCATGGTCGAAGTTAACCCGGCCTTCTGGTTTTCTTTAGCTTGTTTGTACTTTTTTTTTTTTTAATTAAAGATATTTTAGATATATTTCTTGTTTAACCATATTTGGACCTCCCAGCGCATAGTTGGGCACGCGAGACAGACAGAGAGAGAGGGAGAGAGGTAAGAAAATGTAGGAAAAGACTTGCAAACTCAAACCACAGACAATGTTGACTTGCAAATTGTTGGCCCTAATTTGTGTTGTATTTGAGTTGGTTTTTTTTTTTTTCGGTTTTTGGCCATTTATCATCCATGTTCGGGGGGGCCTCCATTAATAGGCAATTTTGTGTGGAAATTTTAATAAGCATCTTTCGAAAGTGTTGGACCAAAAGTTAAGCAAATATTTAGCCCAAAACGTTTTCTGCACAATTATGAGTCACTTATTTCTCGAAAGATAAGAACGAACCGATGGTGAAGTGATGATGAGTTTCTTTTAGTATATGGTGATTAGTCCGTTTCTTTCGCTCTTGTTTTTGTCTGCTGTCTGCCTTCTGGCTCTCTGAACACGTACCTACTAAAATACGTTTTCACATCTGCCGATTACTAATGTACATATATCTCTCTCTTTTCTTCTCATTACAGGTACGTTTTGAAAGTAACACGATCTTTTAATCTTAAAACGAAGCAATAAAAAACTTAGTTGTATGTAAGTGCTACCAACTGGTACGGAGAGAAAATTTTCAATTACATTTAATTATTTGTTTTAGCCATAAATTTTGCCTTGCTTTCAATTTTAATGACATTTCGATGTAATGAAAATGAGTCATGAGTACGAAAATTATTAAACAAAAAAGGTTTTTGACTAGAAAAAGAATGATTGATTGGCAATTAATGCAATTAACATACAATGTAATATAGCCTGTGTATCTAAATGGAGGGGAAAAACGAGATTTTATCAATTTCAATCACATTGAGTTTAAGCAAGACACAAATTTAGTCGATTGGGTTCGTATTTAATTTTATTTAAATCAAATAGAGTTCAATATTGTGCCATTAGATGCTTCACATTTGATTTTTCAGTTGATTCTGATTACATAAATTTTATATAATTGTGATCTAAACTTTCTAGCGAACATTTAAAAGTAAATACATATATGAAGTATCTGATTTAAAGCTATATAGTCTTTATTCTACTGATTCGTTTCACGCTTTTTGTTAGTATATAAACTCTAGCCAATGAAATCTGCACAAACTTGCTCGTACAGTTTTCCTAAATACTAATTTTCAGATTTATTTCAATCCCATAATACCTCGAAAGACAGTTCTGAATTCAGCATTCCCAAATAATCTAAATTACAGCTGATTTGTAGCTATAGGAAATCTATTTTCTCTTATAAAACAAACTGCTAAATTCGCTTAGAGAGAGAGAGAGAAACCTGATCCCAACTTGTTGTTCTTCCTCATAGCCCATTGATTTATTAACTACGTTGAAATTTATTTCCCCATCTATTGACTAATTAGTTTTTATATTTATGAAATGTTTAAAACATTAGCAAATAAATTTCCATATTTGTTCTTGGCAAAAAAAAAATAAATTTAGAAAAACTGCGGTAATAAAAATTAATTAAAGTCTTTCTTAAATTGATTTATGCCTTTCCTCTCATATTTTGCGTGTGTGACAAAAAAGAAAAAACAAAAATGCCATTTACTTTAATTAAACAATTTAAAACGAGCTTTAAATGTAAATACAAAGACATAAAAAACAAAATGAAGCGATGACCAAATTGAGAGTCATTCAAGACTTGATGAACAGAATTTCACGTTCTTTTGCAAAATATTTATATTTTCGCTGCGTTATCAGTTATTAACCCACTTCCGCACAAAAAAAAAAAAAAATGAAATGAGAAGAGAAATTAATTTTGCAAAAAAGAAAAAAAAACAACAACAACCAAAAAAGTGGTTAAATAGAAAAAACAAAAACAATTTACAGAACCTAGAAAAATCTAATAAATCATCATAGCGAATTGGGCTAATGTTTCGCTTCATCAACGGTTTTGTTTGTGTGTGAAAGTTGGTAGATTCTTCCTCATCATGATCATGACCATCATCACACACATCACACTTTTCACACAAATTAAGTAATTTTCATTTAATTAATCAAATTATTTAGCATTTAACATGAATTTCTCGCGCGCCCGATTGAGGTTGAAATCGCATCGAATCGAAGACATGTAACAAAATCAAATAGATTTTTGAGCTGGGCCCAGCCCACCGATTTTGACTTGATTGGGTACTCACATTCGATACAATTTCATTGCGTTTTCATTCATTTTCATTTGAGTTGACAAATGTGGCAGTCAACATGAGTTTATAGTGGCTCCACGAGTGTGTGTGTGTACGTGTGTGTGTGTTTGTTTGTTTGTTTGTTTGTGTGTGGCCTACTTTATTGCCATTCAATTCGTTTAGATTATGCCCATTGCATTGGGGCGGGAAGGGGGAAAAGTGCTCAACTACTAACAAGATGTAAAAAAGTGTGGCACACAGAGCACATTTTGAGCCTTAAACGAAAATACACTAACTTTTTGTAAGCTTAAATTATGTTTGAATAGACTTAACAAAATATAAAGCCGCCAAGATTGTGGCATATTGAAGTTCTGAAGTGGTTCCCTTGCTTATGGCCATAAAAGGGTGTGGCATTTCAGTAGCCCAACTCAAATATTTCTCCATTTTAAATACCTACTCCCAATTCACCTGAATTGCACCCGAAAACTAATTGAAAACACAGTGAAAAACTATGTCAAAACGTTTTTTTTTGGCCTAGAAGTTTTTTAAATTTATCTGAAATGTTTATTGTTATATTTCTGTTAAAGAAGCAGCTGGGAAAACAAAATAATTTCTCAATTTATTATTATCTATAGCTTTTCTAAACTGTAAAAATGTTTCAAATAGCTTGCTGTTTAGAAGAGAACTTTCTGCAATTGTTTTTAAAATGTTTTTAAGACTTCTTTTTTAATTGCTTAAAAAATTCAAAATAATAAAAATTCATAATTGATTAATTAATGAAAAACGTTTTGAAATAGATGTGTTTTTAATTATAAGTACCTGAAATCTTGTTAATAAATAATTCTACTAATATTGAAAACCGTTTTCAAACAAATTTTTGAAACAATTTTGAAATAGTTTTTTCGGTTTATATCTCTTAATAAATGAATTTTGATAAGACTAGTATTTAAATTGTTTCTAATCGTTCTTAAATTAATTTTATCTCTGTTAATATTGTGTCTAATTTGAAACAATTTTTACTAGATCTGATTTTAGATCTATTTTAAATCTATCTAAAGGATTCAATTTAAAGAGTTGTTTAGAACTGTTTGGGTTCTTTGCGAATCTATATCACTTCTCATATATAAATTATTAAGGATTTGAATTTTGTTTGTTATTTTAAAAGTCTTATTTCTTTAAATTTCAATTTTATAATTATGTTTTCATAGTTTTTTTTTTTAATTTATATATTATTAATGCATAATTGATTTGCACTTTATTCACTTGAACCGAATATTCGTAATAATCGTTTGAAGTGTATTTCGAAATTGTTTTTCGTTTGTTGTTTTTATGTGCATTTGGTGGTAATTTGAACTTTTTAAAAATCAATTCTCATTGTTTCTCTGCCTTCGAATTGTGTCGAAGTCGAGTTGTATGTACAAAGTTGTTGCTGGAATCGACGGTGTTTGGTGAACCACTGTTGACAAGGTCTAGGTGCAGCCCGGCTGTCATTTAGATGGAGAGTCGGACAATTGATTTGAATATGAATTTTTTGATTTTTGATTTTTTGTTTTGTTTTCCAAGCTGTCATTTGAATTTCTTACACGCGCCAAGCGAAATGTCATTGAGTGCCTAACCAGAGAGTCAGCCTCTAGCCCCCGACCACGAACAGTGGTTCATGGCGTAATCTTTTTCACAAGCCACCGTAATGAATGTGTGGCCAAATGCAAAGCAAGGTAATCGAATTCTGGGTGACTGTATTTCTGGGTCTGTCTGTCTGTCTCTGTGTTGTGTGAGCAGCAGAGAGAAAAAAAAGTGCTTCCGCACTTAAAATAGAAAGTACTTGGGGAAAAGATGAGGTAAATACCATGCGGTGAAAGAACAAACGCACTCAGCGAGCTACCAACTTCCGTTGATTCATTGCGAAGACCTTTCCCATGTTTACTCCCCACTCTTCTTCTTTCACCTCAAAGGTATATCAATAACCAATCTGAAGTTAAAGGAAATAAAATGTTTATATGTATGTAAGAGAAGAAAACAATTTGCACCGGCGCGTAAATTATTTTGATTTGAATTGTAAAGATTACAGAGAGTGTATGGGTAAGAGGAGAAGCAGCAGCAGCAGGGAGAGAAGGTAATAGAGTGGGGCATGAGATTCCTTTACCCCAGGTACCGTTTCTTGGCGCCCTTTTTGTGGGCAATTTTCGCCCAAGTCTCAGCATCTTCTTCATCATCATCATCGTCGTCATCATCATGATCTTGGATCGAAATCGACATCCACATCCACATTGATGTCGATGCCGGTGTCGAGATGGTGTGAGTGAAGTAATCGCCAGTTTTGAGCAAAGCCTCTTCTTGGCCTCAAATGTTTGTTCTCATGTTCTCTGTTCTCTCTGTGTCTCTCCCTCTCTGTCTCTGGGGTCTCTGTGCTCTGGTTCTTCTTCAGGTTGTTGAACTTGCCTCACTGCTGCGACTTGATTTCAATTTCTTCTTCTTCATCTTCATCTTCTTTGTTGCTGTTGTTGTTGTTGTTGTTCTTCTTCCCTCAATCAGTTGGGTTCCCTATTATAGAAAATTATATTATTATTATGTGTAGGTACTCCACTTTGCCTCTAGTTGATTCTTTCTTTATATTATTTTTACTGTTATTACATCTACATACATCAATTTCTGTGTGTGTGTGTGTGTGTGTGTGTTTTCTTATGCAAATTTCTTATCTCAGGGAAAAAAAAAGAAAAACATCAACTGAAAATCTGGTTCTTCACCTTGGGGCATATTTAAAATTATTGTTTCATGTTCGATAACCAAAAAAAAAAAAAGTGGAAGCAAAATGTTCTTTAGCAAATTCTTAAGAAATTGCTTCACAAAAAAAAACAGGAGACCATTTTGTCTGTTCTTATAAATGAGTTTTTGGGTTTTCTTGCATAATTTTCTGTCTGCACGCAAAGTGTGAATTTTGAAAATCATTAAAATTCTGGAAGGAAAGAAGACATAACTACGCAGGTCTGAGAGTATTTACCTGAATCCTTTTATCCCTAAATTTAGACTCCATTTTGGTGCATCAATTTATAGAGTGTTATATTTAACTTTACGAAACGTTTTATCAAATATTGTCAATCTATAATCTGTAACTTTTAGCATAACCAATTAACTAAACCCCCAAAATTGAGATCTGGGAATACAAAGTCTTAGTTCTTCAAACGGTTATCTAAGGTTTAGTTTCGGTTGTTCACATCTTAAGAAATTGATGCTTAATTGAGACCAGCGAATATAATTTTTACATTACTGAAACGGTTAACGGTGGATAAGTCACCGAAAATTTAGTTACCATAACTGTTCTGAAAATGTTCACCGTTTATTAAGATGGAAAATTATTTTTCAAACGGTTAACCGTAGACTTGTTTATGGAAAATTTCGTAACTACTTTCATTAACCGTTATTAACTTCCACCTCAATTGGCGCTAATTTATATAAACCATCGAACATTATTTCTCATAACGGTTGTTCACAATATTTTAGATCCGTAGTTTCCGTTCGACTCTGTAAACATTTTTCAATTGTTTCGCCTTGTATCTGATGGAGCTTATCATCCGTTCAATTAGCATGCCCCTCTTTATAAGAACGACCTCTATTAAAAGTGAACCATAAAAAAACCAAATTAATTCAATTGAAATTAAATAGACAGCGACCATCTATGTATACTATATCTCCTTCCAGATGTGCTCTGTGTCTGTTTGGGTTGTGTTGTCTATAATTGAACGACAACCCATAGACAAGTCTTATCAGCTGAGAGCCCCTCCAGTCCGTTGATGATGCTCTCGAATGACCTTTCCAGACATTAAAATAATTATCAACTGTATTTTTGTTGCTGTTGTTGTTGTTTTTGTTGCCATAATAAACTAGAAATGCTTGAAACATTGTTTGTTGGCGTCGTTGTTGTGGTGGTTGGTGGGAGGGGCGATTCTCTTTTTTTGGGTCAATAAAAAATGCTTGGCTAGTTGACCTTTTTTTGTGTTTGTTGTTGTTTTTGTTTTGGGGAGGGCTTGAACCCAGTCAGAGCGGCGCTAACAGGTTTTCAGGTTGTTGTTGCTGGTGTTTAAAACATGTGAAGCAATTAAATTTGTTTTTTTCTTTTGGTTTGGCGTAGGAAAATGAGTTACTTTTGATACCTGCAGGGAAAAGTGTGCTTAACTTTTGAAGAAATGCCGCTAAAGAGATGAAATAAAAGTATTAATCTGTTTTAACTAGACAAACTTAAGGCACCTCAAATGGCTCAGTGGGATTCAGTCATTTCATATAAAAACCTATGACATAATTGTAGGTCGCGTAGGCTCACTAAAATCCCCTTTAAATCCCTTTGAAATATGTACTTTTATTTGGACCCTTAATAATAATATTTTAAAAATAGGGTTGAAGAAAATTTAGGTAATAAGACTTTGACTAAAGTTACAAGATCGTGTTGAAAACCATATAGTTAGGAGTTTTATGAAACAAAGTCAATTAGACTAAGGTTCCAAGGTTTTGATCCACTGAAATAAAGAAAAGTACAGACAACAGAAAACCTAAAATAAAAATTTGTGCTCAAGAAATTAAAATAGTCTCGAGATGAACAGATCTCTTAGTTGATTTCCTCCCAGGAATTTCAACCTGTGTTGGTTGAGCACTGGGCAGTGGAAAATAGGATGTTGCCAATATGTTTATTATACACATAATAATTCTAATGTTTTGATATCTTAAGTCTTAGTCTAACATTATATCGATTAAAAAAGACAACTCTGTTCTTAGCTTCTTAGTAATACATAACATAATAATTTAAAGGCAACATGCATCATTGTTTTACACCACAAAACTTCGATTTGGGCGTAGGTCTTTTCCTTAATACAGGATGAATTGAACAAAGCAGTGAATTCACTTCATTATCATACAAATTTAACTAACTCAAAACTACATCCCATCTTAGAGGTGGTCAAAAAGAGACCGATAACCATTAGTGACAACGGCCTATTTTCAGAATGTTTATCGATCTCTTTTATTATCACCGCTAAGCTGGATCTAGTTCCCAAGAGAGATATAATATAATTCAGTAAATTCTCTTCAAAATAAAACAACTTTGAATATTGTAAGTCATGAAATTAATTTATTATAATTTTTGTTGAAAGAAGTATGAAAAAAGGGTATTGAAAATTTGTTCATCAGGTTAGCGCCATCAGAGATAGGTCAAAAAATATTTCGTAGAGGGTATTATAAAATTGGTCAAAATGTTTGTAACAGGGAGAAGGGAGCGTTTTCCGACCCCATAAAGTATATATATTCTTGATCAGCAAGAGAAGAGGAGTTGATATAGCCATGTCCGTCTGTCCGTCCGTCCGTCCGTCCGTCTGTCCGTCATGTCAGTCAACTATATGATGAGCTGCGCGAATCTAGAATGCGGACTCGTTTTAGAGCTATACGCATTCAAAGTTCGTATATATTCTTTTCTATACAGCCACATCCACCTCCGCGATTTTGAATAAGACGGACAAGTGTATCATTTAGCTGCCATACAAATTTAATCGTTAAATGCGAATAACTTCAATTTTTTGCACAATCTTAGTCCAAATGATTATGTATCATATCAACAAAATTGTTTACGTCATATGCCCGAATTTCAAAACAATCCGGAATAAACATAACGCCTGATTTCGACCCGCTATAAAATTTGCCTATGTAGCGTGAATTTAATTTGGTAGCAGCAGTCATGCATGTTATGGTTATCTATCAGTCCACGCAAGTTTCATAAAAATCGGTGTAAAAATGGCCGATTGTGTGTGTGTGAATACGAATAGCAAACGTTACATTTCCCACAAATTGGCGCATTGGCGGCTCTGGCCAATGTATCTAAAATATTTCTTTATTGGATTAAGAAACAAAAGAGTGTTTAGAAAGATAAAATGTAATGGTCAAAAGCTGCAAGGGTATACAAACTTTGGCATAGACGAAGTTAACTTCTTTGATATTTTCTTTTTTATAACTAAAATATAAAATATGTATCCCTTAAGAGGTAGTTCAGAATATTGTTGCAGTATCATCTATAAGTAATTGAATTTTTTTGTTGTATTTAAACCGTTTCCGTTCAAGTAAGGGTAGCATATATTCGGGATAATAGATTACTGATCGCCCATAAACTTTAAAATGTGTGGTTGGGAAACGCAATTGATAAAAAAGTATTTGAAAAACCAAACAAAAACTAAGAGAATAAGCAAATGACAATGGGTATTCGAGAGTATTGAAAACTATCAAGAAATTAATACATTTTGAATTTATATTGTAATTATAATTTGAATGATATACGATAGAAAAAAACATGAGATTTGCACTTGTCTATTCTTTGTAGACTTTTCAATTGAACAATTGCAAGTGCAAAATCCCATAAATTTCTGGCATATTTATTAAAGTTATGTTTTTTTTTTATGGATGGATCATAAACCTTTTTGCACTTTGTGACCCCATGGTGCAGTGAACCCTTTCCCCTTGCGGAGTGCCTTGCCAAAACTCTAATCAATACATCAAAATTTACAACAAGCTGTTTGCTTGGTTGGTCTCTCTCTCCCTCTATCTCATGACTAACTCAAGTCGACTCCAGCCTGCTGACCAGCTGGTCAACCAATTGACACAACAAAACGACGAAACATTTCAACACAATTGAACAGAGGAGGCAAAAAAAAAAAAAAACCGCGCAAACCCAAACCCAAACCCGTGGTTCCCACAGTGCGCCAAACACATGCCAGAGAGAGACAGAGGGAGGGGGGGACAGACACTTATGACATTTTGCTTTTTAGCAATAAATAATTTATGCATTTTGCATTTTTTATACAATAAAAAAAAAACTAAAGAAGCAAAAAAAAAAAAAAAAAACACACACCAAATTGTATGTATGAAAATTTTTCTGCAACGCGAAAGAAATTAACAGCAATTGACGGTTGCAATTTGATTTATTGGCCATGTCTTGGGCAAGGAAAACCCTGGCAATGTGTATCTCAGTGTGAGTGAGAAATGATTTATTGCCACGATTCGTAAAACGTGTCGAAATCTACAAAAAACAAAAAAAGTAGGGTGAACGAAGGAAAGGGTAGGAGCCAGGCCACCAACCAACCAACCAGCCATTCGACCATTCCAGCATTCGCCCAACCCACCGACACGTGGTCTAAATGATGGTAGCCGGCAATTCAACAAACTCATTCCCCATTTCTTATACAAAACGAAATAAAAACATTTAACTGTAAAACTCATTGAGAACGAACACAGCACAGAACACAGCAGAACAGAACAGCACTTCAATTCTCTATTCTCAGCGCCTCGTCTCAGTGGCCCGTTTTGGCCGCTTTGACAGTTAGCCAGACGAAGTGGCAAAGAAAGCGTAAGAACTCTTCAATGGAACTACATACAAACCAACGAAACACTAGACGAAACTAGACAAAAAGAACTTCCATTACAGTCGTCTCAACTGTGATTCTCTCTGTCTCCCTCTCGGGTTGGTTTTTTTGTAGTTTTTTAGTGCTTTTTTGGCCTTTTAAGACCGAAATATGGCAAAAATATTTTCACACTAAATTAAAATTCGAGTCAGTCAAATTGAAAAACTTTAAATCAACAATTGGTATCACGAAGTGCGGATATACTATAGAAGAAAATGAAAAAAGTTAAAGCAAAACAAATTATGCAAAAGGATTGATTATTGATTACTAGACAAGCACTACTTGCTGAAAATGAATAGAACTATGAGTCCTGAAGGCACTCAAGCACCTCCTAAGCAAATGTCCAACATGTCCTTGGGAGCTTTAAGCCTCTAAAATCGCTTAAAACTGTGGCCAAAAGAATTATCTTACGACCTGATATAATCATATTCTAACAGATTACCCGTTAGGTAATCCTTTCATCCTATTCTAACCTTTGATCCTTGAGCAATTGGCACCAATTTTGGTAATCATTGGATCTGTATATTTATTATCTAAAATCTAGACCAAATAAAGATCAATTTCGCCAGTTTATTTTTGGGCAATTTCCTAAAGTTATTTCAAAACATTGTGATCCTTAAGCAATTGACACCAAATTTATTAAATATTGAATCTATAAAGTTATTGTCCTACGACTTATATTATTAGCAAAATAAACATCAACTTCATAAGACTTTTCTTATTTTTGTTTTTTTTTTTTTTTTTTTTGTGTTTTTAAGTTATACAACAATTTTTTCTAGTTTCTAAATTCTAACTTTTAATTGTCTTTGAAATTTTTTTTTTTTTTTGTTTTTAATTTATACAACAATTTTTCTAGTTTCTAAATTCTAACTTTTAGTTGTCTTTAAAATTTTCTTTTTTAATTGCGATTTAAATGGGAAGAATTAATTTTCCTAGTCTTTAATGGTGGTAAAAAACTACAAAGAAAAGGGTATCTAAAAGTTCGATTGAGATACAATTTTTTCGCATTAAAATTGGCCAATTTGTAGACTCGGATAGATTATTGTAGAATCGTTTCTTATTCTCTTTTGCATCTGCAAGAGTATTCAAACTTCGGTTTGTTCAAAGTTTTATAATAAAACTTTTATTGCTTATTTATATTTATTTATTATAGATCTATATAGTGAACTAGAATCCCCAGAAGTGTAAATAATATTCCCTTAAACCATTTTATACATATTCTATATGTCCTTTTCGAATCGATTTCGATAAATATGTCTTTTTACCCTTCGCTCCCACAACTCTTCTTCAGATTCATATGAGTTATTCTAGATCATCTTGTTTGAATCGAAATGATACTCAATTACAACTCCATGAGTGAGACATGACCCATTGAAATTTTATGGTGATGATGACAACAAGCAAAATACACACACACACAAAGTAAAAGTAAAAAAAAAATACAAGTAAACACAAATAATCATTACATATAAAATGAGACGCAACGGACAACGCACTCGAGGCAAAGCCAACAACAATGCATTTGATTGAATAATGAAGCCAAAGTAATGGGCCAAAGCCAAACAAATCAACAAACAAACAAACATGCATACATACATACATACAAACAAGCCCGATTCCGATTCCTATTCCCAATACCAATCCGAATCCAATACCAATTCCAATTTCAATTCCAATTGCGAGACAAAACGCATTTGAAAGCGCAGCGCAAAGGCGGCAAAAAAAATAAAGAAGAAAAGAAAAAACGAGGCAAAATGTTAAACAAATACAAAAAGCAAAACAGCGAACGAAACTGAAACGGAAAATAAAGTAGTTACAATTTCGAGGAAATCACATAACATTAGGGGCATTCAGTCAGGCACTGCGCTATGCGCTGGGCACAGCTAAAAAAAGTCATCGTGCGATTTAATGAAGTGGAAAATAAACATAATCATATAATCTATGAACAAAAATACTGGAAGTTTTTTTTTCTTCTTTCTTTCTTACCCCTCGAAGGCGTCGCCTAGCAAAGCGGAAAATGAAATTAACTCAAAAGATTTGCCGACAACAACAACAACAACGAACGACTACGACAATTTTCCAACATTGCATAATTTTCTTTTTTTTTTTTAAGCTTTTCAGTTGCTTTGGCTTTTGTTTTCCTTATTTGTCATTAAGTTGATTTTCCCTTTGTTTTGGTATGTGGTCACTGCCCCCGCTCCGGTAGCAGAGTTCACTTCACCTTCGCAGAGTTTGCTATTTGTTCGCTGTTCGTTGTTCTGGCAAATTACCTAACAAATTGCCAATGTTACACTTGTTAACTCGTTTCGATCTGCTGAACGAGAAAGTGAAAACCCAACGAATGTGTCGCTTGTCTTACCTTTTAAATGCAAAATTAACTCAAGGTGTTGAAACCTAACATTTTACAGGAAATTAACCACTCGTCTTTGCTTTTTTTTCTGATTGTGTAAATGAATTATTTCTATTTAAATAACTGCTCGGGAGTTGTAGAAAAACATACAAGTTTGTTTGTATTCAACACAGTTCCAAGTTTCATTAGTTAGTTTAGGGTAAATCACTTGATTTTACAGTTATAAATAAGTATAAATATTCCATATCTTTTACCATCTGCAAATATTTACTGATAAACAGAATAAAGCGATTGCTCAAAGAACCCACGGTTTATCGATTTTTGACGCCAAATTTTAATAAGAACTTGGGACTTCCATGATCATGCTAAAAAGTTTTATCTATACTAAATTTATTTTGTATTTGTGCAATTTTCGAATTATTCTGCATTAGATAAAGCTCGAAATATCGTATACTCTTCCACAATACCATGTCGGCTTGATTAGTATCAAAAATACTTAATTGAGGTATGATTTAGACCATTATGTAATAGAATACTAAATATTGATGGATGAGAATTTTAATATAAGGGACTATCTTTATTAAAAACATCATCATGGTTCCTGTAGTGAATACTTGAATTATAATTTACATCACTATATTAGAGGTATTTTACCAGTATTGTTTGGGCTCAGGCTAATTATAACTTCATACGTAATATAAATAACTAACCATTCCAATGTTGAACATTAGGCATATGATATAGAAAATATTTCGTTTAAAGTTACATATTCTTGGTATTATGTCCATAAAAATACACAGCCACACTATTTATGCTATTAGAATATTTTCTTTCCTTTCTTCCTCGACAAAATAATAATAAAATCTTCTATTAAAGAAGATTACTTTAAAATCAATCCCTACAAGTAATAAAGATCAGCGTTAACTATTCTGTTATACTAAGTCCTTCTGTCTTTAAAAATACACAGCCACACTATTTATGATTTTAGAATATTTTTCGATAAAATAGGAATAAAATGTTTCTAAAAGATTGCTTTGAGATGAGTCTAACTATAAGTTGTAAGGCTCAGATTAATTATTCGTTAGTTTCCTTAATATTATGCCCATAAAAATACACAGCCACACTTTTTATGCTCTTAGAATACTTTCCTTTTAATTTTGTTCCCCATCGATCAAAATTTCCCGCACTTTTTCAATTACCTTTTGATTGAGGCTCTTTATTTTGTTGGTGTACCTAATCTTTTCAATTTGAATATCCACTAAGCCGATATTTGCTCCAATTTTCGAGGCGAGTTCATGATCTTTGTGTTGAAAATTGAATCGGAGAAAAACGAAAAGCCAACTAAACAAAAAACCTGAAAGAAAGAAAAAACTGTGTCAGGGCGGGCATAATGAGTGCGTGGTTTGGTCTGGCCCCCCTCGAAAAGTAAAACCGCCCGTTGACTATTGACATAATTGCCTCACAGGCTTGAGAGATGTAGCCCTGACCCATTTGTGAGCAGAAGAACACCCACTGGTTTTTCCATTTCGATGGTGTTAACAATGCCGCTGCAATGCTTTTGATGTTGATCTGTTTTCGGCTTTTACTTTTTCATCCCGATCTCTAATAGGTTTGCCTTTCGGCTAATTAGCTTTTCATACCTTTCGCCCAAGCTACTGCCAGACGATCGAGTGCACTGCACTTTCACATATGTATGCATATACTATGTGTTTATACAATGCCAATGCAATGGAATGAATTATTGTCTCACCTGCAATAATAAATAATCGTAAGTAGGCAGTTTGGAGAGTGAGACAGGTAAAACCAAATTGTACCAAAACATTCACCATTGTTGAGCATGAAATTCCCATATTTGGTCAGCGTAAACGCCGTTAGACATGCAAATTGCTTCGGTGTTTTTTTTCCCCTTTTTTTTCTTTTTTTGCAAAATATATACATACAATAAATTGCGTAATTATCCAAATACAACTGACTACTATATGTAGGTACATGTATTTTGTGGTACTAGGGTCCATTTAGCGACCTCAAACCTCAGAAACCGCAATGAGCAAACATTTTACAACAATTCCATTAAATTATATGTGTACCCCTGATCGTTGTTGTAGGTACACAACATGCATATCAATCTTTCTCTCTGGCCCCCATGTGTTTGTAATTGCTAACCTCTAAAGTTTGATCCACACACAAAGATGGTTTATAATCGAGGCAGCAAATTGTATTTATTGCATTGCAAAAGGGGGCGCTTATAATTATGGCAAAATAGCATGAGAGATTTAGCGATATAAAAGGAAACGAATGTCTAATACCCTAAAAGAAAAATTAATCGACTCCTTATTGCTACTATCTTCTGGATGCCCAAATCTTTCAATTGATAGTATTTTAGATATTTTCTTAGAAATATGCAGCCACACTTTTCTATTTCTGCATTGCATTATGTTATGTAACAATTACAATTAACTTCTTTTTGTACTTTAAATAATATACAGCCACACTAATTGTGAAATAAGTTCACATTGCTGCATATATATATACAAAAGAAGTAGGAAAAAAAAATAGGAACAACCTTAACTAATGACAATTTCCTTTTTTAATATATGCCACACTAATTCGGACTTTATAGAGAAATAGATAAAGCACATTTGACTTTGATTATAAATCACATAAAACCACCCAATCCATTGGCAAAAGTCTCTCGCCCCTCTTAAAATCCAGCATTTTTCCCTTGATTATGGCTTACTTTTTGCCTTTGGATCTGCACTCAAATCGAGATGATTACAATACATTTTCAGTCTTATAATTCGATACAATTTTCGAATGCTTCAATACACCTGACTGACAGACTCGACTGACCCAACTGACAAAGCGAACGAAAACCGGCTGACGAGTTCGAGTCCGGATGAGTGAGTCGCGCTGTGATCATTATCAGTGTTGGGGATCGACAAGCGTTTGTAAGGTAAGGGGTGGCGCGAGATGAGGTGGACGATCTGCGTATACAAAATTATAGCATTGAACAAATACGCAAAAAGCACAAAAATAATAATAATAACAATCAAAAACTGAAATACCAAAAACAAAAAGCAAAAAACAGGTAAAGTGATGATGATCAGCGAACTGAATTTGATTTTTTTCTCTCTCTCTCTCTTTCTTTCATTGTGGTTTACTTAAACTGTAACAGTAACATATACAAATACATATGTATCTATCTTTGATATACAGCCCACAGAAAAACTTCACATTGTTTATTATTTTTACACAAATTACTTAATTTTTCCACCTGAAATTGGAAAGAAAGACAGTTTAAGTTTGATTTTGATTTTGAAATTGAAACAACTTTCACTTCACTTCCACACTGCGTTGCGCTGCGCTGGCTGCTGCTGCACGTTCCGAAAAATAATTGACAAAAACCAAGGAAAGGAAAGAAAAGTTCGAAAAATCGAAGAAACCTCGAAGCGAATTAATTAATTACGAATGCATAGAGACAACCTAGCCAACATGGAACCAACCACCAGCAGGTGAATGCCTATAAAAATCAAATTTAAATTAATTGAAATTTTATCTACGCCCAAAAGAAAAACCTGTAGCGATCACTAAAGTCTCTTTGGATCGGTCCCCGGCCATAGCCCTCCGTCTCCGCGTTGTAAAAATATTTTAATTAGAAATTATGCAAATGGCGTTTTATGGCTAGAGCTTAGGTCTGTTCGTACGCTCGTTCGTTCGTTCATTCGTTCGTTTTGTTAGTTAGCTAGCTAGCTTCGAGTTTCAGTGACTTGAGTTACGCCACTCCACCCCCTGGGTTCATCTGACGAGGGCTTCAGCGTCACTTTTTTAACTGTTGTAGAATCTAATGTTTATAGTTATTATTTAACTACGACGTTTAAAACTGGCACTTTTGGTTAATGTTTTCGTTCGTTAAAGTTACATTTTTCCATATGCAACGTTTATTAATCATTTCCCATTTCTTTCTTTTACAGGTGAGTTACCTGAACTAAACGTTCATCACAAGAAGTCATCTTTCGAAGAATCATGGGGTTCGGCATGAAATGTCTACAAATTTATGGGAATACTACGGTTTGAGCAATTTATAATTAGTTATATATTAAATAAGATCAAATATGATTCTTCAAAATATGCAGCCACACTATTTTCACACCAGCTTAATACGTTTTTTATGATTTACATTAAAATTAAATCCCAAGTTAAAAAAGTGTCATTTAAATAAATTTGACCAATTTGAAATTTTTGATTAAAACATTTCATTCATGTGGGTCATTAAACCTTTGACTTACTGATATGATTCTCGACATGACACAAACTGTTCTATTGTTCAGCCAACTGTTAAAAAGTATAGTGAATCACCGATAGAAATTCAACTGCATTTTTCTTGTACAACATCGGAATCATATTCAAAACTTTCATTCGCTCTATATTTTAAAATGATGTTAAATCATAATTAATATATAAAATATTTAATGTAATTTAAAGTAAATTTGTTCTCGCAGAAAAGGTATAAATTAGCCTTTAATAGAGAAAATTACGATATGAAACAATTTAAAGGTATTTTTTATTTGAAACATTTTTAAGTTTTCATTTTGTGTTTGCTTTGTGCAAAATAATATTCAGTTGAACACAAAAAACAGTAATAATGACATGTAATGTAATACTATAATTTATTTTGTTCTCTTATTATGCTCATAATCATTAAACTACTCTATTCATATAATGAATCCTCTAAATTTAGTAAGTTTTAAAAAAAGACAAATTATAAATTGAACTTTTAGAATATCCTAAGCTGCTAATTTTATAAATTAATAAACACATTTGTTCAGGTTTTTCTAAATAATTTAGGTCAAGTCAGTCAAGAGTTAGAAACAAATTATAACCCATTAATAACATTGAATAACAAAAAACGTTTATACCATTTTTTCACTTAATGGAAAAGATAACGCTTTGAGTATTTTTTGGGCAACCCTCGTTAATATAGGGCTCCATTTGCTTTCAACATTGCCTCAATTCAACTCGGTAGACAAGCTGTCTGAAATTTTTGTCATATTAGCCTGTTGAAAAGAGTTTCGGCTTTTGCGGCGAGGCATTCCGTGAAATCGCCTTTAGAGTTCACATAATGCATACTTACACACACACACACACACACACATACACGTGTTTGTTTGTAGGTATATATGTATATATGCACCTGAACGATATCTAAGATACTAAAGATCAAGTTGCGCTGACGTCGTTGCTATGCATTATGTAACAATAGCAGCAACAGCGGCGGCAGCGGCAGCAGCAGCTGGAAAACAACAATGCTAAAGCTCTTGACACACTGGCAAACAAAAATTTTCTCACATTAAGGAGTCTATGAGAAAAGAGTCACACATTATCTGTATGGAAAAATCAATAAATCAAAGTTTGAACAAAAGCCTTCGCAGCAGCGACTTGTCGTTTAGCGTTTTTGGCCTAATCTGTCAGCCGAAATCTAGCCAGACAGAAAAATTCGTATTTCGCCATGAAAAATCGCACTGAAAAAATATCATTGAATGCAAGTGAAATGTCAAATATGCAAACAGTAGAAAATCCAAACCAAACCAGCCAACCATTCAACCTGAAGCAGCAGCCAAATAAGACAAGAAAAAGTGCATTTTGCCACTGTAAAATGCTTGTAAAATTTGATTGTTACGTTTTTTTCTTCTTCTGCTGTTTTACTTTGCTTTCCACCATTTACATTGTTTTTGAATTGTATAATAACAACAATTACAACAAGTAACAATTTAAAGTACAAGCAAAAAAAAACAATTTCGCTCTGGAGGTTGTCGCTTGTTATTAGCCTCAACGACTAAATGTTCATACCCAGAGATTCGACCTCACTTGACTCTTTTTTCACATTGAAAATTGTTCAAAGTTGCTGCAACATCAGCAGCAGCAGTCGCACCACCACAACCACCGAAAAAAAGACCAACTTAATAAATTTAAAGAAAGCCCCACATGCAGCAAATATTTACAAAATGCTGGCCGGCGATTTTTTCTCCTTCTGCTCTTTATACCCTTGCCCAAAAAAAAAAAAAAAAAAAGGGTCGATGCATTTTGCCCAAGCTCAAAAATTAAAGCATTTTGTAGTGCATAAAGTGCAGAATGGAATAATGAACTTCGGGAAGCTGACAAATGTTCTTTGAAAGCACTTACTCAAAATTGCATTTAGTTTAGAAATTTCCACCCACGAATTTCTTGATTTATTTTGAATATTATAGTTTACAATTCATCAGACTTTGGTTTATTACTCTCAATTATCAGTACCTCATTCTAGTAACGAAAGTATTGAGAGTATACCTAATTAGTTATTCTTATTAATTAATAATAAAGCTGGGAATCTTATGTGTTTTGATTATAATAGAACGCTAGAACCATTCAGATCAGTCGTATATACATATATAAGTATTATGTTATACATTTACCAAAGAAACAATTTCCTTTTTTGGTAGCTTAACATATAATTATCTTGAAAACCAAATGGCGTCTCGAGTTTTTAATACCAAACTTTACACTGTTTCACAATTCGTTGGATTCGTAATATTTTTTAAAATTTTACATAATTTTGGCTACTAAGTTTATCAGTCGTATAGCGATAAAATTTATCATATTACCAGTTTATAAATTTAATTTAGTTTTGAGTTAATTCGCTTATTAAGACTTAAACGATATCGATTAAAAACGTTCGAGGACTAAAGGGAAAAACACACAGTTCTATTAGAAAATCTCTTTTCTTTTTGATAAAAATTCTCAAGAATCTACGATGTAGATTCTACATCATTGCGCAATTCTGATGATTACCTTTTTATGTACTTATATTAGATTGAAGAATAATAAAATTAGAGTCAAATCATGTAGACCTACTAAAAACTATATTCTGCTGTCTCTGTACTACTAACTATGGTTTGCATGAATCTTTTCGAGTATTATGTGTGCTGTGTGATCATTTCAGAGTAGAGCTGCAACAAAAATCGATTTTTTGCAGTATTTTGTATGAAAAAGATCGATAATATCGATAATTCTGCAATATCTTTGCAGCTCTATTTCAGAGTTCTTTTTTTACTTTACTAAAAACTTCTATTCGAGCCTATTTAGCTGTAGTTATCATATAAAGTGTTCCTGTCTTCGTTCAGTTTCCTATTTCACTATGTAATTATCTTAGAAATAGGTAGATTAAATTCCACGCAAACTTTATCCAGTTGTTCATATGAATCAGTTTTGAATATTACCAAACAAGTTGACTCTTCGGTAATGAGTCCAACTTGGCAAGGGTATAGAAAGTACGACTATTAAAAGTATAACCATTTAGCCTGGCCCTCTCCTTTTTGCTGCAATTGGCTTATTGTGTAATCCAGATGAACTTTCGGCGATAACCAAATGCATCGTCTACCAGAGAGGGGGGAGGGGGGAACCTGAAATATATTTAGTTTTTGGCCCCTCCACTGGCACAGGGTGTAATCAATGGGTGAGAGTAAGATTGTGGGTTGCTTATTTCGGCATATATCATGGAGGAGGAAGATGTGCATCTACATAAGCATGTGTGTGATCTTTGACACTGTTTCTTTTTGGTTGCACAGAAAAACTTATATAACACACGGTTCCCAACAGAATACGAAAATCCATTCAATTTGTTTAAGCAATTTGATTGCACAAAATTCAACGATTGAAGATTCATATAGATAAGCCTAGAAACATAGTTTATTCCGATTACCTAATCGAATTTCTCAATATCACATAATTAATTTGAAAATCTTCAGTTCTACATAATTAATTTGAAAATAAATCTTCAGTTTTCACACTCAAAAAAATATTGAATCGAAAGTGCGCTGAGTGTAAATTGTGATTAGAGTAATTAATTAAATTAATTCAATTTGAAGTTGAAAAATGGTAAATCCAAAACCAACAAATATAAATGAAGAAAAAATGCCTATGAAAATAAATGATGAGTCAATTGAAATATGTTGAAAATCAAATGAGAAATTAACAAGTTAAGTTTCTAATTAATTAAGATTAATTCGAATTCGTTTCCTGCTTTTTGGGTTAATTAGCTTCTGGCATCTGCATTTCACTTTACAAAATCTGTGCCAACAAAAAACCAGAAAACAGAATTTACATTGATGTTAATTATTTTGGCAGTTGGCGGCAAAATGTTTATTTTTATATGCCCCTCCCCCCACACACATACACTCCCTTACATACTCCATTGCCCCGCGTTTTGTTGTACTTGGAAATGAGTGCAAAATGCATATTAAAATGTCATTCTCCCGGCTGGCGGCAGATGACAAAGATGATGATGATGTGGACGACAGGTTAAAAAAGGAATCTCAGCCAAAAATTAACGTTAAAAAGTATATATATATTTGCTTGTTATTTTATTATGGCTGCTGCTCCCAACTTCATTTTTGCCAAATTGCCAAATTTGGCCATAAAGGCAAAGAGTCAAAAGACTGAGAGAGAGAGAAAAATAAAGGAGAACAAATAAATAAATAAACAAATGCAGTGCTGACTGCAAAATAAAAAACAAAAACTGTTGGCGAAGCAAAAACTAAAAATACAAAAATAAAAATTGTTTTTTTTTTTGATACAAGATATCAAGTTTGAGTCGAGAAATAAAAATCCCTTGCCACCTCCAGAGCTCCAACTCTTCTGTGTTTCTCCTTCTCCTGTTGCTCCTACTCAGTTGCCTGGTGCCTGCTGCAAACTGAGAGTGGGGGGCGGGGGGGCGGGGGGGCGGGGGACCAGCGGCCCATTGTCGAGTTGTCTGTCCAATTAACCCTTATGCCAAACGGGTCATATTCAGGCCAGAGAGCCTTTCTGGTCGCTTCAATATCATAAACTTTCGTTCATTCGATTAGCATCTTAGTCTTAAAACTAACGAGGCTTCGTCTACTCGGTTTTTTGCTCCCCTGAAAGTGTCAAAATGGGAATGAACCCAAAGACCCCGTTAAATATTTCGTTCAGATCTTCATCATCTTAATAAAAGGCTTTGCTAAGTTATGTTAAATATTTATATTGCCCAACAAATTATATAACAAAGTAGGAATTAAATATTTGCCTACTAAAAACCTGGAGCGGTGACAAAAAGTACTCGATTCTGATGTAGTATTTCGTGTATTTAATAATAAGTTAGAATATTTGGTATTATATACACATTTATCAATATGTTAATATATTAATATATAATAAATTTTTTGTTTCTTTATATTATGACATTTATTTTTTGCATTTCTCCTCATTACCTCTCAATTTTCTTTTTGAAACTTAAGCGCAAAAAATTCTGAGAAGTTGAGTTCATATTCAATTATCATTTATCGATTATTGAAGCATTTAAGTGTGCCCAGGTCTAGTTTGAGCAGCGAAATATGCAGTCTTTTAATCTTTAATAATAATCATTTTTAGCGTTAACAATGTTGTCTATAGTGCTATCTTTATCATTGCGGATACCTGCGAATACAAAGATAATTCTCTGAGTGTTTCAGAAATATTCAGATTTTAAACATTTTCCGCTTTGCAATCACTTTCTTGATTGGAAATATTATTGTATATAACACCAACAAATATTATCTCGCTTATATCAAAAGAAGATTTTCACGATTTAAAACAAGCTTGAAAAAATCTGCTTGAAATATGAAGAACTTTCACAGTTTATTATCTGAAAAAATGTAGTAAATGTACAAAAACAATGACAGTCGAACAACTATATGAAATAGGTGATCTGAACACAATCTCCCCTTAAATCATGCGGTTTAAGATGTATGAAATCGAGAGACTTAAAGAATCAGTTATATAGAATATATTTCTACCCCATTTACTTACAATTAGTAATTATGATTAATCAAAAAAAAAAATATAGAAACTGATTTGTAAAAATTAGGATCTAATAATATTGTATACAGTATATGTTAATTTATCCGGACTGCAATTGTACAGATTTTTTGTTAATTCAATATTATTAAAATATTTTTGTTACTTATTATTATTATTTTTTAAATAAATTATAATACGAAATTTGCAGTTATCCAAATCAGGTTCCAATTGATCCGGATGATCGGATTAGAATTTCATCAATTAGAAATTCAATACATTCGATCTATCCCCTTTGCCTGTCGTAGGGTTAAAACATTTTCTGCTTTGGTATAGCTGCAGTCAAACAAACCGACAATGTCGTAACTTGGCGCTAACTTAAGCAGCTATAAGAGGCTTCTTTCTACTCCCCTGCTCTTCCCCCCTTCCCATCACGTTTCTCTGTCTCCTCGCTCTCCCAATGGCCAATGGCGGTTCCAGTTTCAAGTTGAGACTCTCATCAATTGACAGGCAACCGCTAGACTTTCGACATTGATATGATTAGTGATTTTTAATTTAACGCTTCGAGAGCAGCCACAGAGCCAAATTCTAGACAGAAACAGAAACAGAATACAGATTTCTGCATTTCCGCATATTGCGAAAGAGAATAAGAGAGACACAGAGAGTGAAAGAGAGAGAGGGAGTAAGAAATCTTCAACACCAAAAAGCCAAGTCGGTTGCATCTTTAAGTCGCCGCTGTTTCTTCTGGGACGAGGCCAACCTGAATCGCAATTTGTCAGCTTTTAGTAATAACTTTGGACATTTACCGTAAGCGACAGCCAACGATCGCGATAAGTTTGAACCTGTTGTTGCTGTTAAGAGTGAGAAGATAAACCAGCAGATAGCCCACAATCCATAAGATACTTTTCGCTGCTGGCTGGGGAGGGACGTGGACTGCGCCTAATTGATTTTCACATGCAACGTGACGCCGCAACGTCGTCTTCAGCACACTTTTTGCCTCATTTTTTTTTTTTTTGATGTGCCATAATTATTGTCATTCATAAATCGTAAGTCTCGTTATCTATAAAACGAGTGCAAATAATTTGCCAACTGAGATTTATCGTCCAACGGTTGTTTTGTCTTTACCGACTTTTTATTTTTAGTTTTTTTTTTGTGGCTTGAAGCTTGAAACAAAACTAAATTCAAAGTCCAACTCCACCCAGTGCGATATGTTTGATAATTGAATAAAATTGCAATTCATTTTCAATTTTCGTGCAGCACAAATTTGCCAAGGTATGAATATTTTTTCCCCCAAAGGCAAAACTTCTTGCACACCTATCCAAGAGAAGCAATTTGTTAAACAGACTACAAATAGATTAGGAAGAAGTTGTGTAAGCAGAAAAAACACTCTTTCTGCGACTCCTATTCAAGTATAAACTTTAATTGCATAATACTAACAATGAAAAGCTATAATTTGGATTCTGATTTCTAGATATTTCGGGAATTCTTCTAATCTCTTCAATTTTCATGGAACACTAAAAGGTTTTACCGAACTCTTGGGATAAACTCTGATTAATTCTTAAAAAAATTCAAAATGTATAAATTAAAAAATGAGTTCTACATAGAACTAGCTAGTAAATTAAATAAATAAATGAATTTACATAGAAGTCTAACAAAAACACTGAAAAGATATAATTTGGATTTTGAATTGTAGATATTTCGGGAATTCTCTTAATTCTCTTAAATTTTCATGGATTCAGCGAAGTGTTGGGATAATCCATGATTAAATGAGCTCTACATAGAACTATATAGATCTAGTAAATTAAATAAATGAATGAATCTAAGTACATAGAAATCTAACAAAAACGGAACGAAAAAATGTATAACAATGGATAAACAATAATTTTAAATCGTTTTCGAATTAAAAAGTGGACAGTTTTAATTGACTAAGATTCCAAAAATACTAAAAGACCCAGCAAAAGTTGTAGGTCTAGTAAAACAATTAAAAACTACATAGAAAAAATGTTCAGGATATTCAGAAAATATCTTTTTAGAGGAGAAATCTCTATTTTGGTGCGAGATCTAACACAAGTTTTAGGAATAGTAAAACATTGAAAAACTGTATAGAAGAAATTTCCAAGACACCCCAAAAATATCATTTAAGAGGTAAATTCCCTTTTCTAGTTTTAGGTGTAGCAAAACATTGAGAAATTCTAAACAAGAAATTTTCTTAAACTTTTTAAAGACTAAACTCCATTTGGAACAACATTTTTGAAAAGGATTAACAATTTAATATCTTTTTTACGACGTGAATCATTAATAAGAATTTTCATATAATTTTGAAACGACATTTAAAGCTCGGCATAAGTTTTAATAATTTAATAATATTTATACTATTCACTAATTTCTATTCTTTTCTTATAAGAAGCGGACTAGAAAGAGGTGTAAATAATTAGAGTAATAAAAAATCACAGATAGATAAAAATTTTTGCAGAAAAAGAAAGACTAACAAACTGAATTAAAGTTAAGTAGAATATTTTTTTTTTGAGTTTTCTCAACAGTTTCTTCAAATTTTTCATCTCTTTGTTTTTCATCTTGCAACATCTTAACTTCTGCGCTGCTGTTGCAAGTCTTATGAAATTTTCACTTTGTTGCGTCTAAGCAAAGTCTGGACACACGCCCACCTTTCGGTTTTGGGGTTCCAGCCAGTTTTTTTTGTTTTTGTCGGATTCGTTTGGTTTGGCTTTTGTTTATTTCGTTGCAACTGTCAGTTTTAGCCGTCGTCTCCAACGACGATTTTGACAACTAGCCAAAAACAAAAAGATGCCTGGCAACCAACCGCCCCCGCCCTCGCTTCACCTCCATCCATCTCCTACCACAAACAAATGCTGCATCTCCCTTTTGGCTTCGGTTTGTCCGTCTGTCCGGCTGTCCATCTGTCTATCTGTCTGCCTGTCAAGACCAAGAGAAGACAGTTCGTCTGCAAAAAGACTGCGACGACGACGTTGTAGACGGAGAAGGAGTAGAAAAGTGCATTATGGCAAATGCAGACGCAGACGATGCGTCATCGGTTTTTTGTCTTACCCTAACTTTGGCTGCAATTGCGCTGATCGGGCACTTCACACTCGCCACACTGAGAGACCAAGAGCGGGCTACCATGCATCAAGTTGATCATAAATTATTTGCTTGTTGTTCGTTTTATTCGCCTGTTTTTTTGGTTTTGGTTTGGTTTAAGTATTATATTATTGTCCCCCGTCTGCGATTTTTATAATGTTGACCCCGCGGTTCAGCTGAAAACAACAGAAAGCAACAAACAAACAGCAAGAGCAACAAAGGAAAAAATGAATTGCCATATGTGTCGCTTGGCAAACTTGAAATTTTTTTTATTGTTGCCTTCGACTGCGAACCTCCGCCCCGAGGGGACCGATCTTGGTCGCGAAAAACTGTGTGTTAAAGTTCAAATGTGGGGAACCCGCGTCACATGCGTCGATTGGGTCTCCCTGCCTCCCTCCCTCCATCCCATGTGGATACATATAGTTTATGTACGAGTATGTACTTATGTGCCATACTTCGTGTGGAGCTATCTCAATCTGTCTTAAAGTTTCCAATGTGTGGTTAAGGGACGGACTTTTACTTTTGTTTGTCCAAAATGTTATAAATTATATGGCACTGTTCATAAAAATTCGTACGGGGGGGGGGGAAGGAGGGAATTAAGTGCATTTTTATTGCTCTTTGACTTGACTTCCAATATATATTCCATTTGCAGCTTATGGTTGCACATATTTTTGCAGTCTCTGAGTGTTGGAGACACACTGAAAATAGTGCTGCGTCACTCCAAAACTTCCGTCTCGGTTGAAAATTTCCAAGATCTTTGGTATAGAGTTTTTATATAGAAATAGTGTAATTTAAATTTTTTTAAAAACTAATTAAAAATGTCAAATTGCATTTCTGGATATTGCAATCGTATCCACTTGCTTGTAGATGCTTTATTAAATGTTTCTTTCATGATATACTAGGAGGATCCCAAGAAATTTTGATTCGGTTGATTGAAATACTTGTTAAGATAAATTAAAAGACATCAGATAAATTCTCTTATAGAACATAATTGTAATTACATTTTTTAACAGCCTTAATTGTCCTTGACAAATTCCCAGAACTCCTATAAAATTCCGCATTACACATTTCGTTAAAAATTTTTAAATTTTATTATCCTTTTCAAATAATTTTTTTGTGCTAATTTCACCAATTTCGATTGACTTTAATAGGTTAGAAGGCAATGGGAGTGTATTTACAATTTTGAGATTCTAAAAAGCAAGAAAAAGGAAAACCCTGTTTTTACTTTTTTAAATGTTTTTCAAATATCATGACAGGAATATTCCATATTATCTTTTTCATAGGTCTAGTCGTTTCCGATAAAGAAAACTAAGGGCCGCTTAAATATTAAGTGACGCAAATTCGGAAGATTCCCTCCTTCCCTGTAACGTCCCGTAACTTTATTTTTAGCCTTTGCCAAAGATTTATAATTATTTTCAATTTCGTTCTTATTTTTGTTTCATCGAATTTCAATTCGCAACGATTCTACGTAAGACTTAAACGTATCCCTAGGTTTCTATTCATATCCTCTATTTTTCGTTGATATCAAAATTACTTTGTTCACATTTATCAAAGGAAAATATCAAAGTACATCAAATTTATTGCTTGTAAAGATCACACAAATGTTTCTATATATAACTCACAGGCAATTCGAATTCCTAAAAAACAGAAATGAGATCTTGATTGGGAGGGGAATCCCTTATGATGTAATAAACATTAAACAACCTATAAAACACTAAACTTGATTTGTAGAAAAAAATCTGTCGAAATAATAAAAGTATTACACAAATCCGAAATTGAGAGCAATTCTGTATGAATAAATTTCAGAAGATAATTAATTTTTTTTATGGATTTTGTTCACCTGGAAAAGCTAGGTCATCAGATATAGGACAGATCGCTGCACATAGACACACATACGGCGAACGATTAAATTGTCCATATGGTGGGTGCCTCGCCCTTAACCGCCTTTCGTTCCCCCCCTCTCCTCCACCTCCTACAATCCCCCTCTGTATGCCCCGTCATTATACAGTGGTTTTCACCAGAATTCTTCTTTGTTCAATGGAAACAATGCTTTGAACTGTTTACGACGAGTAAAAACTCGTAAAGTGGGGAATGTCTCTTTTTTTTTTTTTTTTTGGGAGTAGGTGGAGGGGGCGTGTTGTCGTGTGGACAAATGTTTTTTGTTTCGATTCCCCCAAAAAAAAAAAAAAAAACAACCAACCAACTGGGTCAGAGTCACACCAAAAAATAAAAATATATTTACTGAAAAATAAATCCCAGAAAAACTTTCTCGTTTGTGGCTAATGCATTCCAGAGTCTCTCGCTCTTTGTGTGTGTGTGTGTGTGTGTGTGTTTGGCAAGCATGGAGCAGAAAGTAAAACAGAACTAGAATCAGAATCAGAGCTAAAACGGAGACAAGATCAGAGAACCTTATCAAAAACAGAATTGCCTGCGTAGTAGTAGTCTTCGTAGTGATCACGACCAACCAACCAACCAAACGACCAACCGACTTGTCAATCAAGCGATTGACTTTTGCACAAAATCCGCAGACAATCTCGATGCCATGATGATCATGATGATGACCATGTTGCTGATGATGACGATGATGATGATGATGATATCTAAGCTAAAGGAGTCGCAACTAAAACAGTTCCAGAGTGCCATCATCTGGACTGAGAGAGCCTTCTTGTGGCATTTCTCCACTATTCTACTCTTCTTGGCCTTAAGCGAAAAAAATTATTCCTTTGCCTAATTTGGTTTAAATGGAAATTCCGCACACCATATTGTACCCAAAGAGATGATGACGACGAGGACGAGGACTGAACAGAGGACTTTAAATGGACTCCAAATGCCAAAGCTGAAGAAGGCGAACAAGAATGAGAATGAGAATGAGATGGAGAGTTTCGTTCATTTCGGTTTGCCAGTTCGTGTCTTGTTCTAAGTGAACTATTTTTGGTATGCCTTGTGTCTCTTGGATTTAGGGCTGCGTCTTTGAAATGGATGCCAAAGAGAATGGTATTGGTATGTTCACTCCCCCCTTCTACCACCCGCACACTACATCCAATCAAAGCGAAATGATTTACCATCACGATAAAGAGATTAGAACAAAAAAAAAGAAAATACCAAAAATTGCGAATGCGAATGGGTTGTGGTATAGAAAATGAAAATCAATTGAATGTTCCTTATTGTGATAGTTGGAAAATGATATGGAAAGTGAGTATGCCAAACAATGGGCTGCTTTCAGTTTTGATCAAATGCAAGTTCTAGAAAATGCATTGAGAACATTTTCCTAAAGTGGAGAGAACTTGCGCTATTTAAGGTGTCTTGAGGTCGCTTTTCGAAATGGAGAAAACTTAAGATGTAATAAATGATTTTTCTAAAAAATGAATCCGTTTTGAAAATTCAAAATAATTATAAACCAAATGAAGAAAAAAATGTTTGTATTCGATTGTTCGATAAATACTTAAAAAAAATTCTAAATCATTTAAATTAAAGTTCTTTAAAATTTTAAACTTTTATAAATATAAATAACATTAAATGCATAAGAAACTATCGAAAAGCTTGATAAACTTAAACTTAATATCTTAGCAACTTAGGAAAGCTCTTAAGTATTACTAATTCAATAAAATTAAATTATAAACAATTTGAGTTTCCCTTTCATTTTCCCCTTATTTGTCATCAAAAACTTAACATGGCTTTAGTTTTAAGATTAATTGTTAGGCTAGGAAAAACTTCAGTAATTCACTCGAAAACAAAGAAATTTTTGACTCACTAATATGTTGAGTTTCTTTGTTCAATTCTTAATTATTCTTAATTCAAGATATTGCAATTGAAACGATATTTCCCTGCTCCACATTAATTCTTTTCATTTTTTTTTTTATTTTACTTTCAATGGCTTTTGTTTTGCTGTGTTTTTTTGTTCCACAATGTTATCCTATTGTTCAGTTTTCGGCCCCATTTATGGCGCCAACACAATTTACACCACCAGCAACAACAACAAAAGCGAGGGAAAAAAATAGAAAAGAAAAAAATATATATTGTTTTTTTTTTTGGACATGTGCATTCCAAAATGTGTCCGATAATAATTTTTCTCGCTTTTTGATTAATTTCCAAAGTGTGAAAATGGAAAGTGTGAAAGTTGCTGCCAGTTTGGCGACTAATTAGTTGTGATATATAGAACTTGAAATTCATCTAATTAACAGATTTTCACCTCTCCAGTCTCAGATGCCAAAATCGGTCAAAGAGAGAGAGATATATGTGTACGTCCATATACATATATCTGATGATTTGAAAAAGACCAAAGTCATAAATATATTTACGTCAGGTGTAAACTTGTTTAGTTACAGCAACAGAAAAAGAGAGATGCAAGGTGGGGTCGTAGGGCATTTTACTAACACTGTAAACCAGTCGGTAACACCCGCACAGTGGGCTGAAAATATTACTTAACTCCCATCTTAATACCCCTAAGGTCAGACATTTCTTTAAAAGCTTTTACAATTTTAGTAATATTTTTCGATTTAATTAAATTATGTAACATTTTCTTTTTAGTGTTTTGTGTCCTTTTAGAGACGCTTTGTGATGGTAATTGAAACTGTCGTCAATCATTTTTATACCATGCATCCATAGGATGAAATGGTATATTAAAGTCGCCAAAATGTATGTAACAGGGAGAAGGAAGCATTTCCGACCCTATAAAGTATATATATTCTTGATCAGCATGAGAAGAGAAATTGATATAGCCATGTCCGTCTGTCCGTCCGTCCGTCCGTCCGTCCGTCCGTCCGTCCGTCCGTCCGTAAGAGTGCAGAGATCTCAGCAACTACAAATGTTAGAGTTACCAAATTTAGAATGTAGACTCATGTAGTCTTGGCGCAGACCAAGTTTATGTTTTTTTTTTGCCACGCCCCCTTCCGCCTCCGGAATTTAATAAAAAGTGATTTTCTCCCGAAATATTTATCGTATCGTAATTTAATTTGGCACACTCATAGATCTTATGAACATCTATCATTCCACCAAATTTTTTTTGCCACGCCCCCTTCCGCCTCCGGAATTTAATAAAAAGTGATTTTCTCCCGCAATATTTATCGTATCGAAATTTAATTCGGCACACTTATATATGTTATGGACATCTATCATTCCACCAAGTTTCATAAAAATCGGAATAAAAATGGTCGAGTTATGCATTGAAACGTTTTGCACTCAAAGCGGTGCAAGGGCGAATTTGGCCGGTGGAGCGCTAAAGTGCACACACATAAGAGTGAGCGAGATAGCATATGTTAGAAATCACGCATACGAAAGAAATTTAATATATGAAATAAGTTTTATAAACTCAAGGAAATTTGTTTTCCCCTGATGCATGGTATATCCAAGTCGGCCCGGCGACTTACTTACTTTATTAAAAGTAGTGTTTAAAACTTTCAAAATTATATTATCCATCTCTTTAAAACCCAAAAAAGGTCATTCAAATCATAGACCTGACGATTTGATGTTAATTTTGAGTGCATGGCAAAGTGAAGAGTTTTTCTATGTGCATAATCTAATTGCCATGGCAAAACTTAATAAGTTGGCCTACAAATTTATTTACCATTCAACTTGTTTCTCAGATTTTATCAAATTTATGAAATTGCCCACTGTACTCCATCTTCGCCCCCCTTCCAAACCAAACCCATGCCAACCAACAATTCTAACGTGCAAGTTGTTGTTTTTTTTTTTCCAAATGCCACGCAAAGAATATTTTTTCCAAGACTTGATGAACAGGCACCAGCAGCAACAGCAGCAGCAACTTTTCTGCTTACTGCCACTAGTGATGGCAACAACAACAACCATCACTGCAACTGCAACAGCAACAGCAACCGCTGCAACAGCAACAACTTTTGACCTAAATTTCAACTTAAATGCATTTTAAATTCATTGAATCGATCTACAGCAGCAGCAGCAATAGCAAAAAACACTAGCATTTGTTTTTGTTTTTTCTTCTTCTCTTTTCCTTTACTCTTATACAATTTAAAATTGAAAAAGAGAAGAAAAGAAAAAAAGCAAGAATTAAGCAGAAATAGCTAGATAAAGAAATTAATTACTGGAGTTAGATGAGTCGACTGATGCCCTCACTAAATCAATAAGCAAAGTTCTCCCAATTTGTCTATGATTTTGCAGGATGGTCTCTTATATACCGATTGCATGTCTCTTGTTGCATATAAGTAATATTTTGAAATAAGCAATAACCCCCATTTTTACGAAATATTAATAATCTTATAATATAATATTTATTATTATATTTATAGATAAACGCGGTTATGCTGTAATATCATTAGCATAACGTCAGAAAGTTATTTTTAGATCTACGATAAACGAAGTGAAACGTCATGTGCTTGAAAATATTGCTTATTCACTTGCCATATTGTAAATCTTAGGCTTAATCTCTACGAAAGATGATAAAGGAGTTCTATCAAAATCCGACCTAAAGTCTAGTGGCTTTAATCGTTCATATCTGATTCCAATTTCTTTCAAATGTTGCGAACACTTATTTATTTTACAAAGTGTTGCATAAATACACAAGTTATGTGTGATTTGAATACTTTGCAGATCTAAAAACTTTTAAAAAAAATATTTAGAGTCACTTCTTCGTTCTTATCTGATTAGAAATCTATCAAAAATTTTTATACCATGCATCCATAGGATGAAATGGTATATTAAAGTCGCCAAAATGTATGTAACAGGGAGAAGGAAGCATTTCCGACCCTATAAAGTATATATATTCTTGATCAGCATGAGAAGAGAAATTGATATAGCCATGTCCGTCTGTCCGTCCGTCCGTCCGTCCGTCCGTCCGTCCGTCCGTCCGTCCGTCCGTCCGTAAGAGTGCAGAGATCTCAGCAACTACAAATGTTAGAGTTACCAAATTTAGAATGTAGACTCATGTAGTCTTGGCGCAGACCAAGTTTATGTTTTTTTTTGCCACGCCCCCTTCCGCCTCCGGAATTTAATAAAAAGTGATTTTCTCCCGAAATATTTATCGTATCGTAATTTAATTTGGCACACTCATAGATCTTATGAACATCTATCATTCCACCAAATTTTTTTTGCCACGCCCCCTTCCGCCTCCGGAATTTAATAAAAAGTGATTTTCTCCCGCAATATTTATCGTATCGAAATTTAATTCGGCACACTTATATATGTTATGGACATCTATCATTCCACCAAGTTTCATAAAAATCGGAATAAAAATGGTCGAGTTATGCATTGAAACGTTTTGCACTCAAAGCGGTGCAAGGGCGAATTTGGCCGGTGGAGCGCTAAAGTGCACACACATAAGAGTGAGCGAGATAGCATATGTTAGAAATCACGCATACGAAAGAAATTTAATATATGAAATAAGTTTTATAAACTCAAGGAAATTTGTTTTCCCCTGATGCATGGTATATCCAAGTCGGCCCGGCGACTTACTTACTTTATTTTCAAATACTTTTGAAGAAAAAAAAAATGGTTTCAATATTTTAAAGATCTAAAATCTTCTGTAAACAACATTTATGTTTAATTTTTAAAATTTTATTTCTTTAAGAAAATGTATTTTATTTAGATGGAATTGCAAATTCTTTATCTTTAAAGATCGAAGATAAAAAAATTTTAAATTTAGAGTGTACATCAGAGAGTAACAATTGTTCAAGAAAAACTAAATTATACAACTTGCAATGGCCAAGTTGTTGCTGTTGTTGCTGCTGCTGCTGCTTTACGCGCAACGTTGGTGTTTGCCTGCAAAGTTGTTGTTGCTGTTGCTGTTGTTGTTGGCAATGCCGTCACCAAAACAATACAAAAGAAAACCATAGAGAGAAACCGAACGTCAGCAGCATCTCGTAGTCGTCATAGTCATCAGAGACTAAGTTTTTGTCTTGTTATTTAGTCGGGGGTTGCTGCTGTTGCTGCTGATGCTGCTTCTGCCTTCTATCAAAGTTGTTGCTGCTGCTGCTGTAGGTTGTTGTTGCCGTCGTCGTCGTCGCCGTCGCCGCTGCACACACAAATTGAGCAATTCCAGTCAACAACTCCTACTTCTAGTTGAAAAGTAGCCAAGTTGTTTTTACAATCTAAAGAGAAAAACATTTAATACATAGAAGAAAAAAAAAACACAACAACAACAACAACGGCAACTAACCAGCCAGGTAAACAACAGCAACAACAACGACAGCAAACCATTAGGCAATATCAAATACGGTCATAAGTCTTGGTAGCAGGTTCTTTGCTCGGTTTGGTAATTTATACTTGAAAATTTTCTTCGTCTAGCAAACGATAAGTAGCACGCTAGTGGCCAGCTACCTACCAGCAGTGTGTAACCTACAATATTGGTAATACTTTTTGGCACTGCAAGTGTTTTCACTATGTTCAGCCAAGAGCTGGGAATAATGGAATTGGAACAAAGGAAATCGATACTGATTAAGGTCTTAAAGTGAAATGTGACAATTATTGAACGTTAATCCATATTTCGATTTCTTTTGAATAACATTTCAATGTTCGATTCCACCGTTCCACAACTTTTCATTTCCATTTCATTTCCATGGTTCCATTTTGTTTTCATACTACCTCTACACTTGTAATCTCTTTTTCTTCAAAAATGGAATCTACCCATACTTTGTTCCAGTTCCATAGTTCCACTTGAAGACCACAGTCTGTTTAACAAGCTTCTTATTGTTGGACTGTCTTTAGCCACATTGACTTCATCGATTATATAAAATTAAGCGTTCCATTTTCATCGTTCCAATCTTGATGGGAATGTATAATAAATGTTTATTCTTCAGCAACTTTTCATATGAAAGCCTTTTAACTCTTAGGGACATAACTTTTCGATTCAACAATTCTCTAATTCCGTTGTTCCACTGCCCAGATACAGTGTGCAGTGACTCCCTCTGTTCTACCCTTCCACTTATTTGTGGTCTATCTGTCTCCACCTCTGTTTCTGACTTTGATGATGAATTTGAGTTGCTTTGACATTTGCCCAATTGTCTTTGGCATCTGGTGGCATTGCGCATTGCCATGACCATTGACAGTGCAGCCGAACTGGTTCCTCATCAAAATCTTCATCATCATGGTCGTCATCATCATCAGCATAAAAATAAATTTCAATATTGTACCATTTAACGGTTCTGTTCGTTGAGAGGCTTTGAAACTTCGGGACTGGGTCTGGGACTGGGACCTCAAACCGGGACCAGGAGACTCTTCTGCAGGCCTGCAGGCTCCTCCCGTCTTACACTCATCACACATTCTTTTTGGACTTTGGCTGGCATATCAAATACAGAAATCAACTGTCAATGCTGTATGTCAATGACGGAAGTCACATGCGAAAATTTGTTGTTGTTGTTGTTGTGCTCCTCTATGGTTGCATTCGATTCTTGGTTCTTTTTTTTCCCGTTGTCACTGAAGTTTGAAATTGTTTTGGCGCGCGCAAACTTCATGCTAGCGGTACTTTGTCTCTAATCTTTATTGCCTTGAAGATTTGAAAATTAGTATGTGGTCGTAAATAACAGCGAAAGTATGAGACTATGAGGCGAAGACTGCTGAGCCCCAACCCACGTTTAAGTTTATGCGGTCTCTCTTTCTCTCTCTCTCTCTCTCTCTGTGTGCGTTTTCAGTTTATTTCTGTTGCACCCAAATGTCTTGGGGTTTATGTAACCGGCTGTTGGGTTTATTGCTCTGGGTCTTAAAATGTCATTAAAAACCAACAAACAAAAAAAGAAGTCTAAAATGCAGCAATAGTTTCATTTCGCTTTATTTATTTCACTTGTCCCACTGACACACTAACTGTCCCTGCAAACAATGGTATGGCCAAAACTCTAACACAAACACACCTACCTAACTACCCCCATCTCGTTAAGATATAAAACTTGGCTCTTAAAACTACTATAAAGGGAAGTATCTCAAAGATGTTGGGTCTTCAAAGAAGTTGAAATACTCTTTCACCTACATAGTTGAAGCAGTTAAAATGAAGTAGAACAATCGAAGAACAACAAGTTGAATGAAACTTAAATGCGCACCAAAAATGTTAAAAAATATATTTCAAATATATTCTGAACGAAAATGAAAACTGAAGCTTAAAATTTCAATTAAAATACAACTTAAATTTGAATACTAAATTTGAAAAATAAAACTGAAACTTACAAATGGAAATAAAAATTAAAGCTGAAAAAAAAAAATTAAAAACGAAAAGTAAAATTAAATTTGAGAATTAAAATTAAAATGAAATGAAAATTTAAAACCAATATTAAAAATAAAAATTTAAAAATTGAAAGAAATTGAAATTATATTTTAAGATAATTTTTTTTTTTAATTTATCCTTATTAATACTTTTTGGAGTTAACATTCACTACAAATTCTTTAAAAAAATTAACTACAAATTCTTGTTTGACATCAAAGTCATTTTAAATTATGCATCTCCAAATTGGACTTAGATGGAATTGAGATTTAATACTTCTCCTTAAATATTATTTATTACATGACATTCTCATGTTTCATAACTTAAATTCGCTGTGGTTCTAAAAGAATTAAGAACGCCCATTATTTAAAAAATGTATTAAAACTTTGAGTAGTCATATTTTTCTTTGATAATTTGTTGACCAATCTAAACATATTTGCAGAATAAATTTAAAATTATTGGACAATGGAATTCGAATTCTGTCTGTGTAAAGGGAGAAACCAGCTTTCTTTGTCCCTGCATGACTAGTTAGTTGGCCAAGTCGTTTCTCATATCGGGCGAGTCATGTCCAACCTCATTACATGTGCCATATACCCCATTCGCAAAGACAATGCAAACCATAACCAAGTACTAACCATTACGAGAATAAAAGATGTGTCTCTTATTTTTGTGTTGTAGTGCGGCATGACCACATTATGTTAAAGAGCAGTTAAATAGCATAGCGACCGAGCTTATGCTCTCTCTACACTTCTCAGCTAGTTTTCCCCTCATAGCCGCCCACTTTCGGGTTAATGTGTGTTAACGTGTTTACGTGCCTGGCACTTGTGAAATTATTTTAAGCAATTATGTGACAACGATCATCATCAGCATCGTTCACAGTGACGATCGTCGTCATCATCATCATCATTATAGTGAAAATGGCAAAAAGGAAGTGCATAGTTCTCTCTCGCTTGCACTCATTGTTTATGCATGTCTCCATCTTTGTCTAACGCCGACGCCGTTGGCCCAGTTTTTGTCGATTCTTGTTAATTGAGCAACCATCAAACGGAGATTTTCTAGTGAATGAAATGTGAAACCATAAATAGAAACAAAACATGGTAACCATCTGGTCTTGGTTTTCATTCATAAAACTTATCATCGATTCGTTGTGGGGTGTGGTGAAGTGCGGGAGGGGTCTGAAATGACGGCTGAAGGGGGGGAATACATATCAACTTTCAATGGGTTGAGGAGACTCTCCAATTTTGTAATTACAACAACAGACGCCAAATCCGGATCGGCCCCAAAACCATATTTGTTAGACCTTTTTTGTCGGTTGTTGTTGTGCAGTTACCACAAATACAGTCATTTGTGCTAGTTTTTCAATGCACACTCACTCGCAACAAATCGCGGTGGGCCAGGGGGAAAAAACAAACAAAAAAAAAACAACTAATTTTCTTTAACATTTTTCGTCTTTTTCTTTATCTCTTTGCAGGTAAGCACACAGACACACACACACACACTCAACACAATCTGCGATAATGCCATTCATATTCCTAATCTATGTCGGTCAAAATATGGAGAAATGCGTAAGCTTGAGATATTAAAAAAACTTTTGTTTGCCCAAGGTGCTAAATAAAATGATAAAATAGGCATCGCAAAGGTCACTTTGGCAAAGGTTATGCAATTGCAAATTAATTAATATAACTTTTATCATAAATTAACTGACAACTGTGGCTAACATAGGGATACGTCTTCAATTACCACAAGTCTTTGTTAAGGTAACAAAAATTAATAACGGGATCCCACTTTTGTAGCCAGAATCATTAAAATTAGGAACTCCTAGCGGCACTGCATTTACGGTGCCAAAGGACGCAAGTGCCTCGCACAGTGGCTCGTTTAGTTCAAGTTGATGTTAAAAATCTGTTGAACTAATTAAAATGTGGTTCTTAAATATAAATTTGTGGAACTCTTTTTTTTTTGTCAAATATTCGATTATAATGTATAATAATTATTGTAGTGACATTGAAAAAGGCGTAAATTTAAGGCATAAGAGAAACTTTCGACATTGCTGCACTATAAAAATTAAACAATTTTTTAAAATATTCAATTTTATTTGATTAATTTTTTGTCTGATTTGATGATTTCTCATTTTTTTTGAGCCAAAAGCCGTTAATTCTCTGTTTAATATATAGTATAAAATTAATTATGTTAACTTTCTTAATAATAATAATAATAATTCTTAAGCTAGGTACACACGATGCAAACAATTTGCAGCAAGTTGAAAATAATTTGCAGCAAAAGTTTGCACAAATGTTCACAGCAATGAAAATATTGCATGAAAATATAGAAAATAATTGCCGCAAAAAGTTATTACAAATTTTTTGTTTGCAGCAAAATGTTTGCAGTCGTGTTCAAACTTGCAAATTTGATTGCAACAATCAACTTGATGCAAATTGTTTGCATCGTGTGTGAGCTTCTTTAGTTAGAATTTCTTTGGAACCAGAGCGAGAAATAACTTCAAATTTGTTTTTTGTTAACTTTTGAAGCGTTTTTTTTGGTTTTTAAAAAAAAAAATGTTGTATTATTTTGTTACTTTTTTTATGCATTTATAGCTAATTCTTAATAAAGTTTATAGAAATATTTGGCCAGACGAGCCGCTGTGCTAGCATTGCCTAAGAAATATCTATAGAACCATATAACAATTATATTTTGAAATGCTTTTGTTAGCATTTTATGAATATATGTTGTAAAAATTGTTTCCCGTTTCTATTCCTATTATTTCTGTTATTGCATATAAAAACTATTCACATGGGTTTTATACCCAAAAGTTATGGCTTTATTCAAGTACTTTATTCAATCACGTTGGTTCAATCCGAGCAAATCATTCTGTGGCAGTTATATGGCGGTGGTCGGAGAATATTGTTTAGGTCGCTGTGAGTTTTACTAGTTAGCCCCAGATGGGGGCATAGTAAAATTGCTTCTATACCATAAAGCATTTATATGGCTAGGTTGAACTAACATTCTAGAGATATGTTTCCATAAAAACAGAATGATTTCTATCAATATCGTAAATGTTATTTCTTTATATCAACTTTCGAGATGTGTCTTTGAATTTAGAATCGTAATCAATTGATGCTAATCCTAGAAAACGATCAATAAAAGTTGATTTCAACGAATGCAACGAAGCAAAACTCGTAGCTCGAACTTTATGATCACATAACTTAACATTTGCTTATCTAATCTGGCCAAGTGCAATCAAAATTGACCGAAAAAAAAACAAACGGTGCAACATGCAATTTACGAGAGAGACGAGGAGATAGAGAGAGAAAGAGAGACATGCAGATGGAGATGAAGGCATGCAGCTGTGCCTGTTTGCCTTCATGCCATATTTCACTTTTCACCTTTTTTTCTTTCGCTTTTCTTATGGGTTTTTGTTATGTTTTTCCTTCATGAAAATGCGCCAAAATCGAACGCAAATTGCCAGTCTCAAACTGCAGCCTGCAACACATATGAAAATTCCATTTAAATTGTATGGATAAAGATGGAGAGTTTTCCTTGTGGTTTTCATCTTAGCCGCCCCACCGCCTCATCGATACGGTTTGTGTGTGTGTGTGTTTATACAATGTTAAATGTCAAACATTTCTAATTGGACAAAAATCAGGAGAGAAAAAAAAAACTAACCAAGCAGGAGGAGGAGAGTTAAGGAAAATTTAAGATCTACTCGATCATGACGTGGCCCCATCAAGTTCACTTTCACTTAGTGTCAACAGAGAGCCTGACGATGACAATCATCGATCTTCATCGGCAATCGCAGTTGCTGTTGCTGTTTGCCGTTGTCGTTGTCGTTTTTTTTTTTTCTTCTCCCTAACCGCGTTTTTCGTTTCCAACATTTTCCCCCCCCCCCTCGCGTGTCCGCCCCTTTAATCCATTCATCGATTGCCACGAAAATTTATGTGCAAAAGCAAAACTTGACTTGGGGCCTGTCGAAGGTTCGTTGCCATTTGACGGCGGCGGCGATCGACCATCAGCGATTGCGCCGCCAAAACGCTTTTCCTCCTTTAGTGTACACACAACAACAACAACAACAACGCTACGTATATACATTTTGTATTTTTTAAATTAAAAACGAAAGTAGCTGTGAGTAGACTCTGTACATATATCCGTCCATCCATCCATTCATCCATCGCACTGCAAAAATTTATGCAGTCGCGCAATTATTTTGTTTTTTGTTGATGATTTTTCTTCCTTTTTGTGTGTTTTGGTTTTTTGTTCGAGTTTTCTCGCCTTGTTAGAGTTGGAATAAAGAGCATATCTATGACTAACAATGATGTCAAGGTTGATGAAGATCCTCCCCCATCATTCAATGATATGAATTATTGTAATTTATTACAAGTTGTATAGTTTATTTTCCTGAGTATTTCTTAGTCGACCTTTTCGATTGATACTCATCATATTTTTGTTGTTGTTGTAGCTCTTTGCTCCATCTTGTTAAGTTACTCAATTGTGATCAGAGTTGTTAACCTTTTTTTTTTTTTTTTGCTGGCTTCGATCCCGACTTTCGCATAAGGTCCCCTGAAGCGTTGACATTTAATGATGAATTTGACACACAAGGGCACGACAACAAATCGGTTCATCTCTTTCGCTCTCACTTGGTCTGAGAGTCTCAGTCTCAGTCTATCTGTTTGTCTTGCCTTAAATCGCTTATTTTTGCTTTTTTTTTTTTTTTTTGACAGATGATTAATTTGAGTATAGCGAAAGACAATCATCTGGGGTGGTCCTGCGGTGTTCCTTGTTTTTTGCTTTAGTCCCCCTCATAAATAATGATAATTTCTGCTTGATCGTTTACATGAGAAATGGTCACACTAAGATAGGGTCAAAACTGTGAGTAAAACTTGATATGATCGAAGAAAAAAAAACTGAAAGTCTCTTACCACACACACACACAACAACAACGACAACAACAACGAACAAAAGAGCAACCGCAAAAGCAAATTACAACTCAAAATTACAACCTAAAATGCAACAATTAACGCAGAGTTGTTTTCGTTACTTTTTTTGCTTCCTTCTTGATATATTTTTTTTTGGAAACCTCAAGTCTACTTTCGGCATAAACTAATTAAAATTTCACGTTCCAACCCTACGGAGTATAAAAACCCTTTAGTCATCTTGGAGGCGGCGGCGGCGACGGCCACACACAAAGACGGGAGACCGGTGAATGAAAATGCGTTTGCAATCGCTTTACAATAGAAAAACTTGTCAGAAATTGATTTTCAAATGAAAAACGCACAGCACAGACAATGATACAAACAAAAAAAATGAAAAAAAAAACCGACTGGAGCTGAAGCTGAGACAGAAAACAATGGTTGGTTTTTAAGACAACAACATTTCACTTTCAATGGAGTTTGGAGGCACGCCTGGGGGAACTTTTATTGGTAGCTTCATCATCTCTTGACTTCTGCGTGGAGTTTTTGCTTGCTGTTTGCTTTTTTTTTTTTTTTTTGCCTCTTCATTTGAAAGTCTTGGCAGCATTTGAAATCGATGTGTGTACGTATGTATGTATGTAGGTATGGCTGGAAAAATCGTGCACATGAATTTCAGTTAAGTAAAAGTAAAAATCACCTCGCCGGTTACTTGGCTTCACATGTTGTCTCTGGAAGAGAGCCGCCGCCGCAGCCGCCGCCACATCGCGTATCGCATATGTTTGCATTTTATTTTTATTGCCGCACATGAGCTTGCAGCAAACTTCACTTCTCGTAGGTTTTTTGTTGGTTTTTTTTTTGGCGATAGACATCGCACTTGTGTCGTGCAATGCGACTCCATCCGACAGCCCATCGGGTATTACAATTCATTTAGAAATGCATTTAAAAATACATATTGTAAAATACTTTGGCGAACGACCGACCGAGTGACTTGCGATGAAGTGAAGCGGACGAAAAACCAAAGAAATGTGCAGAAATGAAAGCGAAAAGAATTCGAAACGAAAATGAAATGGAAAGTTTTGCAAACACACACAAAAGTTTTGATAGAGCAATCAGTAGAGTGTGACCAGAGCCATAAAACTAAATATTCGATTAATTTGAATCACCTTTAGAGCTGGCCACACTAATTGCCTAAAAGCGTAGATATAAACGTCAGTTTATTCAATGCTTGTTGTCTTAATGAAATTAAAGGCAAACAAGTGATTAAAAAAAACTATTTCGTTTCTTGAGGTACTTTTTTTTATCGATTTCTATCGAATGTTGCACTTCGAACCTTCAGTTCTTAGCCCTTATTGAGTGCTAATAAAAAGCCTTAATAGAAAACTAAAACAAGAGAACATTCATTGATTAATTACGATTTAAATTGAAGTCTGCATTTGAGCACTTTGAACTGTAATTAAAGGGATGTCCTAAAGGGTCAAAAGGCGTTTTAATTGGGGCATAAAACTTCAAGTTTAATTAACCTTTTAGGTATTATCTTGTGAACAAAATTCATTTACTTTTAATTGAAATGCATTTTCTCAGATTTTAATCGGTTCTCTTAGATAATAGAAATTTATTATATAAATTCGTTTTAAATTCTAAGAACCTTTGTTTTGTCGGAAACTTAATTACATATAATGAGAAGATTCGATTAATTTAATGTCTTTTAGGGTCGGCCATTGATTGCTTTTAAAAACAACTAAAATTAAATTAAAAATCTTAAAATGAAAGAAATAAATTCAAATGGGAAAAATCAATCGGGTAAAATATCTTCTGATAGTTAGTCTATGCAAATAAATATAAGCATAAAATAATGAAGAAACCTTCCTAACCATTTTCTATGACTGTTCAAACTTAATCACATTGAATAGGAAGATTTCATACAGATTGGATTACGAAAATCTCTTTTCAAATTGGACATTACTAAGAACAGAGGCTCATAACTTTTTTTTTTTGGAGTGTGTCTGATTATAATTATCTTATCCATGATGCTGGTAACATTGTTTTCCCATTTATTACTTTTGCCTACACAGGTGATTCGATTCTCCCGCATTAAAAGCCAATGAAAGTGAAAATGTGTGTTAAGTCCCATAAAAAATAAATATCTCTCTCTCCATTTCTTTTATAGTTATTTCCAGGTATTACACAATGGTTTTTGGGGCCCAACCCATCGAAGTCAATATTATGTTATGTTAATAACTCCTCTAAAGATGATGATGATGATCATCATCATGATGAAACAATAACAAGATTCCGAAACTTTCGTTCACAAACAAAAAGATGAGGAGGAGGAAATGGGAATGGGTATGGGGCAGGGAGAAGCTTGAGGGGATGGAGGAGTCAACAAAATTCTTGGCATGCAACAGAGAACTGGTCAATACCTCGATCGCTTGAGGCAGAGACAACCCGGACAGATACAAACAGACTCATTGTCAGACATGCAGTCTCTCTCTCTCTCTCTCTCTCTCTCTGTCTGTCTCTCTGTTTGGCGCTGCATCATTGGATCCGCTCTGTATTTTTGTTTTGTTTTTGTTTTTGTATTTTTCGTAAATGGAGCTTGAAGCGCGACCGCACCGCGGGCGACGAACTGAACTGAACTGAAACAGCAACCACAAAACTCCCATTCGCGACATTCGCTTTCATTTACCCCAACCCCTCCCCACCATCCCCCTGTTTCCTCACTCTTCACTCTGCGCCACCTTCCACCTCCTCTGCGCTGGTCAGTCACACTTGCATCTTTCGTTCCATGCCGTGCCATTGCCTGCCATGCACTTGCTGCTGCAGCTGCCACACGCTGCTCACCTTTCCGTCTCGTCTTCGCTCCTCGCTGTGCCCCCATCCCGCTCGCTTCTTCCTCTCCGCTCTTTTGGTTTGTTGCACTTGATGTTCGGTTTTGCTGCGCGGTTCGCTTTCGATTTCTTTTGTACTTTCGATTTTCTATACCCTTGAAATATAAGAAACTGTTGCAAAGGTATCATGAGTTGGCCAGTAAAGTCACAAAAGAGAAATGAGATTGCTAGAGATTCCACTCCCAAGTGATCCCAAGTTGAGTTTTTGAGTCGCAGGTGATATTTTTGAGACTCTCTATCCTGGTTTTGGGATAACTTGTTAGGTTTTCCTTATAGAGAAAAACACCTTAAATATACGAAAGTGAAATTTTCATCCATCTGAAATATGATTAGTAAGTTCAGATGAAATTTTAAAAGAAGTTCATTAGCTTTTTTAATATGCTCACTATATAAAAAATTCTAAAAACTTCGCACAAATCTTCTTAAATCCGATTGAGGAATATTTCCTTAAAGCTTTCCTCTCAATCTTTTAAGAAAAAACTTTTTTATCAAATCTTAAATCCGATTGAGGAATATTTCCTTCAAGCTTTCCTCTCAATCTTTTAAGAAAAACTTTTTATCTGTGGTTTCTTGAGGAATCTATTATTCTATAAATCCTATGAATATATGAAAAATATATTATACAACCTCTGAAAAAGGATCTGGGCCTTTTGATTAGTCATTTGCATTAAGAAATTGAGTAATGCAATTAGGAATTGACTCACTGATAACAATTAGTGTTTAACTATTTATCATTTTTAGATATTTGATATTTGTTTTTATTCCATCAATTAAATTAGCGTAAGCTTTATAATTTGTGACTCTAGCAAAGACTTTCAGACATTTCGAACCCATTTATTTGTTGCTTGCAGTTTCGTTAGAGCAACCACAATTCGTAAGTTGAAAATTCGTTCGTTCGATTGGTGTCCCCTTGTCGTTTTCCTTCTGTTTACCCGCTGAGATGATGCTGGTTGGTTGGTTGGTTCCACCAACCTTACTCGTCGCTTATAAATTACCAGAGGCAGATCGTTGTCTCTCTGCCTTTTTACCCTTTTACCGATGGCCCGTCAGTCTATGGATTGGGAACGACCTCGGAAAAAAAAAAAACAAAATCTTCGACCATCCATCGCGCGACATTGCAGTCACTCACTCAACCTGTCTGTCTGTTTAACCACTTTCTTCTTCTTACCGCCTTAACTTATAGCCCTCCTCCCCCCCCTCTGTCCCTTTCCTGGATGCGGCATGGTGTTGGGGGGCTGCGGGGAAACTTTAATAAGCGTGCGAAACTTATTAATCATATTTCATGTCTGTGCGTTTCCACTTACGCCAGATGTGTGGTATTTATGAATGAGGCAGAGATTAGCCTTCATATGGGCTTAATCGCCCGCCTAAAATCACAACGCCACGCAAAACCGTGGTCCATGGCCCTTCGTTTAGGCCAGACAGCGGTAGCCAGTGAGCCAAGGCACTTTCATTTTCGACGTCATGGTCAACGGAAGAAAGTTGTTCTCACACATTAATTATACGATTTTTTTGTAGTTGTTTTTTTTTTTCTTTCGATTTTTGCGCCACACACATGAAGTGGATTCGGGAGAAGAAAAAAAAGGAAAATATATATAAGTACTCGTTTATATGTATTTCAATTGTTGCACTCAATCATGTTGGACACATCTCCCTCCCTCCTGCCTGCCCCACTTAGGCCAAAAACCTTACAATTTGATGGTTCAATTATTGGAATTGATAGCCTGCAATTTACATGAAGGGCCGCCGAAAGCAAGATCGCAGTTATGCAAAAGGCATCTCTAAAATGAGACCACATCCTTCGAATGAAATGTTGGTATTTTTTTTTCCGAAACTCCCATTTTGCGGAAATCGAACTGACTGAAATTCCATTCGTTCAACAATTTCACGAGAATCGATTAGGAAAACCAGAAATCAATGAATAAAAAAAACCACCTTCAATTTATACTTTTTTTTGTTTTGTCGGAATTCCTAAAATATCAAAAATCCCCCATTTGCTGATTGATGGAACCGCAGATACAAAAATAGTAAAAAAAAGACAATTTATTTAATATTCCAACAACTTGTTGAACTCTGTTCGAGCACATTTTAGAGCTAGTGTTCAACCAAGTGGAAAGACTTAAATGATGCAAATATTAACATGACGGAACAATGTCATAGATGAATGCTGAAGTATGTTAAGTTAACCTTCTAAGAAAAGCTCTCCTACCTAACTGGTTCATACATGTGCCTGAATTTACTTACCTAGAGGTTAAAGGGTTGACCTGGATATATTTAATATTTACACAACAGATAAAAAGTATACAAAAAGGAGGAATCAATTCGAATCCCTAACTAACCAATATCATTCTTATCAAAGTGAAACAAACTCTCAATGGACTTATCGTCAATATATGGAGCAAAATATTCTAAAGATCACTAGAAAATGGACAAAAAAAAATCTGCAAGATTTTGGTTGCAAATATTTACCCACCTATTGTAGCTTAAAAGGACTTAACCAACGAGATTGAAGTCCTCTTGGATTTAGAAGAAAAATCATAAAGAAAAGTATACAAACTTGTTGAGAATTATAATTTGAAATTGAAAATAAATGAAATAAATGTCAACGCGATTTAAATATTCTTCTAATTATATATAATCTGTACAACCTAGAGTTTATATATAATAGTTTGGCTCAATGGAGCCAACTATTCCTGTTAAAATTAATGTATCTGCAAAATTTACTTATTCTCCAAGGACAGATTGTAAATACAAATATATATATATATAAAAAAAAAAAGAACTTATATGTAATGTATTAAATATTTACATGCTGAGTAATGCTAAAAAATATCAAATTTATAAACCAGATATTTGGTTTAAATTAAATAAATGAAGTAAATTTGACTAAACATTGGATTTGAGCCATTAACTAAGAGAAGAATTAAATAAATAAAAATTAAATTAAATAAATGAAGTATATTAGACTAAACATTCGACTTAAGCCATTCTTAGTTAATGGAAATAAGGAGGAAATAAGTTTTAAATACACTAAAAATTAACCCACATATGAAAGTGTTTATAAGGGTAATTTTGGAACGAAAAATACGAAAATGATATGATTCGAAATATTATCAGAAATGTTTTTCGTTGATTACTCTAGTTTACAAATTTAATAATTATCGAGTGAGCCTTGAAAATAAAGAAGTATTTCAAATAAAGAAGTATTTCAAGGCTCACTCGATGACCATTAAATTTGTAAACTAGAGTAATCAATGAAATTTAGTAATTAATAAATACGTTCTTAAGTTGTAAAGCTGAATAAAATTTTAAGCTGTGCGATCTTTCAAAAATATTTGAAATTCTAAAACGGTTACGTAAAACAGCGAAATAAATTTCAAGAAACCGCAATCCAAGGAAAATTCGATAGACCGAAGCCAAACAATTATGGAATCGAAAAATATGCCAAATTTAAAGCGGATAAATATTTTTGTATACGATTTCCTGTCTTGTGAAAAGCCAATTGCCCCAACCGACTTAAGTTTATTTCGATATATCGAATGAAATGCTATTCGAGCTCTAGCAGAATGCTTCATTATATGTGATTGAACTTAGTTAGTTGTTTCGTCTAATTGAGGATGCGGGTTTTATTATACTGGCTGGTGGCTTATTAAGCCGCACAGATATTGCGACTGCATTGCCCGATGCTGGCTAAAACCAGACAGAAATTGAGTTAAAGGCCCAGGAGATTCAACAGATTCAGCTGCAAACAACTTTCCACTCCAAACTAAAGACGGCGACAAGTTTTGTTTTTGTTTTTAGTTTTTTTTTTTCTACTTTGACTTTGACTTGGACATGGTCCACATGTGCGTGTGTCTCTTTCTCAATCTATCGCTGTCTCACTCACACTCTTAAATTGTTTATTTGTCAATCGGTCTTTAGCTTATTAGCCGTCGCAGCATCAAGAAGAAGAAAACTAATAATAAAAGCAAGAAAATACAAAACAAAGAAACAAACAACAAACACAAAAAAAAGTGAAATTTTCCTCTCAAGTCGGCGATTTATGAGCAAAGATCGTGGAAAACGTGACTTTTTGATTTGACATTTTCACAGTATAAGTCATAAGTATGCGAAGTCGTTATCAAATTAAATCGAAAACAAGTTGGCGGCAATTTAAATTCATTTGGCTGGCTTTAAGTAAAGGCTCGGCTTGGTCTAAGTCTTAGTCTCAGTCTCAGTTGCAGTTGCAGTCTCTCAGGTTTCATCTGGGATGTCTTGAATGTCATCTCGAATGTGGCTAAATGTCAAAATGCATCATCATCATCTTCTATTAATTGAGTCATTTTTCGGATTTACCACCACAGTTCTACCCTCTCTCGCTCTCTGTGTGTCAATTTAATCATCTCTCTCTTTCTCTCTATAATTCTATTACTAACCGAATGCAATTCTCTATTCATATCTTGCACGCTTGCGCAATAGTCCATGTCTATGGCAGAACCAGTAAGTATAAAAAGCGTCTATATTGAGGATAAGTATGAGTTATAAGTCGCATTCACATACACTCACACTGAGACTCAGACTCAGACTCAACACTCAGACATTTATATACTCGTTCGCATTCGTATCTATAGAAATTGTTTCTTCTGTCTGTCATACATAATTGCGTTTGCATGACTTCATTTCAAGTGTATTGGTGTCTAGTAAGTAGCTAATGTCATAACTAGTTGCCTCATTTCAGATTCTATTTTCAACTCTTTTAAGAATGTTAATACCGAATATCTTTTCACCACACTATTTCTTTGATTTTCAGGAATATTATTAAATGTCTTAATATTTAAATTACTGTTTAAAGTGCATTTTCAGAAGTGTTTGTTGCTCTCAATCACTGCTTGATCACTGCCTGGTTTTTATATCAGTTTAAAATTAGTTTTAAATTTGAATCAATCAGGGAATATTTTCAATATAATGGATCTAGATTGAGTTAAAGATTGAATTGAGTTAACCCAATCGAGAAATTATAACGAAAAAGTTTTACCTATCGTTAATCGGTTTCAAACAAGCAGTGCCTTTGCAACCCTGGGAATTATTGTATTCATTCATTTGTTGAATAATTAAATCATGATTACTCTCTTTCAGTTTACGAATTTATTGCATTTCATTTATGATTATTTCCAGGATAAGGTTAGGGCTTAAGTTAGTAATTCAATCTAAAGTCTTAAATGCAGAATTATGTTTGATTAGAGTCAATGCAATTCTGATTTCATTTTCCGATTCAAATTTTAACATTAGTTTGGGAACTGAAATATTTTTCACTCAAAATCAGATTTCTCATAAGAAAAATAATGGAAAGTTTATAATTCAGGAATGGAAATTCTTAAAGATTCTCTTCTAGTTGTACTTGTTGACCTTTTTTTCCGTTTAGCTTTGAATCATTCATTCAGTTTATAATTGCCACTGAGTTTTACTCAAATCTTTGATTCCATTCAATAAATTTATTTAATGAAATAGCTATCTGAATCTGGCTTTTATATAAGGCGACTATTAAGTTGATTCAGGATTCAATTTTCTCAAAAACGTGATTCTGTCCTCCATTGAATTTGACAATCAGATCTTGTGATTCGTTTAATGATTTCCTATAACTCTGCGCTGTGTGTGTTTTATTTTATGATCGCAATCTGGCTCATGCCGTTTTGTTATTTAATTTTTCAATTTTCAATTCTTTTGATTTGTTTTGTCATCAGCATGCATACTCATTTTTTATTCAAACATTTTTTTTTGTTTTGTTTGTGTTGCTTTGTCGCTGATCCGCTTCGATCTGCCCACATTATAGCAAAAGCACTTGGCTTCATTAGCCAGCGGGCGGGACCCCTCCCAACTGCCACCACGCCCACCGTTGCCACCACCGCCGCCTCACTCAAAATTCTGCAAGCGGCCTTCTCCCTGCCTGCTTCATTTGTGTGTCAGCAGCGACATGCGCGATGCATAAATTTCCAGCATGTGCCTTTTGTTGTTGCTGCTGCTGCTGCTGCTAATACACTGACCAAAAAATGGGCATTATGGGATACACAATATAGGTCGAGTTATTTGTTTTTATTTTGAAAATAAATTGAAATTCAAAAGACTCAATACACTCATATATATACGCTATATATTCGAAAATCATATATACAAATTAAAACGGTTTAGTATCAAAATACATTCCACAATTTTATATATTTAAATTCAGTCAGAGTTCTGATATTTAAATAGTCAATTCACCATAGAATAAAATGTGGTTAATCCTTTTAATTTTGTTTTTTATGAAGTGTCTATATACGAACGCCTCTATAATAGCTCCAAATATGAATTTAACAAAGATCACTCTAACATAATCAATACATTAAAACGCGATAACTTAACGATTATTAAGGAAACTAAGGAATTGATATTAAAACTTAGAAAATTTGCATCTGTATGTTAGGTTATCAATTACTTTAAACAGAAAGAATATATATATAGAGAGGCGAAAAGATAAGATATATTTCATAATACTACGAAACCCATAAACTTATCGATAATACGATTATTTGTAAATTTCTTTAGTTTTTAGTTATTAGTTTTTGAGAATAACATTTTAAATTGTAATTTTTCAGATTAAGTATATTCACCATTTATTGGATAATGGTAACGGTTCTTTTAAAGGAGTTATATTTTTTTTAAATCGATAATATAACGTTTAATATTTTTATTTCAAAGTTTTTCCGATTAGCTATCTGTATTACACTCTTTAATCGGTAATATATATTTTATTTTATTAAAAACGGTTATTAAACGGAAATTAAAAATGATAAAAAATAATATAAATCGATAATTTATAGATTAATTGATGGTGGAAATAAATAGAATTCGATAATATACCGATTAATTGATTATTAAGACAATTTCTCTAATCAAAAAATCTATTGGTTGCTATGGATATTTACGTTATCGTTATGTTAGGGTAAAATTTGATCGTTAATAGGTTATAACAGGTGCTTATCAGGAAATGGATCACCAGAAGCGGTGAAGAAGAAGAGTTTGTCTGATCATTTCCGGAATGCCATAGAGAGACAGACCTTCAGTGATGGAGTGTTCTTGTCCATTTTTCGGGTTTTGTAGAGCATCTGATGAGTGTTATGTTAGCTTTAGATTTGAATTGATTAATTCAATCATTGTGGGGAGGTAGGTTAGTTGGGTGTGTGAGTAACTGTATGGTAACTCTTAAAACGAAAACAGTTCGCACAATTTGGAAGACAATTGTGACTCATTTAGTCACGATTTTTGTTGTTTTCGTTCCGTTTCTGTTTCTGTGTTTCAGTTACTGTTTGCTGAAATCACACAATGGCATTGATAATTTCTGTCTGAGTGTGTGGGGCAACAAAGTCTATAAAGTCAGGCTTAAGCTACGTGGCGGAGTATTACAGAGTGGCCAGGGGCCAAAACACAAAACGAAAGAGAATAAAATAGCCCTTGGCTACTTGAGGCTCACACAATTCTCATTAGACTCAGGTCCACACACGTTGAGCACATTTTAAATGTGACAAAAGTAGATCGCGTTCTGGTTGATCGTGTGGCAAGTTTTAGAAGGTGCTAAGAAAATACCAAGCTCCAAGCTACTAGCCCATTGAAATTTATGTTAAAAACGTGTCCGAGTGACTAAAACCTGATGAAAGCCTGACAGCAATACCGGGCTACTGTAAAGTTGCAACTGCAACTGCAACTTGCAACAGTCTGTTAATCTTTCTCGCTCTCTCTCTCTCTCTCTGTCTCTATTTGTTTTTTTTTCGGTTCCCTATCTCTGTCTTGCTCTCTGACTCGTTCAATTTGAATACAAACGTGCGATTTTTCACATAAATCAATGTTAATGGCGCATTTAAACGACCCGCCGCCACCGCCAGCAACAACAGCAGCAACAGCAACTACAACACCAACAACAACCATAAGAAAGCCAACGAAAAAAATCTACAAAAAAAAAAAAAAAAACAAAACCAAAAAAAAAAATCACACAAACGAGATAAATAAAATTAGCCAACGTAATTGCAAACGAGACAGCATAGAGCAACACGGGAGACGGGAGACTCCAAAACAGAGCAGCTGAATTTGAATTTTTTTTTTCGGGGGAGTAAATGGAGTCAAAAGGAGAAACAGTTGCAGGAGAGATACATATATTGTAGACGAGGCATGCAGTTGGCTCGTTTTGTGGCTTGTATTTGAGCTTGAGCTGGGAACTACCGTGTTACACATTTCGTTTTTGGCATTTCTGTGTTCAAACTTGAGTTTGAGGTTTCTATGGTGTCAGCTTACAAGACATGATCGGGGTCGATCCTAGCCAGTTGGTCGAGTGACAAAACTTTATTGTAAAAGGCGGTCCTAATTGTTTGCTATAACTACAAAAACAAAAAACAACAAAACAAAAGCGAAAACTCATAAAAGTGACTGAAATTGTTTTTAACTACACATGACTAAACTTTTAGAGGTGGCAAACTATCGATAGTGACGTCAATTGAAAGTGGAAACCCTCGTAACTATCGATGGTTTTCATAAAAGAAGAATATTTTAAGTATTTGCAAAATAGAACAACTAATTTAGATTTGAATTTTAATAACATGAAATAAATAGATAAATTTAACATAATTATACATTGAAATGCGTAAAAGATTCTTTAAAAAGTGAAAGTAAAATTTATTTATATTTATTATGCGGGCTAAAAAATTTCACACATTGGAATCTTTGTTTGTTCACTATTTTCTGCTGATGGGAAGATTTAAGTCTAGACATTGAGAGACCATTTATAGTCACTGACTTTATAGATAGCCTAATCAGCTTGAATTGCTTAACACCGCCGCAACAGAATTGATATTCTAGATAAGTTTCTAGATGAGGAAGTAATTTTTTTTCTTAAGAAAGAACCACGTAGAAAATAGCAGAATTTATTGGCGACTTCCCCTATACAAAAATCAAAAATTATTGATAAAGAAATTAAACTTTAATTTTGCCATTAAATGCAATATCAATCAATTTGATTGTTTTCTAGTAATATTGATTCAAAAGTCCAACTAGCTTAACTTTTTTTCCTATTTAAAACTATCGCTCATACTATCGATAGTTTGCCAGCTCTACTAAACCATAGCAAAAGCTTTATCGATTAGAATTAAGTTATAAAAAAGCAACTTAAAAGAAATTAGAAAAAAATCTAAGATTACGTAGTCAGAAGTAAGAAACAATAACTAAAATCTGCCAATCTGCTCAGAAAAAGTACTTTAAATATGACAGGCAGGGACTTTTTATAGTCGCCATATATAGAGGCAAAACGTGCAACATTACAGTGACTCATGGGGAAGTTCTCAGCACAAATACTAGCAGAACATGACACATTCTCAGGTTGATGAGCAGTTGATACGTTGAAGAATTTATCAACACTTTAATAGTTCAGAATGACATTGCATAATGCTTCAAATTTAGACGGTTCTAGTGTAGTAATAAATTTGTACGATGACATCGGTTGCTTTTGAAGTGTTCCGATCGCTGATATCAAGAATCAGATTCTTAAGAGTCAGTCACTTGTTTGATATTGTGTTCGAAAGAGTTCTAGCTATTGGTTCTGAAGATATATCTTCAGAACGGAATTTGGTGACTGAAAAAAAATTATTTAATTTTGAAAAGATTTTAGATCCGATAAAAAGGTTGTAATTTAAAGAGGGGTTGGGTCGTTTTTTTTTTTTGTTTCTTGTTGAATTTTGTTTTTAAATGAGTTTTTTTCGCTCTTAAACGAAGGAATTCTATTCTTAAGAGTCAGTACTCGAATATTTTTTCTTTTGAACACATTTTTTTTTTTTTTTCTTGAACACATTTGTTTCTCAAATATCGGTTCTTAAAAGAATTCGCTCATTATTCATTCCAAGGATTTGTTTCTAGAAATTCGTAAACATTTTTCTAATATCGTATTTTATTTGATAGATCTTACAATAACTATTTTTAAGCATAAGAAATAATCTTAGTAAGTGGGGAAAAATATATTTAACGTTTGTGATCGGATATCACGCCTATAACCAAATAAATCAATCTGGTGGGGAAAAAGTGATCCAGCCTCTTTTAGCGATTTGTGAATTTCAATAAATTTAATGTCGGTTCAGTTGGGTTCAATTGGCTGGTTGCATTGTTGGGGTCGGTCTACACCCACCCGCTCCAACTAACGACCAAATCCACTTTAAGTCAACCAGCCCAATTGTTGTGGTAGACTTTTGGAGGTGTGCAAAAGGCCAACAATTCCCTCAACCACCCCCCCCGCAATCCCTCCTCGCTCAACCACTCCAATTATTGTTGTTGTTTTTTGTGGTTATTTTTTTTTTGCTTGTACTTGTAATTTATTTTATTTGCTTTTACCCAAAAATAGAAGCAGAAAAAAAGGCAAAAATACCGCGCCGACAGTTAAATTGGCTCATGTCATTAACATTAGTCATGGCTTAGATGGAACGGATACCCGAAAAACAAAAACCAAAATAGCCAAGCAAATTTGTGACACGTGCCCCACACACACACACACACACACACACACACACACACACACACACACACCAATTTGGCTAAAACACAAGAGAAAATTCTGCGATAAGTAAACCATGATAAAAACCAAACACAAAAGGGACCTAAGAAATATTGACACTTTTAATTAAAAATACATTTAAATTTTTTGTTGAATATTTTTTTATTTTTTTTTTTTGCTGCGGCGATAAGCCAAATGTGATAACAATTTTGTTTGTGTCATTTGGCCATTTGTTGGCTTTCGGCAAAAGTTTTTTTGTTGCTAATGCATAGGCAACGTAGAGATATTTATAATATTTACATAAGACTGTCATAAATCGGTGCAAATTATGCAATATATTGGTTATTTTTTAAATCGATTAGCATGCAAACATTTCATAATATTTCGTTTCTTAGTTAACCAAATTAGCTCATCATTTTTTAGATAAATATTAATAACAATTTCTCTTTTATCACTTTTCAGGCATCGCGAAAGGTCTCCAAATGCGGATATTTGTTTGTGGCACCCGATTGGGATTTCAGCAATCCATTATATAGAACAAAGGTAAGAAAAATGAATAGAAATCATGGATCATCACGTTTTACAACACTTGTTTATGTTGCTAAAATATTTTCGTGGCACAAACGTTGCTTCCTTGTCAAATGAGATATTCTGTCGGATGAAAAGTCTATTTTAAATTTTTGCAATATTTTTTAATCGGTCTAATGTTAAAATAAAATTTCACCAAGGTGTCAATATTGTTAAGGGTTATTTTCAGTTGTTTTTGCAAATAGTCATTAAATCTTTTAAAACAAAGTTCTCTACGTGGTTTGTTGTGAGGCTTTTAATTCTCCAGGGATTTTGGAGATCTTGATTTTGGGATCAACTGCTAACATCTCATTCATCCATAAAACTAACGACTCCCAACTTAACCAAATTAAGAATAGTCACTGGAGCAGGAGACTACTAAATAGTAGTACTGACTGGTAGTGAATTTTCTTAAAAATACTGTGATTCATTTTTGCTGTACAGTGAATTCAAATAGCTAAAAATGCTGTATCCACTTAGTACAAAATCTGTCATTCATGAGTTGTAAGCTGCGTCTCTATCTTTCGCTTTATCTAGTTGTAATTCACAACTAGTTTTAGCGCTGAATTAGTGCAGATGAGATAACTTAATAGTTATCGAAATAGAGCAATAGAGACAACCTCACTTTTTGTATGCTTTCAATAAATAATAATAAAAAAGTAATAATAATAAAAAATAATAATAATAAAAAAATAATAATAAAAAAATAATAATAATAAAAAATAATAATAAATAAAAAATAAATAAATAATAAAATAATATTAATTATTATTGTAAATAATAATAATGGTTTAATAAATTTTAAATTTGTAATAATGAAAACTATATTGGCTACGTTGTGCTGGCATATGACATTCTGGTATTTTTATGTCTTCTGCTTTCATTTCGACTCACCAGAATGAATGTATACTATAACCTAAAATGTTATTACAATCTCCCAATCACATTATAAATAAATAAATAATAAATAAATAAATATTACAATCTTCAATTGACCACCTAACCCAAGACAACATAATAGATGCAACAGTCATTCAATAACAAATGACTGAAAATTTAATGCAATTTGTAAAAAAAAGTAATTAAAGTATATTAAAAAATTTGTATTGTTACAAAAATAAAGAATATGTTATTTTTCAAAAGGCAGTCAGGCGAATTGCTTCCTTTTAGGTTTAGTGAGTTCTTACTCTAAAAGTTCTCACTTTATGGGAGCCCCTACAACTAAGTGCTTCAAAAGAAATTGCCATAGGCGGATAACCTTTTGCAATACAAATAATAGATAAGTATAGATAAGCGAGATCAATTTACCAATTACATTCAGCATTCAGCGTTGCAAATGAAGTCTGCTCCTCTCCCCTATTTTTTTTTTCCTTCTCCGTTTTCTCTAAGAGCCCAGAGTTTAAGTCAACTAGTTCTGTTTGGTCATTTCAAGCCATTACACTTAGCGAACCTGTATGTACAAACGATGATGGTGGAAAAAAAAACATCACACCTTGAATGCATTAAGGCTAACCAAATTTTCGATAGCCACTTTCTACCAAAAATGCCAAAAACCAGCCTATCGTACAAGTAAATCCCATAAAGCAAATTGGTCACCTTGTCTACCGGGAAGACAACCAAAAAAAAAAAAACTAAAAACGACAAAAAACACTTGAGCAAATATTTGACAGCCTCTTTTCAGTTTGTAGCCACAGCCGATTTGTTGCTTGGCTGGCAAAGAAAGTGCCACTGCGCGCCCGGTAATAATGACGACGATGATGGTGATGGTGACGGTATGGCACCTCCAGCGGCAACTCTAGCGTTACCTATTGGTAGTGTTGCTAGTGGTAGTACTAGTTGAACCAAGACCAGGCAACGCCTCTTCCTTCACTCTCTCGTGGCGATTTGTATCTCGACCAATTAGCGAATGACGTAGCGACGTGGCGACAGCGCATCGTTAAAACCGCAGTCGCTAGCATTCGCGCGACATATGCAAATGGTTGCACTAGCAACAAATAGTTACCACTGTACCGCCATAAAGGGAGAGAGAGAGAGAGGGGTGAGAGAGAAACACACACATTTGGTTGAAGGAAGCGATCCGGGTACGGCCAAAGAAATGGCTCGTACTGAAGTTTGAGCGACGTCTATAGCGACCAGCGAGAGCACTGCAAAGAGGGGGACACAACGACGACGACGTCGTCGACGATGATAATAATAAAAGTGTGCGCATGCTCACCGCGCACTTCCTTGTTAACAACATAAATTTACGTATGTTTTTTAATGGATGGACAGGTATTTAATTAACATTCGTTCGCTTAGATGGTGGTTAGTAGTGGAGATGGAAGTTTGAGAAGCAGACAGCACACTAACCACCATTAACCGGATGTGCTGTGCTCCGTTGTGCTAGCCAAACTAGCTAAAAACAAAAGCAAATCCAACAAAAAAGAAATAATAATAATCGTAAATTGAGGGTGGGGCAAAAAAAAATAACAGTCAAGACTACGATATGTAGGTACTTTCTTTTTTATGTGCAAAAGTTTATTTTAATAGGTTTTCACATAAGAAGACGTAAATAGAATTAACTACCAATTGAATACATTTGGCAAACACTTTTGCCAGCGGTTCTAGCCTTTTCACGCTTTTCAAAGACATTTTAACGAACATCCGGATTATATAAATCACCCAAAAAATAATGAGCCGTGGAACATATTGGATAGGTGATAATGATGAGATAGTAAAAGTAAAACTAAAATCAAGGAAATAGAAAATATATAGAAATAGAAATAAATAGAAAATTGGATATCCCTAATGAGTCCAACGGATTACCCTCTTGGGTGACTGATGGGATCTCAGCTCTAAATTGTGAGTGTCATAATAAGATTTATTCTAGATTTATAAAAAAAAAAAAAAAAAAGAAAAAAAAAAAAAAAATAAGAAGAACCATTCGCCAAGTCAGTCAAATGACGAATGATAGAAATCATTTGCTCTTGTCCCATATATACTAGATATGCAAATTTATCGATAGTTTCTACTCTCCGATAGCTTTCACTTTTGGTAGTCGAGAATACAAAAGTTCCGACATTTCCGCAAAAAGAAAGAGGACCAATCAATGTAATAGAATTTAAAGTTAATTAAGTTTAATTCTCAAACTCTCGTAAAAAATTAATTTGTTGTCGACAAAAAAAATTTTTTTGAGCTGCTTTTTTTAACCTTTTTTTCAGCTGAGCACTGCTGCCAGACCTCATAATTTTAGGAGAATCTAGCAGCTGTCGAAGTATTTCTTAAAGTGTAGCATATGGACAGAAACTTTATTTGTTTATATGAACATATTTTTGTAAAAAAAAAAAAACCAAACAGCAGATCAAAAGTTCCAGAAACTTCATTTTGATTCGTTTTTGCATTCATTTAAATCACTTAAATTAGATAAATAAATTACAAAAAATATATATATGTATGTATATCCTAATTGTTGACATTTTCTACTTTAATTATATGGTCCCACAACGTATGAATTTTGCAAGTGTATAAAGATTATTGTACTTCAAGTTCGTTATCCAACACTATGAACCTATTAGCGATGCCAGAGTGAAAAATATAATATGATGGAAGAGTAAAATTCGCTGTTTTTCCCAAAGACGTGTAAATTTTACGAGACGAAGATAACTAAATCACATTTTATTTACCTTCAAAATCTTCAAAATTTATTTGTTCTTTTCATTCGGTTTATATTTTAGATGCCGATCTGTTGGTTTTTTTGTGTTACGATATATATATTAGAATTGCCACTTGCAAAGTTGTTAATGGGAAACCACCCCCCACCCCCACACTCTTGCACTTCATTAGAAAGTAGTCAGTCAGACCATTAACTAACTCACACAACTCCCTTCCTAGCCGGCAGCAAAAAATCAGCTTTGGGCTCTGGGTTACCCAGTAAAGAAAAAAAGTAATGCGGGATTTCTTTCGCTTCGTTTTTGGTCCCTTTTTTCTTTGCCCCACACACAACTTGGGCAATTATGTGCATTGGCTCGACACGTTCACTTGGCTGTCCCCCCACCACCACCCATCTCACCTTTACCGTCATCAGCTGCAGGTGCAACCAATTTGTTATTGTCTATAGCTCTCCTCCATCCATATTTCTTTTGCTGGCCATTATTCTACTTCCTCGGTGTTTTTGTGTCTTTCGTTCGGCAGTTATTAGGATTTCATTTGTTTTGTCCACTGGCCATGTACCTGAAGTTAATTGAATGCTATACCACCAGTCCCAGCCCCAGCCCCAACCTCCCCCCCCCAGTCATGCCTTTGAGGTGTTTGCTAGCTCCATATTTCCATGATAATTGGGTTAAGTTTTGAATATGCAATTCTTTGTGGGTGGTTGGTGAATGGAGAACAAATCAATCAAGTTAGTCGATGCAAGGTGGAAAAAGTGTCTTGAATAAAGAAAGACCTGAACATATACATAAATCAAAAAGGAGTTTAAAAGATAACTTTGTCTCATCAATACACTTAAAACAAATCCTTATTGAATTACAAAAGAAATTTTCTATGGAAACTCTAACCTAATTTATTTGAATTTTAATTATTAATTAACCTTTCGACCGTTTGGGTATCTGTTTGTATCTAAAATATAGGTTTCGAAAACTCTTTAAAACAATCTTTATTTCGGTCAATCTCCAAGTTGATTCATGAATCTTAATTTTTATAATAAACCAATCACAAATGAAAATTGGCTTTCAATTGGCTCTGGTCCATAACCCTTAAGATAAATTGACAGTTAAGCGAAATTTCCCCCGCAGAGAAGAGTTTAATTCTGCGTGAAATTTTGATGCTGAAACCCTTTTTAGCATAATTTCCGATAATTTCCTTTGACAACTTAAATGCTGCAATTTGGCGTCGATAATTTATCATATAACTTAATATTGATTACGATTATGAAAGGGCATACATACATACAGACATACATATAAGTAAGTATATGTATATGCTCATCAGAAAGGGGATAAAAGGTGGGGAAACCGCTGTTGATGTTGCTCTCCAGCAGCCAACATTCGCGCTAGGAAACGGCAATAAACTTACGACTTGAAATTATGCAGATTTTTATCGCCTCGCCAACTTTTCTGCATACAAAGTGCATAATTTTCAAAAAGAAAAACCTGCTCAAAGACACAGGACAGACCGCGGGACAGACAAACACGTGGTTGAGCAGCAGCCGATAAGCTTGGGCCAGAGCGAGAGAGAGAGGGAGATGAGATGGGACAGGCTGGTTTACCTGGAGCGGGATGAAGGGAACTCCGACAACGACGATGACTTTTGCGTGAGTTGGAATTGAGTTTTGCCTTGAATTGCTGCCAGTTCAATGTACCTGCCCCAAAAACGGAAGTGTTTGCTGCTAGGCTCCTTCAAGTTTAGCGTGCACTGGTTTCAACATCTTTCCACAGCCCGCTCGACTTTGCCTCTGATAATGAAATTGATAATCATAATTATCGTCATCAGCTTGTGGCCGGCCACCGTTCAGAAATGTTGTTGATTGACAAGTAGCAAAAGTCCAGAGGCTATTTTCTGCACCACAAAAACCAAAGTGCCACAGTGGAATGAAAAACAAAATGATAAATTTACTACAAGACAGAAACTGATTACTGAAATCAACGGATTAGTATTTAGATTAATTTGGATTTTAAATTTGGGACCTCACATAGTTAATTTTTCACGTAGGATTTGAGTTTATTTCATAAAAATCAACTAGTTTTTTGAAAAGTTATTAATTAAGGCAGGGACTGTAATCATTATCAGTTTTATTTTAAAACTTGAAAAATAAAAATAATTTTAATTTTTAATCAATTTGGAGCAAAAAAAATATAAAACTCACAACATAAAAATTATATTTGAGCAAAAAAGTAAATATTAAAAAAATTGTGATTTTTTCTTGAGTTTTATTAAAATAATCATTATTTACCGTCCCTGAATTAAAGAGATAATCAAACTTTTGTCGAAGGTTATAACTCAAAACTTATAAACAAAAAGATTTTCGAATGTATCCACTCAAAAGTAAGAGAAACTCTCAATAAATAGAGTGACCAAGACAGTCAAATTTAATTAAATTAGAATTAATTTTCGTATTCTATACTAAATATTATAGCATAATAACAGTTAGATATGGAAAGGCATAAGTTTCTTAGTGAACTTTTAATATATTTAATATGAAAAGTTAATTAAGATCTAAACGGAGTCTCTAAAATCGTTTATATACTTAATACTTTGTTCACCTAAGACTAAAAAAAGAATAGAAAGAACCGGAACTAGTACCGGAACTTAAACACCAATAAATTGGGCAAAAATTTGTATTTGAACTCCAATTATTATGCTAATTTTCTCAAGTTTGAACTTGAATTTATTTATTCTAATGACGAAACAAAATGCTGTTAAAACGAATGTGAAACAAACATTGAAAATCCTAAATTTAATACTATATAGTACCAAAACTATCAGCGGTAATTTCTGTATATCGGTTGCGTATTTTGCATTCAATAGACCAAGTATTTATTTCGTTATTATATGCAAGAAATAAAATGTTAGATACTTTCGTTTGATGGTGTCACCAAATTACTTTTATGTGTATTTCGAACCACTGTAAGCAAACGTCTGCCTTATTAATTAAACCAGGAAGCGTTCCACAGGTCGTTTCCCCGCTTCTATGCTCGTCTCGGTACCGAGAGTTGGTCTCCGATCCCCACCCTAAATGGCAGCCTGCAGCTGTGCCGAGATCTTGAAAAATATTTATTAAAAATTATGCACGCATTAGTTGGCCCTGGCTCTCCCCCCGCACCCCATTTGCCTACCTACCTAGCGTACCGTTTCCATTAAGGAAGTGTTTTCGCGGTGGGCGAATTACACAAAATGTTGCATATTAATTTTCCTCTTCTCTTGACTCTAGCGGTAATAGCTACGATTTGCGGTATGGCTTAGTTTATGGTCTTTTGATAGCCACAGAATCCGCTATAAAAGATATTTGATGATAGCTTCCCGCATCGCCACCCCCCACTCCTCACTTCACTCCATTCAATAAGAAGGGGAAACTAAATTGAGTTTTGGTTAGAGACAACGCCTACGGTCACACTCTTTTGATTGTGGTTTCTTTGTAATTTCCTCAACGAAATAAAAACTAATTACGAATCGTTTGGAAAAATTAGAATATGGAATTGCCATCTATACTAGAAAAACATAAACAAATTCATTAGTTGCAATTAACTTGGAGATGTGAAGTGAAAACGGAAGACGAAATACATACGAGATAGACTCTCGTGGGTTGCTGCGGGCCTAGAACATGGAATGAAGTGTGGGCGGAAAATGCCTATAAACGTGAGTAACGGATGCAATTAACCTGTTGCAAATGCGAGGGAGGTGTTGAAATCTATTGGGAAATAGATCAATACGGTTTTTTTAAAGATATGGTCAATAATAAAATGCACATTAACGAGTCGGCAAATCAATAAAACTCTAATCTATCGAATTTAAAAAACAATTCTCGAAATTTAAAAACTGGTAACAAAACAAATATGTGCTCTTATAATTGAAAGAGTAAATTCGATATCTAGGTTTTTTCTCAATTTGTTGTAGATGGTGACTTAGTTAGAAACGGAGTTTTTAATGTTCAGCTGTATTTAAATACTTTCGAGTTTGATAAATTCACTTTTTCCTTTCGATGTTCATTTGTTTATAGATTACAATTTAATTCAATCATCAATTGAAGCAATCATTATCTTAACCCTCTAAAGCTCAAAAGTGTCTTCAGACACTTATTTTATTATTTAATTTAGAAAAAATGAGCTTTTTGGTCATTTAAATATTTTTTGATCGTTAATACCACAATATTTAGAAAAAATCTTTAAAAACTCTCCATAGCTTTTAACGGTACTTTTTTTCTTAATCTTTATTTCTTGCCACTGGATTTAACTCAAACATTCTGAAGTCCAATATGAGTATAAAGACTGTAAAAAAAATACTTGATTTTGATTTCCTGAACATAAACATCTCAAACTTAAATTATCCGAAATTCATTTCGAAAATTTTTTTAAAAATGCTTTAAGATGTTCATATTTTTGTACCCTTGAAGAAGGTATTAAAAAACTGGTCAGATGCTTATATTGCAGAGGAGGTAGCGTTTTCGAACCTCTAAATATATATATAATCTTGCTTAATTTAATCTTTTCCGTCTGTTTCTTTTGAAACTAGTCTCTCATTTTGTGAGCTATGGTTTTTAAAGTACGTATTTAAGCTGGTTACAACCATATGCAGCACATTCATCAAAATCAGCATAGTCGGACCACTATATTATATAGCTGACATGCGATTAATATGAACAAGATGTTTGTTTGCTTAAATAATCTTTATCAAATTAATCTCAATCATATTCCTGGGTCTTGAGGCAATCGGATATATGTATATATCGTCTGTTTTCGTTTGATTATTCATGTAATATGTGAAGCAAAAACACAAAAATATTTCTTCCATTATTTTTAGTCAATCAGAGTAACCATATAAGAGAAATATTTGGTTAGGTCAGGTTAAGATATTTTGGGTTAGGTTAGGTTAGAATGATCAGAACTTGTCGAATATTTCAAGTGTTGTATTTATGTTAAATGTTAATTAATTTGATTGTTGCGAATTGAAGAATTTTTTTCTCACAAGTGTTAAAAATGCAGTTCGCTGTTGTGTGTGTGTGTTTTGGATTGTGTTGTGTTTGGCTACGATTGTTAGCCACATACCAAACAAGTGGGTTAAGCACATGCAAATGCAAATTTGCACATTGATTGCTTGCCAGGTTGAATGAATGAACAGTGTGGAACGGATTGAATGAATGAACAAGTGAACAAATGACTAAAGAGAGAGACAGATATGTAGATATAGGCAAAGCAGCTGCAAGTAAGCCCCCGCCACTAATAAATAGCAATTAGAATAACATGCCAATAAATCTCAGAGTCAAGCTAACTTCTTGGCTATAAACTGCCATGGAAGCGAAGCAAAGCGAAGCGATTGCTGTTTGCTTGGATATGTATGACCTTGGCTAGATTGTGGATTCGTCTAACTCCACCTCCAGCTTAGTCGCTGTCTCAGTTTTATTCATTCATAAATATTGTATAAATAAGAGTACAACAATGCAACACCTCTAAATTTATATGCTAATTTTATTTACCCTCAACTCGACTCTTGCCCCCTCCCCTCTTTGAAGAAGTGTTGCATTTGTAAATGTCAGAGGCAACAGATCTACGTGGGTTGGCCCTGACTCTGACTCTGACTGTGACTCTGGCATCGGCCCTAAGTTGTGTTAATTAATGGTACTCTTGGGTTTCCTTCATTCCTAACTGTAAAACCACTGAGGACCACCAACGCCACCAGTTGAAGCTTCTATTTTTTGCTTTACCAGGCCAAAGCATCCTGTCACTCAGCCAAAGTCATCATCTTCCTCACATTGTTCATAGTCATATTTCAAAATGACAACGATGCGCGTCCAGTTTGTGTTTTGTTTTGTTTTTTTTTTCGCTATCTGTCAATGGAGCAACCATTACATAAAACTGTGCGAGACTGTTAGACCCAGAAAGCAACAAAAAAAAATACAACAACATCTACGTCTAACGGACAATGACGTTGACTTCGAGATCGCATATTGGGTTTCCACGCCGTCATTGTCATAGTGAGCACTCGAGAGGGAGAGAGGGGGACTCAGAGGATGGAACTGTGTTGCATTGACGAACTGTCGGAGGGTGGTACAGATAGACAATCGGGGTTACATGTCTATGTCCAACTGCGGTTAGAGACTCTCTGTAATTAGTATGCCATCATTAAATACCCCTTAGAAAATATTTAGAATATAAAATTACCACAAAATTATGAACAAATGTGCTAATTATTAACAAAGTAATCCTTTAAAATAATCCCAAATATTATCAATGCCAGCTAAAAGGCTTCTAAGGATATTGATTGATAATGTTATACGTTCTTCTAAAAACATCTCTTCTCAAAAATTTACTAAAGATATGAAATAAATAAAAAATAGAACTTTATCTTATTTCACATTTTATTGTTTCTATTCAAAACTTTTATATTAACGTTCTTGAAATACAATTTGCCAATTGATTTTCTGAAATCCGTTCATTGAAATTAGATTTAAAACCTAAATATATTATATACGATAAAAAAAATTAAGATTTTATTTATATTTTTATTTAACGCCACATACGAAAATTGCAGTCAATTAAAATTAATTTTTATTACATATTTCACATAAGCCATTTGCTGCGTAACAAATTGATTAACCATATTTTGTAAAATTACTTTTGGCTTGCCAATTTAAGAGACAGAGTTGTAGTTATACTACCTAAAATGGGAAATTTTTATGTGCCAGTTAATTAAAATTGTCTATTTAAATTTAATTCAGTAGCAATATATTTCGAATGCTTGTTTTCAGCGCAATAAGGAAGGAAATAATAATTTTACAATATCACAAATGGATATTTTGGATCTGTAAATACAATTTAACTTAATCTGTCGTAGCATTATCGATTCTTAGTGCTATATGATTTATTTATTAACCAGATGAAGTACTGCCGAAAAAAGTTAATAGACCTTTGACAACACAAAAAGGTGACCATATATTCCAACGCCACAACTAGTTGGGAATTACAACTACATAAAGAGACAAAATCTTACTTTTAAGATTTGAACATTATATTTGAATACCTGAAATAATGCAAAGTAGAATACTAATCTTATTGAATATTGAGCATAGAAAGCGGGCTATTAAACCAAGATCACTAGATTATTAGCTAAAGACTATAATTTTACTTTGTCAATAGATCGGTTGTCCCAAATTCTCGTCTTCTTCGGAGAAAGTTGCTCTATATTCAAAATTTAGTATAGATAAAATTAATCATCTGCAAGCTTGCTTATCTAAAATCTACTTCTACAGAATCACAATAAATTATAGTTCCGATTAAACTAGTTTTCGGACCGTTCTTCATATTGGAACTGCACAATATTGTAGTCCAACAAAGAATAAATTTAGAACAAAAGTAAATTACCTACTTTTGGACAGTTTTTCCACAATTTCACTGCTCTGACTACTTATGATTTTCCAGGGTATTTTGTAATCCATAATCGCGTATCTTTTCATAATGTAATTACTTAACACATCGAGTCTCACCGAGTGTTATGCATCTGTGGTGAGAGGAAGGGAAGCGGGGAGGAAGGGGGGAATATATCATATGTATTTTTTATTATTTTTTGTTGTCTTTTTTGTTATGTTCAGTTTTGTGTTTCTGTTTTTGTTGCATTTTGTTTTTGTCATCTGGTTCGCCCATTGTCTCTCTCTCTATCTCTGGAAACTAAACAATATCGGGTGTGTGTGCAGTGCAGTCACTACACTGTAGTGCGATGTGCAATATGTGCAACTCACATAGACCATAAAGTTTTTCATCATACATCAACAATAACGGTAACGGTTTTTCTTTCTCTTGTTTTCGAGATTTTTTTTTCATTTTTTTCGCAAAATCACCAGGGAGACATTTGTTGTTTGATTTCCGCGTAATTACCTTTTGTTTGTTGGTTTGTTTGCTTTGTGAAATTAGAGATTTTTCACACTAATTACATCTGAGAGAGACGGGACGAGATGGAGATGGAACGCCTACTGCTTGGCCAGAGATGTGGCAATTGTTTGTTGTAGTTTTTCTTTTTTTAGCATATATCGCATTAGTTGCAATTAATAAACGGCACCCCCTCCGCCGTCCTCCTTTGGTGTCTCTACATTAACCATCTCATTCTCTCCATAAAAAGTGAACGATTTCCGTTCGCGCCCGTCATTTGACACGTTTAAACGAAATGAAAATGATTGACGACTTGACTTGACTGCTCTGGTCCGATGGACCGCTGAATTGCTAGGTTAAATTGTGTCTCTCTCCCTCTCTCTCTCTCTCTATCGGTGTGTGTGTGTTTCGCAATGGGCGCCTTCTCATTGCAAATTGCCAACTAAAGCCCACTGACAACTTAATAGGCAACTTTATTAACTTTTTATGACGACAAGCAAACGGAGCAAACAGCCACAACACTGGCAACAAGTGTCCGCTCTCCGAGAGGAAGTTGCATTCACTTTAAGCAAAACAACCTACAAAAAAAAAAAATCAATCGACGAATATTGAAAATGAGAGCTGCAAGCTGTTTGGTAAATGACTAAATCAATAATTGACTTCCTGCGGTCTCCCTCCCTTCCTCCACACCTCTTCTGGCAATCTAATCGCAATTGATCATTATGACACTGATTAGTTTTTCAGTTTGTCAATTCTTAATTCATATATACATCTTTTATGATTAACTAAATTGAACTAGTTCTAGGTGCTTAAGCTAATTTCGCACAAATTGAAACCAGCTCAATGAACTAGTTTCATAATTGCCCGGCAAATTGTTGGCCATATTATAACGAATTATCTAGTTTCCACTTTTTATTATCTCGACTGGCGAACTAGTTCATGAATTTTATGACTCAAGTTTGACTTTCAAAACCATAAAAGTCAAACCAAATTTAGAACGTGCTATTAAAAATCACCAAAAAAAAAATATTTTTACTTTCGATACAAATAAATTTTTAACAGTTGCTTGAAAAATGACAAACATTTTTTTGTTACTACTTTAAAAGTATCGTAGAAATACTTTGGAAAATTATATAGCAAATCTTTGAACAACGTTAAATATTTTTAGTTACCCATTGGAATAGTTTATTTTCAGAATTTTGACATTTGTTGTAAAATTTTTAATTAGTTTTGCAGCCAAAATTCGTCTGAATATTAAGTTACTCACATATTTTAAACAAATTCCAATGTGTCTGAAATAAAATGAAAAATGTGCATATTTTTAACGACCAGAAGAACAAAGCACATGCTCCCTAAAGTAGGCAATATTTCACAATCTTAGTTTTAGTTAGGCAAAATATACTTACTGATTCTATAAGTGAGAAAAGCTTTTAATTAATTATTATATATTGATATAAAAATTGCTCAGGGTTGCAATCTTAAGATATTATTAGATTTTCCCATTTCATAAAGTTGTTAGTAACTTTTTTTTTAAAAATTCGAATTTTTTCCTGTTCCTTTTGAAACGCAACTCAAACCGAAAACTGAAATAGTATTCAAAATTAATATTTGACAAGATGAAACTAAAAGTTTTAAAAATTTTGTGGCATATAAAGTGACAAGAAATAATAAGATTGGCCATTAAAAGCAAACAAAATTTTGAAATAAAAATAATCTTGAGATTATTCTAAAGACAACAAAATATTATTCTAAACAAAGACTATTTGGAAGATACAGATAGTTTGTCGATATAAAAAAAAAATAAAATTCTGATTTAAAAAAAAATTAAAGATCTGCTCTATTCTCTTTCATATGAAGAAATAATTCAGACACAAAAGACTCAAGAAATTGACGATCCATATACTTTAAGGGTATATACCATTCGGTGGGACATCTCTAGCTCATGACTTTCTGTATATCTTCTTTTTTTTTGTTGTTGATTAACCCAAACGAAATATTTCTCAATAGGCATTTTCCACTGTCTCTATGAGTTTGTTGACAGGCCAAACTAAAAAGACGACGCCCCCACAAACTGTCCAAACTATCTTCTCGTCTCCCAAAAAACATGAGACAAAATAAAAAAAAGTGGGGGAGGGGGGGAAAGAGAAGAGAAAAATAACACAACACAAGCTCAATTTATGAGGCAAAGTTGTGGGCATACATCATCATGTGTTGTGTTGTGTTGTGTTGCACATAGTACTACGAGTATGTGCGTTTGCCTAAAAGGGCGCTGGGCTCCTCCGTTCCATCTGTTTCTCTTATCGGCCTCATGCAAACGAGAAGCTGTCCGTATTATAAATGATGGGATGCTGCTGCTGCTGCAGTCTTCGTCTTTCTGAGATTTTCATGTGTCTTGGCTTAGCGCCACATGGCTCTGTGTTGCACACGGCAAAAGATCTAAGACACACAACGCAGCGCGCGCGAGAGAGAGACTAAGGGAGTGCGGGACCCTACATCCCATATCTGTCTGTCTAAATGTTGGTTGCTAGTGAGCCCACGCAGCGGAGAGGAGAGTTAGAAGAAGAAGCTAACCTGCTGCATCATTTTTCACTCGAAGATTGCATAATGATTGACAATTCATTATGGCCAAAAGGTTTTTGGGAGCTTTCAGTTGCCAAGAGCAAGAGAGCGGGTTGAAAAGTCTGGTTTTTAATGGCTTGTAAGATTAGTTGGCCAATAAGGAAGTGTTTTTTAGCTTGCCATGTTCTCTTCTATCGTTATATCGTTCTTACGTATTAGAAGTAAATTATTGATGAATATTTTGTTGTTTTGTTGCTAACATTTTCTCTTTTCATTGCAATCTCATTTCAGGTGAGTGACTATCAAGATAAAACCTCCCTAGAGAGTACTCGATCTTGTGTAAGTATTAAATAGAAATCTCGTCTCCAAGGTCAATTGTTTGTGTCTAATTGAAAAACAAAAAGCACCTCCTGCTCCTCCTCCTCTGTACCGCCGTCCCTAGAGGTGTGACCGCAAAATATCATGAACTTTCGAAAACAATAGAGTTGGCTTCGAGTACCGAGTGAAACCGTCCGCCGATTGCACAAGTTTGTCGGCCATTTTTCGCACACCTGTTTCATTGAGCTGACTTTGCTCTCAGCCTCTGCCTTAGCCTCAGTCTCAGCTTCAGCTTCAGCTTCAGCTTTGTCTAATTGAAGCAATTAGTGGGCCCATTATAGTGTTTTTTTTTTTTGTCTTATACATTTTCAATTTTATGTTTTTTTTTCTCTTCGATTTTCGTTTTGTTTTTTACCAATTCAATTAGTTTGTGTGTGCTTCGATGGGGGGCCCTCTCGTAATTAGCTATGAGTTGGGTTCGAGGAACGACGACCAGCTGTCTCTGGGGGCTATGACAACACACCGACACAGCATATACTACATAGAAACTACATAATACTTTACACAAAAGACAATTGACCTTCGTTAGCGAAAAGTTCATTTGCGTCAATTTATTATTGCATATTATTCGATACTTTGTTGGACCATGATAGATGATTGGAACTTGCGCAATTTTTTGGCTAAGCTCATGTTCAGCGGGTATTCATTAAAGTATTTTATTGATCATAATAATGTTAATTAAATGAAATCCAAGAAGAAGAATACATACAAACTAACAAAAAACAAACTATTCCCACAAAAGCTAGGGCCAAACGGTGATGGTACGATCGTAGGTAGATAAAAGTGCATTTCGACACCGAAAGAATGTAGAAACAAGTGTTTATACTTCGAATGTACTATTCAATCGATCGAATATTGTGTTTCTGTGATGAAACCTATCACAGCTGGAACTAGTTCCGTGCTCATCTCTTATCAATTTGTTATAGTGATTCACATTTAATTCACCTACATACATGTCAAAAATTATTCAAGACTTTTTGTAGCAGAATGAGTTTATTAAACTGGAACTAGTTCCGTTGATCTCTTTTGAAAATTTAATCCAACTCCTAGTTCTCAAATTTCTTATCAATTCTATTTACTAATTCACATTTAATTCTTCAAGAGTTTTTGTAGAACGAGATTATTAAGCTGGAACTAGTTCCGTGCCCATCTCTAATGGAAATTTAAACCAAATCCTAGTTCTACAATTTCTTATCATTTCATATCATTCACATTTTAGTTCCTTCTGTAGCAGAGCTAGTACATTAAGCTGTAACTAGTTCCATCGATCTCTTATGAAAATTTAATTCAACTCCTAGTTGTCAAATTTCTTATCAATTCGATTTACTAATTCACATTTAATTCTTCAAGAGTTTTTGTGGAACGAGCTTATATAGCTGGAACTAGTTCCGTCCATCTCTTATAAAAATTTATTTCAACTTCTAGTTCTCGAATTTCTATTTAATTTGTTACAGTGATTCACATTTACTTCACCTAGATATCAACAAGTATGCAAGACTTTCTTTTATAGCAGAACTAGTTCATTGAGTTTCTTTTTAAATGAACTAGTTCATTATTGGCTGTATAATGTGGTTTATATTGTGGTAATTCTTTTGCAAAGGGAACTCCAAAGTGAATTTGGACTCAAGTACACGTAAATTTCTGATCTTTAGTAGTTGGACAATTTGTGTTTAATGTCGTTGGGATGCGAAAACGTAGTTCAGAAATCTTTGTCTAAAATTTCAAAATATGTACTTATGTCAGAATAATAAATTTAATCGAAACGACATTCGAAAGTTGTAGACATGGCATCGAAAGTATCTCGTGAAACTCTCTTGGAGGCCGTCAGCGGTGTGCTGGAGGCTTCGGCCAAGGCGAAGCGTGGTTTTCTGGAGACGGTGGAACTCCAAATTGGCCTGAAGAACTACGATCCCCAAAAGGACAAGCGTTTCTCTGGCACTGTCAAGTTGAAGCACATTCCCCGTCCTAAGATGACGGTGTGCATCCTTGGCGATCAGCAGCATTGTGATGAAGCCAAGGCCAACAACATCGAGTACATGGATGTTGAGGCCCTCAAGAAGTTGAACAAGAACAAGAAGCTGGTTAAGAAATTGGCCAAATCCTATGATGCCTTCTTGGCCTCCGAATCGCTTATCAAGCAGATTCCCCGTCTCTTGGGTCCTGGTCTGAACAAGGCCGGCAAGTTCCCTGGTCTGTTGTCGCATCAGGAATCGATGATGGTCAAAATTGAGGAGGTTAAATCGAGTATCAAATTCCAAATGAAGAAAGTCCTGTGTCTGTCTGTGGCCGTCGGTCACGTGGACATGAAACCTGATGAACTTGCCCAGAACATCAACATGTCGATCAATTTCTTGGTCTCGCTGTTGAAGAAGAACTGGCAGAATGTGCGCTCCCTGCACATTAAATCCTCAATGGGACCACCCCAGCGTCTGTATTAGATATTGGATATGCCAAGGATTTGTGGACTCCTATTTTATGTTTGAAAAATAAACAATTCTACATTTTCCAATGTTAAAAGAATTAACTAGTCCTGATTCTACAAGCTAAGCTGCAATAGAATAGAATAGACGATAAAGAACTAGTTCATTTATGATGTGTTAAAGAACTAGATAATGAATATGCCAAGGATTTATGGACTGTTATTTTATGTTCTTGTAATAGAATTTGTAATGAATTAACAGTTCTACAAAAGAACTAGTTTGCTTTAAAATTACCATTCAAATCAAAGACGATAAAAAACTAGTTCATTTATGGACCCCTCTTTTATGTTCTTGTAATGGAAAAATAATCAATTCTACAAAAGAACTAGTGCGCACTATTTACTGTTGCTTAAGAGTAACCATTCAAATCAAAGACGATAAAGAACTAGTTCCCTTACGATATGTGTTGAATGATGAGCTTTCTGTTCGTACAAAACATAGATCTATGAGTCTCGCATACATAATTGGCATTTATGTATTCAAACGAAACTCTTGTAAAATTCATAAATCAAAATCTTCCAAGAAGACCTTCAGCATTTTGCATAATGATTGACTCTATCTTGGCTCCATTATCGTGTGAACCTCTTCAAATGCATAGGCAGGTACCCACCCCCTTCCCTCTCCGCTCTATTGCGACTTTATCTCAACAAGTTGTTGGAGTTTCTCATTTTCGACCATGGCCACAAATCAATTGGTTGTGAAGCCTGTCAAGCCAACAAAATGTATTTCATGCAGAAGCCCTGAAAATTGCCTCACTACTGACTGACAGATATATGTATTATATATATATACATATTTCAATTTGCTGCAAAAATCTGTGTAATAAGTTCATTGAACGAAAATAATAAGAAAACAACAAAAACCCTGGCGAAACAATCAACGTCAATCAAATGGGCAAGCGCCCCTTGCCTCTGCCTCTGCCTCTGCCTCAGTCTCTTTTCTCTGCTCTGTCATATGCATTTTTACGAGTCTTGCAACCAAAATCGCCTTTAAGTTTGTTCACCCAAAAAGAAATCCGAGGAATGGGGCGCCATTTCCAAATAAATATATATATATCGTATATATATATATGGTTTTTTTTTTGGCTGCAACCTGCTTGGGTAATATCATATTTTAGCATTTTACGCTGCGGCAAGCAAAACTTGTTGAAAATTCCACACACATACACTCACACACAGCCAAAGCAGATACTGACCAAAAAGCTCTAATAACTAATGGCCAAGAGCGGGATCGAATCGGGGTGGGGTGAGGCAAAGTGTGGTGAGGTGCAATCCGGTGCGGTGCTGGCCACAGTTGTCGGCTTTGGCGCAATTTGAGACTCGATTTCTTGCACCTAAGATTCAAGCCTCGGCCTAACAGCATTTTCCATCGGAGGAAAGGGAGAGACAAGGAGAGAGAGAGAGCGACGCAACGACCTTAAAGCCTGTTGTTGTCCATGTGGATGCTGCTGCTGCCATGCTCCATTGTCTCTATCGATCCCTTCCACCCGCTCCCGCTCCCACTCTCCCGCGCCATCATCTTCTCCAGCAGCATCGTCATCATCATCCATGCAAAAATACCACATGCCAAATATCTACCGCAAAAGTCTCTTAAGCTATTTGTTGTTATTTTTACCCTGTGTGTGTGTTAGAGAAAGAGAGAGAACTAAGATTTTTTGTTGTTGTCAGTCTTTGTTCTTCTTTTTTGTTTTGTTTAGTTTTGTTTCGGTTATCTTGTAGCTGTTTGTTCTTATGTTTGGCAAATCAAGGGGCACTGTGGATACGGATAGTTCAAACTTCAAAGATACAAAAAGATGTTCTGCAAAATGCAATCGCAAAGTTTCAATCAGAAATACTAACAGAAACATTTTATCGGTCTTTTGATAAAAGGACTAAGCGATCAAATTTTATCCTCAACAAATCAACTAAAATAAGAAAACCAGATCTTATCTGTGTTTATTTAAATTTAAATGGTGAAAATTTGATTAAATTTCTGCTAATCAAAGTCTGTCTTTCAATGAAGTTTTATTATAGGTATCAAGATTAATAGATTTGGTCTATAAGTTTCAAAATTATTTCTTATAGCTAAGTTCGAAAATTCCCAAGTTTCAAAAAGGTTTTTTGCAATATTTTTATGAGTTTTTGAATTTAAATTATTTTTTTTTTTTAATACATTAGTCAAACTTTGGGCTGGAAAATGCCATCCAATATTTTTTTTATTATACAATAAAAAATTCCCCTTAAAAATATAATTTTTATTTTTGTGCCAATTATGTGACCATAGCTGTAAGTAAGAGCATAAAGAATACAAAATGTAAAAGATTTTGCAAAAATACTGAAAAGATTCGAAATATATTTCTTTGACATAAGGCTAACAAACTTTAGCTCAGGAATTGGATAAATGTAACTTGAGTTCTTCAAAACAACAATCTCAGAATTCTTTAGAAGACTTCTCCTTAATATGGTTTTATCACTTCTTGCTATAAATAAATTGTAATTCATAAACCATAATCATAAATTGTCTACTTAAGCACATCATGTTAATATTCATTGCTTTAAAGTGCAATAGTTCTCATTATCAATTCAATTAAAATGTAATTTAGAAATACAATGATCAAAAGTGTTGTTGAAACTAGAAGATTTTATTCATAGCAAGAAATTTGCGTCTATAAATTAGATTAAAAGACATTAACTTAGCAAGACTATCAGTTATAGCATTTGATTAATTCTTGGCTTGACTATGGGACCTCAATTGCTGGCTACAATAATTTTTGCATTATATTGAAAGTATTTATTTTAACAAAGTTTTAGAATTAAGAGAGAAATTTTGATTTAAAAAAATATATATTTGCTTAAATTAAATTTGTAGATAAGTCTGTAACTTGATTGATTGAAAAGAAATTTATTAATCTTAAAAATAATCCATTAGAAATCATTAGTTGTACTGTACTTATGTACTTATGTATTTGCCACCAATTTAATTGAATTACAGTAATATTGTAATAGTACTTTTTTCAGTAATTTACATGCTGGTAATTGGGTCAAAGACCAAACCGAAGTTGGGCTTTCAACGAGTTTTAATTAAATTACTTTAGTAGTTAATAATAGTATTCGGTGCTACTTCAATTACAATTGAATAGTCCTAAGTTGTAGTCAAGCAGTTTTCCAGTAGTTAAAATACTATAAGCAACTATTTATTTATCTACAATGTTAGATAAAGTTTTAATATTAAATCTAAACAAAAATAAGAGTACCAGCTACAAGGCCTTCGATTCGAAATTTCTTAAATAGATATATTACATTCTTTTATAAAAAACTAATTACTACTACTTATTTTGTTCTTTAAAGTATTTCAACTGGATTTGTTTAGAACTTAGTAGTAATTAGTTTCAGTTATATTTTGTAGTATTTTATTCGTTTTAGTAAATTAAGAATCAAAATGGATCAAAAGCAAAAATATTCGATTATTAAGTATTAAGTTAAGTTAAGCCTTTCAATTATAGTTTGAATTTAACTAAATGCTTAATTACTAAATACTTAATTACTAAGTACTACTCAATCAAAATTAAATCAAATATTTTTGCTTGTCTTTCAATTATAGTTAATCAATATTTGATAGAAATTTTATGCCATTAGGTATAAATAAATCTTAGTAATTAAGCAGTATTTGGTTGTCAATTTAGGTTGGTGATTAAGTAACTTTAAATATTTTGCAAGTATTAATTGTGTTTTGTTTGTTAATTAATAAAACGTATGTATAAATTGATATCCAAGTGAGAGTTTTGGGTGATTAAATTAAAAGGATTAAAAGGCTTAAAGGACTTTAACTTTATTAATATATAAATATTATTTTGGGGGTTCTTTTTGTTATTATTCATTCTTATGAATTATTTTTGGATATTATTCCACTGTATATAGGGTGTAGTTGGGTATCATGTTGTTGTTGTTGTTGTGGTATGTGGTCTAGTGTGGCATGATTGTTCGCATCTAAGAATGAGCAACAAAGTCTCTCGATGGGTGAAAGGCTCTCCATTTGAGTCCAAGTCCAAGTTCTCTCCTCTCTTTTGGCTTTGCTTCACATCTCTTTTGTTCTGTTGTTTCATCTGCTTCTACTTTGGGGCATTTTGGGTGTACATATGTGTGTGTGTGCGTGTGCGTGTGCGTGTGTGTGGCGTGTGTTTCGGGAAGTTGTTCTGACATATCCTTGCCTTGGCAACAGAAACCTCAAAAAAAAAGAAACAGAACAAACGCAACAAATCTTGCGCCAGTTGCATCTCACCTTGCTCCGCCTCCTTCACCCTGTTCCCTCCACCTCCATCTCCATCTCCATTGGCTGGCATCTCCCTAAATGATGCAAGGCAGCAACAAAATGTTGCGAGAAATTGTTGCGGCAACTTTTACCTATACTTTGTGGGTAGCATTGCAATAGACGTTCTAAATGTTACGTTATATTATTGGATGCGGTTGTTGTTGTTGTTGCTGTTGCAGTTGCCTCAACTCTTTCGTACAGATGCGCATGCGCCTCGAATTAGGTCTCTTTGGGGCTTTGGGGCGCTCCAGTAGCTTTTTCTTGCCAGTTGTAGTTGTATTTGCAGTTGTGGTTGCATTTATTGTGTAATCAGCAGATAACGGCATTTAATGGCTGAATGAGTTTTCTCTACAGAGAGAGACAGAGAGAGAGAGAGAGAGAGAGAGAGAGAGCACGAGTGACCGGGAGAGATGCATTTTCATGGTAAACGCATTCGCCACGAGGCGCTTTCACGATCATTTCGCACAGCATTTGTCGATAACTTAATTTTACCTCCTTTACGTTGGGTTTTTTTTTTGGTAAGGAAATGGTTTTTATTTATATTTCTTTCAAATTACACGAAGCGTGGCGCTAATCGATTTCTATTGCCGCAATGGCCTGGAATTTCCAATTTTTTGTTGGCCAAATTATTTCACAATACGAAAATTCGTCATGATTTTGATTGCTTGGGTTTCAGCTTGAGTAATTTCGATTTCATTTCAGATCTATCAAAATTTTAATAACTTTTCAAATGCAATTCATTTGGCGTTGCATATTTTCTTATAGCTTTTTTATGCTTTATTATTAGAAATAAATGATATTTGTATGATTGACTTGCATACCCTTATGAGGTCATTAAAATCAGACCTCATTTTTATTCCTATGTCATATTATTTGTCATAATATTTTGATTTTTTTCGATTTGATTAATGTTTTTATTACGCAAGTCAAAACACTCTTTGTTCAAATAAATCTTGATTTATTTGTAAATTGAGGAAATCGTAAATTAGGTCTTTAAAATTTAAGTTGCAATTGCTCATAAAATATCAAAAATATCATAAATATATTCACCGAGTGTCATGAACATGAATGAAAAAACTTTCATTCAATTTATTCAATATCTGAATCATATTTATATGTAATTTATTTACAAATGTGTGTCATTAAAAACATTAATAGTCAGTTTAAATTGAAAATATCCTTCAAATTTTCCCCAAAGACAGTTTTATGAGGAATATTAAAATGAACATTATTGTTGAGGAAGTTCGTTAATTTATTTTTAAGTTTGTACAATTAAAATTGTTGGTATTAAACTACGAATGAATCGATAAACATAGTGGTTAGCATTAGAGATGACCATTAATCGATAACACGTCACTTGTAATCGAAGCCGTGGAGAGTGAGTTTTCGTAACGAACAACTTTATCTTTTTTTTTTTGGATTTCTTAGTTTCAAAACGTGTTTGGAGAATAGTCTGGGAGCTATGATAAGCAAAGGAAATCAACTTTAGTATTCTTAATATGTAGATTAAAACCCCTTCTAAACCTTAACTAAATAAGCAGTGTTAAAAGATCAAACGATAGAGACAAAGCTAACTCTATTACAAAACTTGTTTTCGCATATCAATTTGATCAAAATTAGATTATAAATTTTAAAAGCTTTCCTAGATAAACGACTTGTAACAGAGTTATAGGTAAAATTTACATATTTACCTTAAAGCACATACCTAATGATCATATAATTCTACATATTTTGATTCTATTCATAGAATAATTTAATTGGTGAATGGCTAAACAGCTTATACGTATGTATAAGAACTTAATTGATGACTTGATTAGAATGTATCTGATGAATATATAATTTGAAAACAAAATGCAATGATTTCTCAAATTGGTTTCACATATTTCAAGTGTGAAAGAGATCTGTATCCATCTGAGATTTCCAGATCCAGCCCTGGCATAGAACAAAACCAAAAGCAAACGCCCTTCATGTCTTATTTAATAAAATTCTAAACATTTGGTTAACATTTTCGGCTTATTCTGAAAGAAGTTTTGAAAGAAGTCGTCTGTCTAACACTATTCAAACATTCAGCTTATCTAGTTTTGATCTCTGAGTTTCATAACAAATGTAGCCCCAAAAGGAAAACCAAGTTTAAGACCCATTTGTATGCCCGACTTGTAAAGGCTCTCTTGAACCACATAAAGATTATCTGCATACACACACACTCGCACACACACCAAGTTATACACTTTGCACACACATGCCACAAGGCGGTCAAACAAGATTATGTAGCAGGCCAAAAACTACAGAGCTAAAATAACAAGTGTTACTCAAGGCAGCAAATTAATAGTCAACATTTTTCTAAACTAATCACGACAAGTGCTTCGGGGTTGCTTGAACTGACTGACACAGAAAATAGCAGCACGGCGACGAGAGAGAGAGAGAGAGAGAGAAAGATAGATATGCGAGAGTAAATGCCAAAATGCAGCTAGACATACTTGGACACACTCAAAATGGATGGAGTAGTGGACTGCACTGGACAGTAGCCGGTGTTCAGGGTCGAAACTAGAAAATTTTTGAGAACAGAATTCATTTTTGATATATTTAACCACCACCAACACTGCCTTCTCCACCTCCTCCACCTTCTCCTTCTTAGCCCACGCAATTCGTATGTCGGCTTCCACTTTGTATGTACATAACACACAAAACAACAAGAGACACACACAAACAACATACATAGTACAAACTAGAGGCAGATTGAAAATAAAGAAGCGAAGCAATATTCCAAAAGAGCTGAGAAGAAAACGACCAAGAGACAGACAAGCAGACGGACAGACAGACAGACTGACTGACTGAGGGACCGGTCCGTTCCTAGGTGCATGTAACACAATCAGGAAGTAATTTTTATTCTATGTATACCCGTAGCATGTGTCGCCGTCATCGTCATCGTCATCGTCGTTCAGCGAGCGAGTGATCTGGCCAGTCAGTTGAGACAGTCACTCAGTGAAGACAGACAGAGAGACGGACGGACGGACGGACGGACGGACAGACGGAACGGCAACCTGGTAGACTGGCAGACAGATCCTCTCGATCTTAAAGCAGTTACCATAGTTTGAAACTCTGCGTACTGCCAAGGGAATTGCATTTGGAGTTCACCTCCCTACCGTCCGCCCTCCCTCACTCCGTCACAAGTTTTCTCCATTGTGTGATAAAAGTCTTGGGCTGGGGCTGGGACGACTACCAAACTCGATACTTGATTGCCAAAGATGATGACGATGGGAATGATGAGGAGGATGATGTGAGCCAATCGTTGAATCAATCTTGGCCAGTAGTTCAACGTTTACTGTTATTAGTTGCTGAACATTGGCTATATTGATTGTTCTTTGTTTCGCATCGAAGACATTATGCGGGCACCGAAAGAAAGAAAGAACGAAAGAACAAAAAATTGCAATGAAATGTTTAAAGAAATCTAATTTTCATATGGCAAATGCATTTCTTTATCGAATTAGCCCACAAAGTGGCATTTCATGTATAGAAAGTAGCTTAATATATCTTTGATTTCTTTTAATATTAATCAAATTTAGTTACATATATCATTTTCTTGGCAAATATCAAAATACTGAGGCATACTTTTTTAGCAAAAATTCAAATTTAATCATAACTCGAAGCAGAAACTTCCTTTCAATTATTTAGTGGAGCATTTCTAATAGTTCTAGTAAACATTTTTTAAGTTTCAGACCTTGACCTGTATCTAAACAAATTTTTTGTTTCAATTTACACTTTCTTTTCGAAGTCTTTAAACTGATCTTGTTCGTTTGACAAAATAGAACCCATAAATATCTTACTAAAGTTCACGTATCTAATTCCAAACAATGTGAAACCAAATCAAAAAGTGAATTTAACCCGTTAACAAAACGTCTAATGAATAGAAAAGTTTGAACTATTTTATTTATATAACACTAAATTTAGAGTATTAAAATGGAGCTCAGCTCTAATTCCTTCTTTTTTTTTGTTTAGCAAAACACTCCGATCTACATATCTATCTATACTTATATATTTACATTACTTATACGAATAATGAAATTCTAAACACAAAAAAGTGTTGTAAAACTGATTATGAATCCTATAATTATATATCTGTAGCTCTTACGATAACAACTATTAATCGATAATGAAAAGACAGCACTGTTTCTGAAAAAATAAAACAAAAGATAAAAGTTACTATTTTTAGATGAAGATTAAATTCAAATTAGATTAACATTTGAACTCTACAAAGGGCTTTTGAAATAATACGAGCTGAGCTGAAATTAGTTATATTTATACCCTTGCAAAAAGGGTATATTAATTTTGGTCAGAAGTGTGCAACGCATAGAAGGAGACATCTCCGACCATATAAAGTATATATATTTTAGTTTGATTTTTATCAAAAATGTTTTAAAGTTTTAGTCAATGCCATTTTAGTTTAATTCATGCCAAAAATGTTTCATTCTCGAAAAAAACATATTTCACTAACTAGTTGAAAGTAGCTAAATAGTTTTCCAATGGATTGAACTAAACTCTATAGAGTATGATTTAAGACATAAATCGAGTGCCACAAACTAGAGTTTGTGTCTAAAAATAAATTAAATATTAAAACATCCGAAACTAAACTGAATGCATATCTTCTAGGTCATATCTTAAATTTATTAATTTAATCACCGTTTGTATGTGTTCTATATTGATTAAGTTATAATTATCTTCATTATCTTTTGCACACATCTTGCTTGGCTTAATTTTCCAGCAGGAAGTGAAGTTCAGAGATGTTTCTACTTATCGATATCATAGATCGATACTTGTTATCGCAAATATGGTGTAACATCATTATCATTTTCTGTTTGTAACTCGTTTAACCAAATTAAACTACGTCTGTAAACTTTTAATAACAAAAATTCAATTTCTGCACTTTTATATAATTGTTGATAAATAAACTGCAAAACTCTATTAACACATTTTGCTCAAAAGTTCAAATTGATTGTATAACCTTTACGATTTTAACTTTATTTTAGTTTCATAATCCCTCATATCGCTCTCAGTCGCTGGAAATGTTCCCATCGGAGTTTTCTGTTGCTAAAGAATTATCCAGCGATCTCAACTTTTTGTTCTGTCGTTGTCGTAGTCGTTGTTGTAGTCGCTCGTCCATGCAATTGCATAATAATCATAATCTGTTCGCTGTTGTGGCGTGCATCCGTCAGGTTAATTAGTAAAATACCTGATGACCAGGCACGTAGTGCCATTTAAACACAGTATTTTTTCCAATTAATCTTCCACCTACTGCCAGCCAGATGCTGGCTGCGTTCCATTGCATGTTGCAAGTGAATGAATGGAGGGCTTTAATATTTCGCCGAACAGGAGTAGCTCACCTAATAGATGGATTATAGAAATCCATCTCTCATATACCCTTTCGATTTCCTCTTCCTCAAAAAGTGGAATTATTATGAATTATTCTGCAAATTATCAACTCACTCCACTGTGCAAAAAAATCTCGTGCACTACTTCGCTGCCTGCATTTTTTCTGGCATCGTCTTCCCCTTCTTCACTGCACAAATTAATCAAGCATGTGCCCCAAAAAATAAAAAACTTAAGTTATAAATGAAAAATGCTGGACAATTGCACGGTTCGCTTACAGTGACTAATCGATTTTTGGAATTAAGTTGCGCGCCACATGGAAAGCAGCAAAGAAAAAAATAAAAAAAAAATTGGCATGCGGAAAAATGGTCACTTGGTCTCTCCTCCTACCGCCTCCAACTCCATCTTCATCTTCTGCTGCAGCAGCAGCATCATTGGGCTGACCGCAACTTGGTTTTGGCCTTCTCTTGGACATTGGCTATTGATTTTAGTTTGTTGCTGTTTTTTACGAGCTCTCTAAGGAGCGACAAGCGTCGAACGATAACGCACAGAAATTGGAAGTATGCCAAGGCGGCGGACGTTCAGTCTCTCTCTCTACCGGCAATGTGTCGGCAGATTTGTTTGTTTTCGCAATTCGTTCGTCTCCACTCTGTATACCCTCTAGACATTAGGTAAAAGAGTATATAATACCCATCAAAAGGTGATCAAAATATCAAAATTTAGTCTTGAGTTCTTTCTTTCTTCTGCAAGAAGATACTTAGTGCTGATTGATAGATCCATACTCCATCCACAGAGATGCAAAGCAATCGCAGGGTATCTCTTAGGTCTTTGCCACATTGTCAAACGGAATGTCTTTCGTCTTTTATAGTTTTCGTTTTTGGGTGCCGCGCCTTGGCAATGCTGTTTGGAAATGTGCCAAAGTTCATTGCACGGCATTGCTACAATTCCATGTTGAATTCCCATTCTCGCATAGTTGGAAATTGTTAGTTTTGTGTTTGTTCCTCGACTGCAACTTTGTCCAAATAGGGAAAATAATCCTATGCAGATGACACTTGCGAATTGCCTATTGGAATGCGATAAAGATATTGCTGGCAAAGGCATAATACAATGAAAACATAAAAATCCAATTCAATAAATCAATTTCTCAACGGTAAACCAAATGGCTAGAAAAATTATTATAAATCATTTAAAGGCAGAGAACAAAATTTACTTAGCAGTAACAATATATATGTATTGTGTGCACATAATAAGCTAATAAAATCGGCTTATATTTCAACAACTTTTTTCTTATCACTATTGTGACTAATAGGATTATTTACTCTAGCTCTCAATTTTTGGCATCTTAGCAAATATTAAAAGTGTTCTCATTACTTTTTGTTTGTGGTTTTCTTCTTTAATATTGGATAAATGTTTTCTAGATTTTGTGGTTTTGTTTCTAAATATTTTCTATATATGTATGTATATAAATCAAAACATTTAAACGTTTTTGAGGGTGTTATAAACTAAGCGATTGCTTTGTGATTTTTAAATTCTTCTATGTACAGTGGCTCACAGCTTATTTCAACCAGCACCCTAAAAAAAGTTTGTCTTTCTATAAAAACTAAACTAAAAGCGATATCAAAAAAAATTTAAATGCAAGTAGATAATGTACTGTTTTAAAATATAAAATATGACTTCATTTATTTTTTAAATGTACATATTTAGAACATTTTTATAACTTAAAAACTAAAAAATCAACCAAAAAGAATGCCACAGCTTATTTCAACCAGCTAGTAAATTACACTATTTAAACTAATATTTGGAAACATTTTTGAATATTAAATTAATATTATTAATATTTAATGTGGCCACCTTTTTGGTCAACTACCATTTTGAGCCTTTTTGGCATCGATTCGACCAACTTTTGTGGCGTTACCTTCTCCTATTCCTCGGTTAATGCCGTTTTAAGGTCAGATTTATTCGAAATTTGCATTTAAATTTTTTTAATATCGCTTTTAGTTTAGTTTTTATAGAAAGACAAGTTTTTTTCAGGGTGCTGGTTGAAATAAGCTGTGAGCCACTGTATATATATAACATTTGTAAATATGTGACCACAAAATGTGCGTTAAAATTTTATTTACGCAACAAAATTGTAATGAAAATTATGATTTATTAATAAGTCTTAAAAATAGGATGAATTTCCCCAATTAGGGAGGGAAAAACTATTACAATTGATGATTTTTACTGATTTTTTTTAGATAGGAAGAATTAATTCGAATTCAACAACATTTTGGTATTATCCTAAATATATTTTAAACAACTTATAAAAAACGAATTCATATAATTTGGACATAAAATAACGAAACTGTAGACGGGGTGATACTTAATCCAATTGTCATCTGAAACTAGCAAACTTAAGTTTCATTTCATGAAAATTACAAATTTAGAAGTTGTTTAAAAATATTTAATTTTCACAATTTTTGTTGAGATTTTTCCACCCTTCAAATTTCATAGACCTGTCGCCGCCTCTGCGCCGCGGCGCCGTGCCCCGCCCATCATAAATAGACAATAGACGAAACTAAATTTTTTCGTGCATACTTTTAGGCGTCGTCATATTTTTTTCAATTATATGTATTTTTCTTTTATATTCACACCCAAATCAAATGTTTCATTACGAAATTAGTTGCCTACTTTTTAAGACAAGTGCACATGAAAGATAAAACTAGAAAATATATGGGTCATTCCTCCTCCTCTTCATCGGCACTCTGCATATAGTGAACAAACTGATCGGCCATATGCCAATACCAATGCAACTTAACCAACTCCAGTCCACCCTTATCGGCTATCCAAATCTGACCATTCTCTCCTCTCTCAATGGCATTGACAATATTCTGGCCACAAATTCGAGTCGATTGGCATGGGGCACGACGCAAGCGATCGGCAAATGATTGACCATAGGCCAGAAAGGCGTTCAATTCACGATCGACAAAAGTTTTGGTGGGGCCACAGCAAACGGCCATAACTGCCACACCGTTTTGACTATAGTAAAGGGGATCCTACAATAAGAAAGAAAATAAAAACGGTTTACAATTTGTTTATCCAACCGTTTAGTTGATATTAACTTACCGCCAGACTTCGTGTAAATCCAATTACACCAAATTTTGAGGCACTGTAGGCACAAAACACTGGCGATGGATCCAATCCAATCACTGACGTCACATTCACAATTAACCCGCCTTTGCCATCCATCTGTCTGTCCATATAGGGTAATACGGTGGCACAAGTGTTCATCATGCCCGTTAGATTTGTATTTATTGTGGCATCAATATTCCGCTCATCGCACAAAGTTGCCCCATTGATCAGTACATCGATGTAATCCATTTGAACGATGACCTCATCGAAGTATTTCTTCATCTCCTCGCGGGCCATGGTCACATCGTAGGTCCAGAAAAAGATCTGTGTACTCGGCTTTATCGATTGCAATTGGGCAATTGCCTGAGGATTCTCAACGCTGTGAAGTATGGCCAATTTCTATTGAGGAATTATTTTGGTGTTTAAAAAGTTTTAAAAATTAACAAAAATGTAAAAAAGTATTTAAAATACTACTCCTCTTTTTTGTTTAAATTTTTGTCTTTCCTAAATTTTTTAAAAACTGTTTTACGGCAGTTTTTAAAAGGTTTTCGAAAAGTTCTAGGCTTAAACAAAATAAAGTTGTGAAACCAAATTGTTAGACTGCTTATTAGACAGTTTTCTATATAAACAAAGGATCACCAGTCTCAAAATGAAGGCAATTTATGGATATAGAAGGACCAGAACCAGATCACATTTATAGACATTTTTAAATATTACTTAAAGTAAAAAAAAAAAGAAGGAAAGAAAACCCGTTTGAGATTGAATCAGATAAATTAGGTCGAGAACTGAGTAAACACGAAAAAATCACTTTGAAAGATTATTAAAAAAGGAATTCAACTTAAAGTTTAATTAAATCCAAAAATATTCAGTATATGTAATTAAAGTTAGTAAATCATCAAGGAAAGCCACTAATTCAATGCTAAAACTAGTTGGGAATTACAACTAAAGATAATTTATTCAATGTCTAAGATATCACTAGATTCTTAGACTTTAATTTCTAATTTTGTCATGTAAATTGTAAATCGTTATTTATGTGAAATTTGATTTTCACTAATTTTTACTTGAAAAATACAGCTTAAAATTAAACTAAGCTATACACCCCAATAAATCTAATTTTTTATTGTCTAGTACTTTTTGATATAATTGTTGAACTAGAAAGAACTTGGTACATAAATATTTCAACTATTTTCTTAAATTTTTGCCATAATTTTCTGTCATCTTAATTGTACGTAATTTTTTCTTCCATTTTTAACACTTTAAAATTTTAATTTCAAGCTATAAACATAGTTCCGTGCCAGGCCCAATAAATAAATATTTAATTTTGAAATTCTAACTGCTGCTATAGTCAATATGTACTTGAGCAATTTACCTAAGATAAGTATATGATAATTGAAAAAGATAGCGACGAATTGTTTACCCTGCCAAAACTTCTTCTTGGTGGAAGAGTGAGAAGCTTTTGAAAAGAACAAAAGTTTCGCTAACTTTTGATTTGTTGATTTCTTGATAAGAAAATGAAATAAATAAATTCGAAGAATAAAAAAAACAAAACAGAAAAATAGCGAAACATAAAGTTAATTGTGCAGGAGGAACAAGAACAAAACATGAAAAAGTCATTAACTTAATGAGTTTTGTCAGCTGCCGTGCTGAAGCACTAAACTAACTAGTTCTCCAGATCCATAAAAGAGCAATAACTGCCGTCGTCCGATTCCACATCTCGTCCATCGGTTCGGTTCAAATACTCACCGCAATGTTCTTGGTCATGAGAACTTTGCAGGCCTCCAGAGCAATGCCACCGCAATCGGCCACATAGCAAATATGTTTACCCGTCAGATCGTACATAATTCTTTGGCTATTAATTTAAAACTGAAACGCCATAGCCCCAAATGGACAAAATCCAAACTGGGTAGAATATGCTTCATTTTATCTGGTTTTCCTTTGTCCGAATTTAATTAAATAAAATAAGTTATCTTCATTTTCGATTTTTGGGTTAAAAATTTCTCATAAATTTTTATTATTAGAATGTGTATATAGAGGGTGTGTGTGCGTGTGCATGTGTTTATGTGTGTGGGTGTGTGATCGATTATCAAATCAGCCTTCAATTATAACGAAAAACGAGAATGGGTTTTCTTCGATTACCCTGTAAAACTAAAAAAATGGAATTGGTTTTTTGTTTTTTTTTTGGTTTTTGTTGGGTTTTCGAAAATGATTTAAATGCCGGAATCCCAGTGCTTGGTCCATTCGATGGCTTCCAAGGTACCCAAATCCAATTTCCAGATGGCACCATTCTTATTCAATTCGATGGCCTTAACAAAGTTCTGGGCACAGGCCAAAGTGGTCTGAGTGGGATGCTCATCCAATTTCTCGGCGACACGGGGCTCCACATCCAACCACGAGTTGAATTTGTGGACCAAAGTGGTCTTGGTAATACCAGGATTCACGGTAAATGCAGTCACACCCGTAATGTTGGCCAATTTGGCAATGGACTGAGTGAAGCTGACGACAGCTGCCTTCGATGCCGAGTAGACGGGCACCTGGTAGATGGCATTGAAACCAGTCACCGATCCAATGTTGCAGATCACACCACCTGGACCACCCTTACGCTTGTCCCAGAAGTCCAAAATTGCGGTTGTGGTATTGACCAGCCCTGTGAAATTGACGGCAATGGTGCGTTCAATCTGATGATCGTCCAGAATGCCAGCTCCATTGATCAGAACATCGACAGTCTTCAGTTGAGCGAAAATGGTTTTCAGCAATTTGGTGGTCTCGGCCAAGGATGTGGTCACATCGTAGGGGAAGAAGGTAACTGTCACCTTGGGATTGATTGCCTTCAGTTCAGCAATGGCAGCAGGATTATCAATACGATCGAGGATCACCAAGTTCTACAAGATGAGAATGAAATAAAAACCATCCAACGATTTCTAGTTCACACTACACAAACCTTGAGATTCTTCTTGACCAATTCGCGACTGGTGTCCAGACCAATACCGCCCAGACCGGCCACAAAGATGACGTTCTTATTGGTGAGAGCCATTGTTTACCTGTTCGGAACGAGATGGTTCAACTGTTTGTTAGTCTTTTCGCAAAACACTATTCCTATTTATAGGGAATTGTCGGGGGGATTCTACCGTTCATTCTTATCTCACATTACGACGAACGACGGCGACACTTCGTTCGTTTTTTGATCGGTTTGTTTTTGTTTTGGTTTTTTTCCGGCAAACTTTTGCGGGGCGCCTTCTCTTCTTCTCTCATCTACACTAAATTTAGAACCGCTGTGCGTCGTCGTCATATGGAGATTATGATTATTATGTAGGCGCTCTGCCTCTAATTTTGAGTTCTTTTGGAAAATTACTGCCCGTCTGTGTATATGTCGTCTACACGCGCCGGCTGTTTATACTCTCTCTCTCTCTCCACTCTCTCGCTCGATCTCTCTTATTATTATCGTCGATCGGTCGGTCGGCCTTGCTGTAAACTTGAATGTTAATAACTAAAGCCCTCACAGTGGCGGCATTGAACACCAAACGGGAGAAACTACTATGTATGGGGCGGGCCTCTTAAGAAAAGTGGGCGCGTCTACAAAAATCTATCAAAAATCTATCACGATCAAATTGTAAACTATCTTCTTAAGAAAAATATAAATTTTGTGTAACAGGAAAAACAATTTTAACGACGCACAAATTTATTTATTTTTGTGTGTTTTTCAAAAGTCTTTTACTTTACTTACTCTATAAAAAAGCGAAAATGAAATGTGATTTTGAAATTAGCCGGTCTGAACTGCTGCTGCTGCACTGACTACACTGCACTGGGGCAATAATCGTAGTCCTCGGCATGCACAGCGCTTTAAATACTTCCCGCACTGCGGTTCTATTACTGGGGGCGGCTGCTGCTGCTGCAGTTGGCGGCGACGTCGACGTCTGCCATAATTTAAAATAATGCAAATGATCTGCATAAAATGCAGGGGAGAAAAATTTATAAAGAACGAGAGAGAGAGAGAGAGTGATACTGAAACTGAGAGAAAAGTGCGAGGAAGAGGTTTAACCTTCATTGAATGTCAAAGCAATAGGCAAACTAATGCAGAGAAACGAACTTACAATTGAACTTCGGCTTAATTTGCATAAACAAGTGATGTAGACGAGACAACAGAGGGACGTAAGGAGGGGAGGGGGCTGAGGGAGCAAGTGTAAAGAGCCATTTAACACGTTCTATACGATGAATGCTGTGGGAGGGTGCCTCGGGGGTAACCGCTCACACACACGCCCTCTTAATGCAGCAGCTCATTAGCAATGCATATAGGAAAATCTATGGAGTATATACTACTACAGACATCTATTTACTATATGTACATGTTTCTATATACATACATATACATAAAAGGCCAAGCCCATCTAACATACAAACAAATAGCGGTGTCCGTGCCCGTGTTGGGGGAGAACAACAAAATGCAATATATAAATTTCAATATCAAATAAATAAACAGTTAAATTAAAGCCCATTCGATATGGTATAATTCTAGCGCCCAAAGTAAACGATACGAAACCGTTTCGTTATGGTCTAGCATATTTCTTTAGGATTTTCGATTTCGGTTTTAGTTACGATATCGTATAGTAGATTTTTAAATGAATTTCTGCCAAGTTATTTTCTACACATTAAAACAAAAGCTTCCAGGTTGGACTCATAAAACTTGTTTCGGTTACTTACGCATTAGTTTTAGCAAATAAATTCCGTTTACAAACCCGTAAAATATTAAAATAATGAAATGAGCTCCAAACAACACGGAAAAACGTGTTCAGAATTTTTAACATGTGATAAAAAACAGATTGTAACAGAAGGAAACATGTTTATAATTATAATTAGTGCCGCTTCTGATAACTTCTTACTCATAAGTTCTTAAAACTGTTTAAAATTCACAGAAAATCATATAAAATATAGTTAAAAGTTTGTCAAATTAAATGCAAACATTGCGCAAAGTTTTTCTGTACTACATAATACTGAGTTCAGAAAAAGAGAAACGCAATTATGTAATTGAAAACTTTTTTTATCAAAGACTGGTCTTGAAACTTAATATATTTCCAAGTATTTTAAAGAATATATTTTAATAAAGAAAACGGCGAAATAAATTCCGATGATTTTGCATTATTTTATATTTTTTCGATGATTTTGTCAAACAGGGTTTAAACTTTGGAAATTATTTTTAAAAATTGTGAATTGAGGAAAAAAGAGCTGGCTTCAGTAAATGTTATATATTATTTAATAATTAAATGAAAAATATTTATTGAAATATCTTTCTTAACTGATTGTTTTTAACCTAATGCATACAATTCAGCTATGCTTCTATTTTTCCAAACACAGCTGTACATACATACATACATATATCTGTTTTCATAAAGGTATATATATACATATATACACTATATAGTATTTGTGTAAATTTCCAACATTTTTTGTGTTTTGCAAAACTAACTAAAATTTGGAGGCCCTAACAGTAATTTTAAATTCACCTTTTCAATATGAAATTTTTTAGAAATCTGTCATACTTTTTTTTTAAATTCTCAATTTTTTCACTGTACGAGTATAAAATAACAGATAACAGAAATTTTATTTTGACTGGCGTCAAAATAATCTGAAGAAACCGGACCAGAGAATAATTTTTAATTTTCGAGTTCTGAAAAAACATTTTCATAAAATTCAGTTTATCATATTAATGCTAACTTTCATTTGGCCAATAAATCAATTGATCAAATGATTTGTTTTCTTAACATATCTCACTTTAAATTAAAAGTACGATTAGATTACAATTTCAAGCTAGTCCAGATAATATACAATTTAAGAAATTTTTTGGAAATTTTTCCAAGCAATTTTCATTACACGGGGCTCTCAATGGGTTAAGCACTTGACTAAATGGAGGCACATGCATTGCGCTGAGTGAAATATTGAATCGAACACGAGACAGAGCGAGAGAGATAAGTATGCGGAACAGAAAAAAAGCGTACTGTAATTTACATTAATAATACTTGATCTTGTTTATGGCACATATTTCTATACCCATATGCAAAAGGAATAGAGGGCGAACAGACTGTAATATTTCCATATTGCGAGTCATTTCTTTTTGTCAAAAACCAAAAATCGAATCGCATTCAAGTTCTTAACATTTTGACTGCCATTTAGCCCCCATCCAAAGTGTTTCATGGTGTTTTTCGGGTTATCAGTTAGCAAATATGAAATATAATTAAAAATATGTGTAGGAAAAAAATTTAATTTCTGATCATGCGGCATATTCCTGATCATGTGTACTGACCCAGTGAACGCTCGTGGCGCGACTGACCCACAGAAACTGTTTCAAAGATAACCAACTCCTTTGGTAACGAAACTAAATATTACCTGATAATAGAGTATAATAAAAATAATAATAATAAAAGCGAAAGAAAATAGGGAAGCAAAATAGTCGTATGATTGTTGGGAGTCTGAGGGTATTTCTTATCAGGCAGACATGCCGAGGCCCCCACGATTACAGTGAGTACAGTGCGTTATCTTTAGTGACTTGGCCCCCCAGAGCACTTAGGCTGACATTCAACCCCGAAAGGCGAATGACGAATGACGCCAATATACAAGCAGCATACCTGTCAAAACCGATTTACCCTGGTTTAACACCCAGCGACCCCTTAGATAGACCCCCACTATCAAATGTGTGGGGCTTCTAAACGGCATCGGCAACCTAAGCGGCTTTTCTACCCATTACACACCGCACCTTTAGTATATAGGTTCTCGATGGGATGCGATTGAGGGGTAAAGGGTAACTTATTTAGGTTACACATTTTTATATATGTAACATAATCTAATTTGCTATACCATTTGACCGTTCCATTTCACTCTTGATCTGGTTAAGGAAATGACCAGAATATATTTATATTCTCCATACATATGTAAATTGACGTAATGATGATGACTTTTGTCGTTGTTGTTAAAAGATCGTGTTTCCCTCCTTCTTTTTTTTGTGGTTATTTGCGCTTCGGTACACAAACCGCACAATAGTTTAGATAATAAAACACACTGTTATATTTGTTTATTGGTTGATTTATGATATTTACCCATTTTATTGTCGTGTGTGTGTTTACTTCTTCCCCTTATTATTTCATAAAAAGTAAATGGCCCAATTTATAATCAAATCACAGATGAATAAATAATATAATTTTAACGATTCATGACATTTATTTGCATATAAATTTAGAAAATTATATTTATAGCGATATGCCAGGTTATTTGAATTACTTTTTGCTTAGCTCTCAAAAAAAAAGCCATATAAAGCTCAAAAAATGAGCATTATTTTAACTACATTCAGATGCAGACAATTTCAAAACTTTGTAGTTGATCTAATATATTTTTGATATTCAATTAGGTTTATTTGAATTACTTTTCGTTTAAAAAAACTAAAAAAAACAATATATACCACAGAGAATGAGAAGAGAATTATTTTCGCAACAAACTTGTCGGCCAATTTCAAAACTTTTCAGTTTATCTAATATATTTTTGATGAATGTCGTATATTCCAATATATCTAATATATTTTTCATGAATCTCGTATATTTTATTTTTAGTTCTAAGTGGAAAAAGCTGTATTTTTAGCTGTATAAATATCTAAACCAAATTTGGTATCACCATGATTTTTATATTTGTCTAAAAACTAGTCCAAGAAAGCCTAAAAAAATAAATAAATAAAGCTCAAGTTTCTAAAAAAAGCCGCTCGTTACACACAGTAATTCATTAGAGTAAGGGTAAAAATTACTACATTTTAGACTTAATAAATGCAATTGATTATTAGCATAGGAATATTAAGAATTTTGAGGAACATCGCCCAACAGGAACACAGATGCTGACTTTAGTTAACCTTAATCATATCTACAAATCATACAAAGAAAATTTAACAGTTTCGACACTGGTTCAATTTTATTTTAAGTAGCTATAAAAAATATTCCAATTAAAAAATCGTCAACATTGAAAATCTTCCAAATACCGAAAAAATATTCAAAAAATTTAATGACAAGTCTACTTTGATATTCATGTGGCCAAGAAGTGAGTCCAGTTAACCGATTTTCCATCTCAAAACGATATCAAGCATCACAGCGAGAAAAACTAAAATTCATTAAACTGAAATAATTCGATTAAATTGGTTATAAAATTCATAAAACTGAAATAAATCGATTAAATTGGTTAACATTAAAAAAAGCATCTTTTGGACAAATAGAAAGAGCTTCCAATTGTATTTCTCCTATCATTCCATTGTCTTAGAATTTGAAATTTCTTTTTGAAAAATCATTCGAACTTATATTCGAGTCAAACAGACATAACATATGTATAGATCAGCTTTTAACACAGTGAATATTTAGGGAGCTCATACAAACTCATTATTTAAAAAGCACAAATGCTTTAAAATTATTTTTTCACTATTTAAACATTTATGAAAAATTTAAAAAATTAATTTATGTCTATAAATTAAATTTTTTTTCTATGTAACACAAAGCTTTAAATACTGCAACCGCAGTGAGAATTCTTCTTTTCTATGGATGCAAAATAATACCTAAGCAAAAGTTGCAAAAATTGTCTTCTTTTTAGCCCATTTGAATCAAGGAATATTTCGCCGCTTAGAGCTCGACAAATTTATGTCTTAGTAGAACCAACAATAAATTCGAATACTAATGTCAAAGGATGTAGAAAAACGTTCCTTTTGTTGCCCCTTAATCCATTTTGTGACGTATTAGCTTTTGATTAAAAGATCTGTGGGGCAATTGCATTTCCTTTCACTTCTTTCTGCCAACGAAATATTTATGGTAAGAAGTTGGAAAAAAGAAATAAGAATTGGAACTGGAACTGGACCGTAAAGTGAAAAATAGACTCTTGATTATTCGTGTGCAAGTTATTGTTTTTTTTTTTTTTTATGGATCGCTCAGACACACCTAGTATTCTTCTGTGGGCTCTGCCCTGGGTCTCTGATCTGCTCTGGTTTAGTCTGCTCCTTCTTTGGCAACATTTCAACGTCATCTTCTTCGGACTGAAAGCTTGAGCTTAATTTGCTTTGACTTTTAGCAATTTGCATAAATATCCAAAGGAGAGTCTGCCCCACTACTCCGCTCTACGATTTGTTATGATTTTATGTATGCAACAATAATAACAATCAGAATCTGATTCGCATACAGATATATAGAGATTCACATGGATACGGAGCACAGCAGATATACAGATACAGATACACAATGAATCAGTGCGAAGGCGTTGCAAGGCTTTTCATAAGAATGACAACAGAGAGAGAGTACGGCAACCGGCAAATAAAAGGAATTATGATTTCTCACTGATGCGGAGGCGTTTGTAAATAATTTACACAATTCGCAAATTGCAAATACATATTGAAGAGTGAGTGGTATGTATGTAGGTACACCCTTCCATTGCCATAGACCTTCCCTTTTAAATTTTAGTTTAATGGAGAGCAAATAGTGGAGAGAGAGAGCTAAAGAGTTTTGTATGTCAACATTGAATGTGTTTATGTGTGTGTTGGGTGTACAGATCGATGATTGATTGATCAAAGTATTTGGATAGATCAAGTGTTTTCAATAATATAAATGATCTTGAGATTGTTAAGACTAGTTATAGGTCAGATGGAGTGCTTGGTAAAAAAAAAAACCTATAGCTATCGGCCTCTAAATATACCCTAAATAAATAATCAGAATTTTATACTAAAATTCAAACTACCTATCCAAAATGCAGTAACAATATTTTCCAAAATGCCCGTTTTTTATAGAAGGAATGGAGGATAGCAGATATAGGAATTATTGAGCATTTAAAATAGTTCCTTTTAAGTTATAAATCAAACAATCTGACACATCATCAGCACTTGGGAAAATTGCTGGAACATAGGAATATAATAAATAATAATATTTAAAATATTTTCTATTTAATTTATTATTCTTCATCAACCTATACAATTATCTTAAAGGGGCTGGAATATTTGGAATACTATTTTTATGAGTTCAGTTTGAAGTTGCAACTTGAAGTCGTTAAGCTTATAATCTTAATACATCTTAGTTTTAAAAATTATTTTAAGATTTGTTATTTCGCCTTTAGTTTCTCTTTAATAATAATACTTGAACAAAATTGCTAAGGATAATTTTTATTCCAATCACTGAATTTCTGATTGCGTCAACCCAGAAATTTTGATAAGAATTCTCAATTCTCTACCAAGTTGAAAAATTTTTCATATTATTTTGATACTAATTTGTTTTTTCGTCTTTTCTATTTTCAGCGTTGGCAAAGACGATGGTTTGTTCTTTATGATGACGGCGAATTGACGTATTCAGTCGATGATTATGTAAGTAAAACAAAAGGCAGGAAATAAACTAAATGTAAAAGCAAATAATTTATTTCGAATAAAAAAGAAAACAAATAGAATAGAATAATATTTCATAAACAAAGTCGCTGGCGCCTAATAATTTATTGACTTATACAAAAATAATAAACGAGGAACGTTCGCTTTTGATTTATACTACTAAAAAAATATTTCAACGCCCTTTATTTATGTGATTTTTTGCTGTTTTCAACGCCCTCGTTGATCAACATTGAGATAATATATCTTACAATCTAAGCTGAATTCTCTACTTTTTAGAGAGCATAGTTTAAGTGTGAGAAAACTTTAAAAAATCTTATGAAGTAAAGTTTATATTGGCAAAATTCATTAGATGACTAAATATAAAATTTACGACTTGTCGAGGAAAGGGTATCAAACTAAATTCTGTCTTTCGGTTCTTTTTTTTAAAACTTGTTTTATTGATGCCCAAGTAATTTGCTTAAACATCTCTAGAAATTCAAATTCAGCTTCTGCGCTTCACCTTGCCGTTTTTATCTAAATTTCACAAAAAACGAGAAGATATGAAATCTTATCGGTTAAAGCCAGACAAAAGGTAACATAACAAGTTCGCACACTTGAAGCATCTGAAACGGGCGCGTGCGAACAAATTGATTAAACTAAAGCGAACACAACAACTAAATAAATTTACTTTTTTTTCCTCGATTTTTTAAATACATTTGTTTAAGATTATGTGATCGTGACGTAATTTGGTTTGAATATGTTGCGGAATATGTGAATAATTTCAATTGAGATTCTTTAAACCTCACTTTATTTTTTTTGCTTTTAGCCCGAAACGGTGCCGCAGGCCTGCATCGATATGACCAAAGTGATTGAGGTGACCAGCGCTGTGGAGGTAACTGGCCATCCCAATTCGATTGCCATAACCACTCCGGAGAGAGTTACCTTTGTCAAGGGCACCAGCCAGGAGGAATCGCAATGGTGGCTCAATATATTGGCTGCATTTCCCAAATCGAAGGGAAGACACAAGCGCAGCGCCACCTTGCCAGGTGGCCAAGTGGTTACCAGTCTGCGGCAATCGAATAATAATAATACAGATATATCCACCAAATTGGGCAATCGTCATAGTTCGTATCACAAGGACACTCTAACGTCCTCCCAATCAGCTGGCAATTTGCTGACCAATTTGGAAGTGCCAACTGGTAGCTCAACCACAGTCGTCACAACAACAAATCAGAGCCAAGACGATGAGCAAGATGATGGCGTCGAAACTGGCGAAGATGATGATGATGAGGACGATGAGCATGAAGATGGAGACCAGCAGCAGCAGCAGCAGCAAGTTCCATCCAGCAGAAAGGCAAAAGATTCCACTCGTTTGCGTGGCCAGGATGAGAATAATCGAAATGCCGGCAATGAGATCACAAATCGGGGTAAGTAAATAATCAACCAAAGGGGATTATTTTGATCGAATATCAATAACAGTTGAGAATTATTGAGATGCTTTTTAGGGATAACTCGCTAATATCAATCATTTCTGCTCCACAACCCAATTTATTTTACTGATAAACATAAAAGAATTAAAAATTAAAGAAAAGATTGGTTTACTTTATATCAATAAAAATTATTTAAACTCTTTAATATGTCTGCACATGGGCATTAAGTTAATGGATATCGATTTTGATTAAATTTTATTACTTTTTTCAAAGTTTCATAAAGATTTATGGCGTCATTTAAGGCAGAGTTTACATTTATTTATTTAAAGTATCATTACTTAGGCTTAATATTAGGCAGGGCTCAGACCGAGTCTATTAATGTCCTATAGATCAACAGGGAGGGAATAAACTAAATAAGCTTTTTATTACTTGGGCAAAGGGAGTTCAAATAAATTACTGGAGTTTAACTTTAAAAGTATTATTTTGTTGAATACCTTATTTATTTGTTCGTACATACATATAGGTTAGTTTAAAAATCTATAACTAGGTTAGCTTAGTACTAGTTGCTGTAACCTTTGACTAGGAAGGTATTAATATTTAGTAGGTTGAGATTGGTACTTCGAATTCATTATTAAATTTAATTTTTCTCAAAAATGTGACCATATAATTATCTTAAACGAAGAGGCATTCGGTGTAGTGAAACCATCAGTGACTGTACGCCAATTAGCACAGTTAACACTACTCAATAGTTTTGGCTAACGTCTCTTTATATGTAGACCATTCAATATTTAACTGACTATTTTTGAAATTAATACTATAGATCGAATTTAAGAGTCCAAAGCAAGAGAACAAACGTTTTTTATGAAGAAATCGCAACTATTTGATGTTTCAGTAAAAGAAATATCTATCAATTAATATTCAGTAGATATTGAACTGTCAAGTCACTTTTAAAACCAGGGCTACAAAATCGGTTTAAGTACAAACCAGAGTTTTGAAATATTGTTGAAAATTAACTGCAACATATTTTGCTTCCATTTTTACTGGCTATAAAGTATTATGTAGAATATTATTAGACGTATTTTGTGCCTGGAATACCCCCAATAAAAATTAAGTTCCTCTAGCGTAGGCACAAAGCTTTTATTCCACATTATCTATCAATTTAGCTGTGGGACAAACCCCACTACACATATTATATAGCAGGCAGCTTTCGACGAAGAGAGGGAGAGAATATTTTAGAATAGGTGATTTAACAAGAGGATTCCCCTCTATAATTAGGTAATTCGAATGATTCCCTTAGTTATATATGGTATATAAAACAAAAGTTGATAAAGTGACTTTTACTTTTGCTTTGGCCCGTCCCCGTCCCACCGCTGCGCTCTTTGGCTTGATAAAAATGCATTTATTTAAACAATCTTTCATATTCTGCTCTGTATTTTGGTCTCTCATCTGACAGCCATATATTTTTAGCTGTTGTTGGTGGGTTTGCTGCTGCCGTTGCTCCGCTTGTATCGGCTGCTATAATTTTTATGATCATTTATGGCTTGCAGCAATCAAAATTATCAACCATGGCCCAGACACACACACACACACACACAAAAGTTGCAGGCACAGTTGAAGGATTGCAAAAAGGGCCAGAAGATAGTATATAGAAGGGATCTGGGGTAGGGGGAGAAGTGCGTGCAGCTAGTTAAAGCCACAGCCACGGAATTAACCTTGAATTCGCGCACACACACACACACACACAGAAATATATTAAGTGGGAGGGAGGAAAAGGTGGGGTGAAGGGGCTTCACCACTACTTAACATCGTATAATGGTAGGCTTCATAAATTTTCTTTAGATCGCAGAGTTCGGACACAGACACACAGAGTCACATGGCCCTTAGTCGGAGGCGCTCCACTCTCGTTGCCTCCAAGTTGTGCCAAGTCTGGGCCAAGAGTCCGTTCAAAAGGCATCGCCTCACTCACTGGCCGCGAAGTCTTCAATGGTTTGGTAATTGCAGTTACTGTGAATGTTCTCACATACATTGCTGCAGGATACTTGTTCATGGAAAAATGATATTCACGCTTAAATTATAGTGTGTCTACTACCCCTTCGACCCGTTGTTTTTTTTTCTTCTCTCTCTCTCAAAGAGCAACAACAATGATGATGGCTATGTTGGCGGTGGAGGTTAGGGGAGAGGCAAAAAGAGACCTAAGAATTAGAAATCTCGACTTTATACGAGGGTGGCTCTAAAGCTCTCCAAAATTTGCTAATCATTTCTGAATATGAAACAGTCCCTGCTTCAAATATTCAAAGATTTTTCTTAAAAACTCGAATACAACTTTCAACAGAGAGCAAATTAGTGATTATCAACATTTAAAGTGGCATTTTACGTGCTTATGCAACACTGAATAGTGTTGATCAATCAAATTTGGGCTATTATCAATGTTTTAAGACGTTTTTTCTTGTTTGCCTAATTATGTTGATGTACCTTCGATGTTAATAAATGTTTCAATATCCTTAATGCTTATCGATGCCTTACACAAAATCGGTCGATAACGATTAATTATCGTAAAATATGTTTTGCAAACATCAATTGCTATTTGAACAACTTATATAATAAAGAAAACTCGGTGAAAATGTGTTAAAAGTTTGATAGAGATACAATAACTTAATTTTGAGCCGATTTATATATCCGATATATCGACCACTATCCATAGTGCGCCGATGTTTTCTTTATTTTGTAACGATATCTCGAAAAATATGTTTTTCAAACAACAATTCCTATTTTAACTAAATAATAATATGTTATAAAAGTTTGATCTCAACAAAACTGAATGAAAATTGGCAAATAATGGACACACGAACTTAATTTTGAACCGATTTAAGTAACCGACTATCGGCTATCGATAGTGGAACTAAGGAACTTACGACGGATTAATCTGCCCTCCTATCTTTAAAATTTGTTGTTTTTAAGCTTAACCCCCTGATTTCCCTTCTTACAACTCACTTCATATCGAATTCACTTCAGTCCGCTAGATCGGTTACCAAAAGAGCTGCAATAGAGGGACTTTAGGGCATTTTCATGCTGTAGTGCTGACACAGACTAATTACATTCCATCTATAAGGAAAATTGTGCATAAAGCAAATGAGCCAATTCACTGGGGGGCTCCCAGTGACTCTCTCGCCACGGAAGTGTGGAGTGAAAAGCCCCAACATAACGACAAAGATTAAAAAACTGTCTACACCTAATAGCCCGACGGGCAGTTAAGGCCATCGTCAGACAGGGGGCCAGTTGAAATATATAGGTTTTCCTTCTTTTTTTTTTTTTTTCTTGCACGTCCCCTCTTTGGTGTAATGGGCAAAGTTTCACAGCCAAACTGAATAATTACACAGCAAATAAATCTAAACTACAGGCAGAGAAAATGAATAAAAGGCTTGGCTTCAGCGCAGGAAAAAAACTGTGCACTAAAATGTGACGAAATGCAGTAAAAGGAAACATAAGTAGCAAATGAGAAGGGAAAACCATTGATTAAACGTCCACCAAAAAGTCCCAATAACAGGACAGAGGGAAATGTCATAAATTTGCTCGTTGAGAATGCAAAAATTAAGTAGCCTAATTTTATTTCAAAGACTTATTATAGAAAATGAATATATAGAACACATAAAAGTAATCAAGAAAAATCGGAAAATTCGATTTACTACCTGGAGAGAAGACAATTGGATTCTAAATATCGAAAACTTCTGATTCGATTTAACTGTTATCGAAATATGCTAACTAACTAAATAACGTATTACGATTATTATTTATTAACTAAGTCATTCTTAATTAAGCTTTACATCAGATTTATTTATTGGATTGTTATTTTAACTAGAGAGGCTCTTCAAACTTATCGATTATAATTTAAACTAGAGAGGCTCTTCAAACTTATCGATTATAATTTAAACTAGAGAGGCTCTTCAAACTTATCGATTATATTGAAGTTTATTAGAATTTTCTTCTGCTTTTTAGAATGATATCATTTCGTTGAGACTTAATAAAAATCATAAACAATCAACAAAATAAAATTTAAATAATTTCTTAAATAACATTGAGTAGCAAGGATGCAGGAGAAGATGTTGTTAGCTCGAAAAATCCTGCAATACCCAGTGCTCCCAACACGTAGACGAAACTATTCAATGAAATGGAAAGACAATTAGCAAATCCATTTAGCATTTAATTATATTTGAAGCTCAGTGGATTATCCAACTCGTTCCAATCATGCCCCCTTTAACATTTCCTTTTTCTTAATTCTAAGGGGGGTGGGTTGGGAGGGTGGGGATATTTGTGGCTTGGACAACTTCTGGGCAAATGCAAAATGACAGCCGACTATATAAGTTTTGTATAGATGAGATGAAGGAGAAGGCGTCGTCGGCAGCTAACGATGCAAGTTGTACGATTTACGAGACTTGCAGACCATCCGGACCAGCCAGACTTTGTGCATCCCCCTTTGCAGCACCACTAGCACCAGGAGCAGGAGCTGGAGCTGGAGCACCACCAATAACCAATCAATATTCATAAGTGTAACGACTTGCAAGCAAAATTTATGCAACATGGCTGGTTGGTCGGTTGGTGTCCAACTCTTTGCCAGAGCCAGTTAGAAATTATTCAAAGTCATCGTGTGAGGGGGCCCCAGGGCAGGCAACAAGACAGAGAAGGAGACAGAGGGAAGGGGAAGGGGAGATAAGACACTCTGATAGTCGTCCGACTCAGAGGCAATTTTCGCTTTCATTCGCCCAAAACCAACCAGAGGCAAATCAACTTGCAATTTGATTATTTATTATGGTTAAGGCGGAGCTTTTGCTTCGAATGATTGAGTGGATTGTTCTGAGCCAGCTTAATTGTACCAATAATTAATCAAATGTTGTTAATTAAAGAAATGAAAAAACGCTTCAATTCCAGCGACACAAAATATACGAGGGCAACAAAAATGAAATTTTCTTTTTTTTTGCCCCCTTTCAATCTCCCCCTGGATGCTCCGCGAGCACATTGTCTTGACTACTACACACATCCTTATGGCAGGCAACTATAATTATAGAGCTCGAACTACGCGGTGCATCGTTGTCTTCTCTTCATATATCAGAAAACACAGTTTTTATCAACTTAATTACACTTAGCACCTTATACCGGGCAAGGGTTTCTTCGCCTCGTGGTTTTTTTTTATGCCTTGCGCCTTTGTGAGCAGGCAGATTTGATCTTGAACTTGAAAGCGCGTAGTAAAAGCCACAATAAATATTAAATGGTGCAAAACACATCAAGGGCAACAGCAGGGCAACAAAAAGCGAAACAAAGAACCCGATAAAAATACGAGCAAGACGATTTAAGAGGCTCGAATATGTAATATATGTGTACCTACAAATGAATTACGGTATTTACACGAATGCCTGATGACCTGTAATAAAATCAAGTAAAATCGATAAACGTAAACCTTGCGATTAACCGTTATAGCTGATAGAAATTGCTGAACAAATGAGCCACGACCTGTACAAGATGGACTTTAAGAAACGTTGAACAAGTCATCAGTTAACAAAGTTAACTTTAAGCTGTAACTGCCAGCTTTAACTTTGCCATTAACCGTTATAACCGATAGACATTATTCAACCAAAGAGGTTTAACTTTTTAAATAAGATACTAAGAAGGAGTCACACAAATTGACAAGTCGAATAGTTAAACGTATGTATCATGCGCTCAGCGTTAACCGTGCGAACAACCGTTATAACCGATAGAAGTTGCTGAACGAATGAGCTACGAAAGAAGAACGTTAAGAAAGGTTAAGCAAGGCATCGTATAATAAAGTTATCTTTAAAATATAACTGCCACCGTTAACCGTTGCTTCAGCCAATGAGGTTTAAATTTTGAAGTAAGGTGGTAAACAGTCACAAGGTAAAATCGTTAAACATATGTTGTACACTGTACGATTAACCGTAATAACCGATAAGGGTTAAAATGAAGTCAGAGAAGACATCGATTAACTGTTAACCGTAAGTTGCAGCTAAATACGTTAACCGTGCGATTAACCGTTATAACCGAATCACCATTTCGGTGACGAAGAAGTCCAAACTCTAGGATGGGAGCCTCTCCTGCCTTACTCAGCCTAACGAGTGCCCGTTCTACAGTTAATTATAGGATATTTCACATTGAAAGTAAAGAAAACAAAGTTCACGGAGCACTTTGATTAACTTGCACCAAATCTAGTGCATTCTAGTCAACTGATATTCCTTGCGTGCTCGTTTGTGATACTTCACTTCGAGTTTATAATAAACTTGGCCCGTCAGTTGTTGAGAGTTGAACTGATTTGTTCGTAATGTTGATGTTTTGCCGCCCATCTTCCTCTACATACTGTACATATGTAGCTACATGCATTCAAGTATATGGGTAATATCATAAGCATTATAAATTCCATTGCTGACATACTCAACGTGTACAATTCGTAGTCGTAGTCAGTCGCTTGTCGTTCCCTTGGTTTTTCGAGGCGAGGCGAACCCCGCTTCTTCGTGCCGTAATCGACGATGCGTCGCCAGGGCCACTTTGGTCATCTTTTCTTTGGCAATCGGCCGACAAGTCGACCAATTAAAGGCATATACGTCCACCCCCCGGCCCCCGCTCTGATTCCCTTCCAACACACAATTCCTTGACGCCAATCATTTAGCACAGTAACCTTGAACCTGCCTGGTGAGTCAGTCACTCTCTGTCAGAGGCGGACATCTTCTACGTCTACGTTGTCTGGCGATGTCTTTTTTGGAATCGTGGTAGTAGTAGAGTAGTAGGTTGCTGATGATGACGCCGAGGGTTCACCGCTGTTGTTCTCCTTTCGCTTTTTATTTTTCCCTTTTCCCTTTTTTTTTGTTGTTTTGCTCAATAATCAAGATAAACGCCAACCGAAAGCGACCGAAAAGATTTTGCCAACCTGCAACGAACCTGTTCGACTGACCGAATTGATGCGCGCACTCAGAAGTAGGCTCCCCTCTCTCCCTCGCTCTCTCCCCCCTTAAGCCCAGGGCATCTCATAATCATAATAAACCTAAATGTGAAGAACTTGAAAAGTGAAGTCTAAATTTATATTTTGTAATCATATATTTTATGGGACAACTTCGGGCTTGCCTTTTGCCATGCCTTCACTTGATGGCTTTCGTTTGGGTGTTAATAAAATTATGACCCCTCTCTTGGTTAGTCAGAGGAGTCTTATCACCGATCACCATCATTTCTCCTCTCTCTGTCTGTTTGTGTATTCTGCGAAAAAGATCCACTTACAATCCTTTTTCTCCGTTTTAATAATTTTATTATATTTGCGCGCACATAACTTTTTAAGTCTCCTCTCGTGCCAGCAAAGATTTTATGGTTTTATGGCTAGCATAAATATGGTTAGGGGTGTGTGTGTGTTTGTATGTGAGTGTGTTTGTCTGCCACAAAGATCCAGTGTCTAAGTTAATTTCCAGTCAATGGCATTGATATGGTTTGCGCTTATGTGAGAAGATCAAAACTAAAATGAAATTACAAAAAATACATGCTCATATTTCAATGAATTTAATGAAGACGTTTGGCAATTATGAAAGCAAACAGAAACTAAGCTTGCAATGCCTTTGCCGTTTATTTGCTTGGGATAAGGATGGCTAATTTATGAGGCTTGAGGCGTAGTCATTTACGTGGGAATAAAACCCATTTTGTTTTAGAAACTCCTTCAATTACATGAGAACTCATTAGTTCCCCCCATGATATCGATGAAACGAACTCGAACTTGGCTAAATTAACTTGTGTTACTCGCCAAAGAAACGCTCAGTTAATGGCTGCTTAGATAAGGGACTTTAAATTAGTTATAACTCACATTAAATTATCGGTATAGACCTTCGAGAAGTTAATCAAGCTTTGAGGGTAAGTCATTCTAGATAATGGATGGGTTAATTCGAGATGGGTTCCCTTAATGTTCACTTGTTAGAAAATTGATCGATTTCAAACAGTTTATCGTCCAATTATCATCTTTATATTAGCTTATTTTTCGATATCTTATGTTTATCGCATCGTAAAATCCTCTTAGTTTGTTTATTTAAAGGAAAAGGGTGGGAGTATTATTTTCTAGATTACCATTTGCTATGTTCTTCTTCTTAAAACCATTAAATTAGTGTGGCCGTCTCTTGCTTAACCAAATTGCTCACGATCAAATTACGATCAATCAAAATTATCGGTGGGTATCGAAATCTATGTATAAAATGAAACAAATTTTAGCTTTATTCATTTTTTAATTTCGAAAACAATTTCTAATTGATATCAATTAGCTTTGGATTAGAACAGTCCTAAAACAGTTGATAAATAACTCTCTAGATGAAGTTAATCTGTAAGCAAAAATATTGATAAAGTGAAGAAAAGAAAAAATTGCAGGATCGATCGACTGATACATTCTATTTCTATTCTCTTTATTCTTGATAAACAGTTTCGCAACCCACAACCTGTCTGCTAATTGAAGATATTCGACGTGATGAGAAGACCATTAAAGATATTGCCAACACCATAACGAACCTAAGTCAACAGCAGAACAAACGTTGGTCAACGGCTGTTAATAATGTCCTCAATAATCAGCATCATTACCATCAGCAGTTTTCAACATCGCGGGATGAGACCGATTTTCAAGTATCGTCAACGAACAAACCACAGAGCACAGGCAGCGAGAGACCAAAGTCATTGCCACTGGCGGCCAACTCAACGCCGGCCATTGTGTCCGCCATAGTCAAGAAGATACCCACGGTGATGGTATCCCAACAGCAACAACAACAACAACAACAACAGCAGCAGGTGGAGGCCAAGAGCAAGTGTACGCCACGATTGCAGCTTCAACTGAAACCGGCCAAGCATTATCAGCATGAGCGTGGTGACCCCGACGGCGGTTGTAATCTAGATGAACTTTGCGCCAACTATATGGCCAAAACGGACGAATTGCGATCGGTTAGCAAGGTGGCGAGTAGCAAAGTTTCAACACCCAGCAAATCGACAGGCAAAACGAATGCCGAAGAGTCGTTGAATGCCAAGAAGGGTTGGCTCATGAAGCAGGATAATCGCACGGGCGAATGGTCAAAGCATTGGTTCACTCTAAGTGGAGCAGCACTTTTCTATTATCGCGATCCGCTATGCGAAGAGCGTGGAGTTCTCGACGGAGTCCTGGATGTGAACAGTCTGACCAATGTGCTGGCCGAGCCTAATGCCACCAAGCAACATGCTTTCCAGCTAATTACCTGGGATAAGCAGCGTCTACTCCTGGCCAGTCTATCGCCCAGCTCAAGGAACAGTTGGCTCGCCGTATTGCGAAGTGCAGCCGGACTACCCCAACAGCTGGTGGAGACACCGACAGCTACAGTAAAGCCAACAGACATCGAACAAGACTTCATCAAGGCTCAATTACAGCCGGCGGCCTCGAGTCCCGTGACACCCGGAACCCCAGCTGGTCCGCACTTCTCCTCCGACGAGGAGTACCGCACCGCATCAGAGGGCGGACGCAGAGATAGCCTCGACTGGGGCTCCCCACTCTCACCATCGCCGCCAGTGCTGCGCAGTTGTCTACGCAATCGCAGTCTGGCCAGCTTACACAAGCGAAGTCGCAGCTCTCCGCCCAGTTCACGTCGCAGCACTGTGGACAGTGTGGCCAGCGATGAGCTGCCACTGTTGGTGGTACCCGAAGAGCATCAGCCCGATCGTGAGCTGAAGCAACAATGCGAAACGCTGCGAGCGGAGGCCACACTTCGCGAGGCTCGCATGTCCGAGCTGCTTAGCACGTTGCAGCGCACCGAGCAACAGCTGACAGCTCGTCTTCAGGAGCAACAACAGCAGTTGAACGGGGAACTGGCCAATGCGAAGCAAAATGCAGCCGAACTGATGCACAGTCTGAGCCTACAACTGACCGAGAGTCAGTGCAAGATCAAGCAGTTGGAGGATCGACTAGCCCAGGGCATTGAGGAGAACGAGAGTTTGTATAAGAAGCTGAGGGAACTCCAGGCGGATAGCAATCAAGTGGCCAGTCTTAGTAATCTGCAGCGACACAAGATGAAGCGCATGGACTCGCTGAGTGATCTAACCACCATTAGCGACATTGATCCGTACTGCCTGCAAAGAGATTCGCTGGCGGAAGAGTACAATGAACTGCGCTCGCGATTCGAGAAGGCTGTCAACGAGATCAGAGCGATGAAGAGAGAGCTGAAGCAATCGCAGAATCAATACGATGCCTTGGAACTGGCCCAAGCAGCCCTCCAACAGAAACTGGAGCGCTGTAAGCTCGAGGATGGGGCACAGCTGCAACTGATGGCTGCCCGTATACAAGATTTGACCCTGAAATACAGTGGCTCAGAGCGACAGGTGAGGGCGTTAAAGCAAAAACTAGCCAAATCGGAGAGACGTCGCTCCCTCTCCCTGAAGGGTAAGGAGCAACTGGAGCTCAAGCTAAGTGAACTTCAGCGGGAAACAGTGGAACGGAAAACAATGGAAAGCACCAGCACTCCATGCACAGAGTCGTCCAGCAGCAGTGAGTCCAGTCAGAGTCCCTTGAATGCCCATTTGCTGCAGCGGCTCCACAGCCTCGAGCATGTTCTCCTGGGCAGCAAAGAGCGCCTCGAACAGAGTCTAACACAGCTGCAGCAATTGCGTTCGGGTCAGCGCAGTCGCCGCTCCGTCTCCCCCATGAACGAACGCAAGGACGGTCTGCGGCAATTGGAGAGAACCCTAGCCGAAACCTGTGTGATGGTTACCGAGCAAATGGAATTGAGCTGCCTTCAAGATGCCTGCCACAAGTGCTGTGAGCTCAGGCAGCGTGTGGAGAAGTTATCCGCCTTGCAGCAGCAAACGGAAAGCGACCTTCAGCGCAGCGAACTGTTGTTGGAGCAACGGGAAAGTGAGCTGGCCACGGCCCTGGAGAAATGTGCCACGCAGGAGCACGAACAAGAGTTGCTCCTGCAACAGCGCACCGAACTGAGCGAAGAGTTGCATAAGCAGCAAGAGCGCTGCAAGAGGCTAGAGAAACGATTGGAGCTCCTGGAGCGAGAGCACGGCAAGCAATTGGAATGCCTTCGCGAAGTCTATCACAACGAACACGCCAATGCGGCCGATGAGCAGAGTTTCCGCAAACGCTATCAAATGGAAATCGAACAATTGAGGGTAAGTTAAGTCACGTGCCTTCAATCGCAAAGATCTTGTTAGCTAAGCTTTTGATTCAACAGACGCTATGCGAGAAGGGCCTAAGTGCTATGGAGACATCGCATCGCAGACTTATCTGCGACCTAGAGGAGAAACATCAATCGGATATTGAGCGTCTGTTGGCAGAGAAAGAAACCGCTCTAGCTGAAGAAACACAGGTGAGCACAATGGAAGATGCGATTGGACTATTATTTCTGACTTTCAATTCATTAGGCAACACTGGCGGCACTCGACGCCATGCGTAAGGCCCATCAGAGCGAAGTTCAGCGCGAGGTGGCGCGGTTCAAACAAGAGTTTTTGCGTCAAGTTCAACGCGGTGAACATATGCGTGGTGATGGCACCAAGCTGAAAGAGTAAGTTTTCAATAAACCAAGTGTCTGATCTGCTCTACTCTACATACTCTTTCTCTGCGCACTTTCAGAGAGGAACTTGAAGAGCTGCGCTTGGAGATACTTTCATTCTCTGATAAATACACCATCAAATGTGTGGAGAATGCAGCACTTGAGGAGAAACTGGATTTGGCCAATGGCAAATTGAGACACTTTCAGCAAATGCAACAGCTTGAGCTGAGGTAAATGCATATCCCACCATTTCTACTCCATCTACTTCAACTAAATTATCCCAAATTCCGTGCAGAAATAAGCAATTTCGTGCCCACTTGGCCTCAGATGATCCATCGAACGATGTTCACTTTGTGCAGGGACTAACAACCGATTCTCGGGATGATGCTGACTGTGAAGATAGCGAAGTAAGTTCACAAATTTTCCTCAAAAAACAAATGCATCCTAGAAAATGAAAACAAACACACACAAGAATTTAAAGATACGTAACTAACACTAATCATAAACATTTTCCAACACACCCGACCAACCAACCAACCAACCAACCAAATCGAAACCCCAGCCTGTACCTGTACAGTGTGCACTACAAATAACGCCTAAAACACCAGCAGCTACAACAAGCAGTACGAGAACAGCAAGTGATACTGTTAGCGTACGCATTCCCGATCCGAGATCACCCGAGATAATGGAGCAAAACCTATTCGTGATACCCTCCCATATGCTAAATTGTAACCCAGTATCTGCTGCTGCTAACGATTCTGATTGTCAGCATATCGATAACATTGATGCAATCGATGGCTATGAGCCATGCTATAAGACATTCGATATATTTGAGATCTATCAGAATCGTTTGAGTTTTCAAGGTAAACAAAGTTTTTGTTTTTTCGGGCAGTGCACCATTCAATTTCAATCAAAAAACGAGCAGCAAAATGATTCGCCCTTTCTCTCTCGCACACACTCTCTCTCGCTGTCTCTGTCTTTCTCTCACTCACTCTCTCTCTCGATTTTCCTATCTCTGTCTCACACACACACACAAACACATCTCAATCTATGTGGTTATCTCACTCATTTGCTTCCCATTTAACACGGTGTTGGGCAAAGAAATGCGCTTTTCGATCATAAAAACTATAGAAAATGCAGAAAACTCACGACTATATTATTTGTACAATTGCCATAAGAAAGTGATCGTCAAAAAGAAAACATTTTTGGTGTCAGTTTTAATTATTTTAAGAGAATTCGAACCAATCTAGGTATCAGAACTTCTCTTTTTAGCAAGAGAAACTAGTATACTATTCGTTTCTCCAGTTATTATGAAATCAACAATGATATGATATTGTCAAAGTCAAGAGAACATGCTTAAATAAAACAAAATAAAAATGACATCGAGTAGTAGATTTTTTATTTATCGATTTTGATGATTTGGAACCTCATTAGAACCTCTCGTCTTGACCTACTAGATAGAAAGATCATATGGATCAACATTCTCTCTTTTTTTCCAATCGTTGCTCTCTGGATAGTAAGTCGGCACAACCAAAATTGATCTCATAGATTTACAGGTTCTTTTAAATCTTTTCCCAAAAATATTTTGATTTTCAAATGGTATACATACATTAATAAGAAAAAAGAAAAACAAATATTCTAAACGAAAATATGGCATATCCTTTAAGTGCGAAACTCCAAAAGCAGTATCTACATTTTAATGTCTCCATAAAAACTAAGTTAAGATCTATAATTCTGTAATCTAAAAATCACACTGTACAACAACATGTCCGTTTAATGACATTAGTCCAATTTTTAATCTGTGACTGAAATTTCTGAATCAAAAAAAAATGCAATTGCAATTTGTTGTGCTATAAATATAATGCATTAATGTTTCTATTCTTTTCGGTTGTCCATTTTGTTCGTTTATCAAAACCCAAACCCAAATACAAAAAAACAAAGTGGGATAAACATGTTTTTTCGAGGATCTTTTCTCATACAATTTCAATAACAATTAAAGCATTTTTATAAGAATTGAAATCAAAACTAAATGTTGACTCCGATTTTTCTTCTTCTTAAACAAAAGACTTCATAACAAAGTTTGTGATAAAACCAACTGAAAAAAAACAGGTTTAATCGGAGGACAAAGTAATTGTTTTTAGATTAAATAAATTCGCACAAAAAGTTTGCATAAATAGAAAATATTTAATCAAATTGTCTGATTTTTTAAACCAATCAAAAGAATTCCTGACCAAATTTACCATAAAAGTAAGTGTAGAATGTTGCTTGTAAAATAATTGTCTTAGTATTAGACAAGATTAACAAAAAACAACTAAATTATATAGGAACAAATCAAATTTATATAGCTTTTATTTACGGTATGTAAAAACCGATATTAATTTTAACAAGCTCAGCTAAGGCATTAATAATTTGTTGGCTTTAATGGAAACACACATGTAATAATTAGGGAAAAACTTAGAACAAAATTATTAATTTTGCATTGTTTGTGGTTGGTTTTTTTCCCCTTTTTTAAATGTTTTTCGCAGGTTTGAGAGAGAATTCCACATTTGGCAAAAGTTTGAGAAAATCCACTGCACAGACAACATCACCAGCATCATCAGAAGTAACAACAACAGCAACATTAACAACAAATAAGCCCAGTCAGAAGCAATTGTTTAAAACGGCTGCCGTAATTAACATTCAACAGCAACAAATACCCGAAGAAAAAGCACAATGAACAAATGAAGCAAACACAAAACAAACAAATAAACAAAATAAAAGAAAATGCAATAACCAAGCGACAAAAATAAAACAAACAACAAAAAAAAAACCCGAACCAGTGGAACAACCAAAGAATAATTAGTGCTAATAATAAATAACATAATTAAATAATTATAAATAATTAACATAAATTAAAACAAAAAGTAAACCAAAACGGCACGAAAATTAATGTAAATAATGCGAATAACATTTTATAACAGAAACAGAAATGCAAATAAAACTGGTCGAAGATCATAATGAAATCGATGATAATGATGATGTTGGTGATGTACAGTGAAAGCGCAAATATGGATCATGACGATGATGATAATGATGATGTTGGTGATGATGTAAAGTGCCAGAGCATCCCCGCCCAGGAGATGAGATCAAGGACACGGAATTACACGACTGTTCACCCCCCTCCAAAGCATTTGTGGAGAGGACGTCGAGCAATACATTAAAGATAAAAAAGAACTAACCCCCAACAGCAACAACAACAACAACAGCAATTGATGCGTCATCAGCAACAACAACAATTTTATGTATTTATTGGATATATATACATATACATCTTTAAAACTATTTCTTTTGTATTCTGTATGTTATTCTATATTGTATTGTACGTTTATTCAATTTTTCTATGTCCACAAAATGTGTCATTTATTTATGTTTATGTAGTTTTTAGGTCTTGAAATTGTTTTCAATATACATACATACATACATATACATTTACATACATATAAATATAAAATATACAATATACACATCAAGATCATTAAAGAAATATTTGTTTTGTTAACCATTTCGTTTGGTCATTTAATCAAATATTTTTATCTAAATTAATTGAATTTTTAAACTAACTAAATAAGTGGGGAAAAAACAAAAACCAGCAAAATGAATACAACACAAACCCAACAATTGTTAATATAATTTACCCTTAAGTCGTTATTTGTGCAACAAAAAAAAAAAAAAACAATAAATATCTAAATGTTTATTACAAAATACATTTGACAAATTAAAAAAAGTGTCTTTTACTTGGGCTCGTCCGGGATTTGAACCCGGGACCTCCCGCACCCTAAGCGGAAATCATACCCCTAGACCAACGAGCCAGTTGCTGTCTGCTGGACAAAGTTTCTATTTGGCTCGATGCCAGTCAAAAACTGGTTTCTTTTTCATAGCAAACTGCATTAAATTGAATATCTAATTTTAATTGAGCAACGCTTCCACATAATTCGAAGGCAATTTGATAACATGATTTGGAAACTCTTTAAGCATAAATTAACTGTGCATATTCAGATGCTTAGTTTTTCTGTGTTTTGTTTTGGCCGGTGTGATCACCTGGCTCGTTGGTCTAGGGGTATGATTTCCGCTTAGGGTGCGGGAGGTCCCGGGTTCAAATCCCGGACGAGCCCAAGTGAAGTAGTATTTTTTCTCTTTTTATTTTTTAAGTTTTTTTTTTTGTGACTTTCTAATATATGCAGACACAAATTGTATAAATCACTGGTTAATAAATTATGTACTCTATTTATGAATCACTGTTTTAAATGTGTCCCCAACTGGCTCGTTGGTCTAGGGGTATGATTTCCGCTTAGGGTGCGGGAGGTCCCGGGTTCAAATCCCGGACGAGCCCAAGTGTCTTCAGTCTTTTTAATTTTCGTTTTGTTTTAAAATGTCAATATGTTTATTCAAAACAGGGAAAAATACAAGCATTCCTTTTATTTTATTGCACAAAGGTCAAATTTGGAGTGTGTTTTTTTTATTTTGGTAAGTGTAATTCTTACGTGCTGCCATTTTGCCATTTTAAGGTAACATAATTTTTGAGAATAACTTTTACAATCAAGATAACAAGATAATACAATTTGATTAATAGTTAATAAATATTTATGCATGGTTGGTGAACAAGTTAAAATTTCGATTAGATATAAATCAGAGTTATGAATGCCTCTTAATTCTTTTTAATTTCTGCGAGTTTCAGTTGCAATACTACGGTAATATGAGTGACTATAGCGGATAAACATATCAGAATGAATCGATTAGATATGTCAAAGAGTCCCAATATTTGAACACGAAACTGTTTAAGGTGCAGACGTCCCAAGAACATTTCCATCTAAAAAAAGAATTCATGAATGCTTGTAAATTGAAAAGATAGAGAAACTCACCTGCATTACTAGTTCGCGGTGTTGCCAGATGAATTCGATTTCGAAACTCGAATTTCTGATAACTCGAGAACTCTCAATTGCCTTATCCACAGCGAGGGAGAGAATGATCACATCTATTATGTGCTTGACTACGAAGCCCCATAAAATTTTAGTCCATCCAATTTGTGACAAAATGAGTTTGTAACTAGTCACAGTTATGGCAAACATGTTAAACACAAAGGCGATGAAAATGGGAAGCTCGAATAGTCGATGGAATTTGGTAGCTGTACTCTGAATATCCTCGTATAGAGCTATGCACTTGTCCAGTTGCTTACTCGCTTTCTTTACTTTATCTCTGCGATTTGATTGCTCCAGATTTCTCATTTGGTCGGTAAATTCGTGTCGCACATAATTGTTAAACTCGGTGTAAAGAACATTTATGCTTAAGTAGCCAATAAAACTGATGTGCAACACAGCGTTGGTTGCAACATTCGCATTGATGAAACTGAGAAGGTAGAGGCATTTATAGAAGTTGGGCTTGTCCAGAAAAAAAACGGAAGTTCCGCAAACTTCATAGAAAGTGCATGCTAACATGTTCAGCAATAGAAACAGTTCGAATTCACCTCCAAAGCCGGAGTTTGCTCTATTGGATAGAGTGCGAACTCTCCAAAATAGTTTTAGAAACGCATTGACAGTGGAAAGTATTTTATTTTCCTCCCGAATTTGTTTCCAAATAATGATAAAAACGCAGACAAGGATGGAAAATAGACGACAATAACTAATTATCACCTCAAATCGTTTTCCAATTTTACTGATAAAGACAAGATAGCCATAGGCAAAAATACAAGAAAACAAGACTCTTGAAAAGATGCCACACCATTTTAACCAGAAGCGGTCATAGGTCACAAGCAAACCGTAGCCAACGCCATCCTTTCTACGCACTCCGAATCCAATCAGTCCCAAGTAACTTAAAACGCAAAAATAGACCTTCAGGATTATCCCGGAGACCTTTGAGATGGTCTGCGAACTTAAGATGTCGAACATGACCGGATGTATTGATGGACGAAAACTTATTGCTCACCATTAACGGGTCATAACCATTTATTGGGTTCACTTAGCTAATGGTTGCTAACACTTTTCATTTAGATAAGAAATGCGACGTTATCTTGACAGTAATATGATGAAGTTTTAAATTTAATGCAACCTAAAGAAGCGAAGTAGGGGGACAAGTTCTTAGGATAGATATAGGATCTATTAGAAAAACTGTTTTAAATGAAATGAAGTCGCAACCGTTTAAACTTTAATGCTGACTGAGTTAGCCATTGAAAAAATAATTCGAATTTGTCCCCCATTCGGTTTTCATATTTTAAATTCCTTTCGGATATCTCGCTCAATTTGCTCAGTACATAAGCACTTTAGCGCCCCCACTGGCCCACTTTGCCTTTGAGTGCAAAACGTTTCTAGGCATAACTTCGCCGTTTTTATTCCAAATTTTTGGTAGAATGCAATTTAGGGACAAATAATACTGCGATACGTTTAATAGACCGATTCAAAACCTATTTATTCTTTTACAGACCATAATAGTTATAGGAATATCGGCTATTCAGCTGTGCTGGCGATGATATCGTTTTGGGGGACCATTAATGCTACTATACCATATCGCTTTAATTTATCTCAGCGCAAATGAAAAGGCCGTAAGGACCGTCGTAAGCGTTGTAGCAAAATGAAAAGATCTTTTGCACACTTCTGACAAAATGAATATACCCTATTTGCAAGGGTATAAATATTAAATATGTTGCTTTTTATTACAATTAATTTATTTCTCCGAGCTTAAGCTGCAATATGAGAGTGATATGAGTTATTATACCGGATACACAAATCAAAATGAATCGATTGGATATATCGAAGAGTCCCAATATTTGAACACGAAACTGTTTTAGGTGCAGACGTCCCAAGAACATTTCCATCTAAAAAAAAGAATTCATGAATGCTTGTAAATTGAAAAGATAGAGAAACTCACCTCCATTACTAGTTCGCGGTGTTGCCAGATGAATTCGATTTCGAAACTCGAATTACGGATAACTCGAGAACTCTCAATTGCCTTATCCACAGCGAACGAAAGAATTATCACATCTAGGATGTACTTAACTACCAAACCCCACAAAATATTATTCCACCAAAATGGTCGTAAAATGAGATTGGTACTAATCAGAGCGATGGCACTCATAACATGCGCCAAGGCAAAGAATAGAGGCAACTCGAAAAGTCGATGGAATTTATTAGCTGTACTCTGAATATCCTCGTATAGAGCTATGCACTTGTGCAGTCGCTTACTCGCTTTCTTAACCTTGTCACTGCGGTTTGATTGCTCCAGATTTCTCATTTGGTCGGTAAATTCGTATCGTACATAATTATTAAACTCGGTGTAAAGAACATTTACACTTAGATAGCCGATTAAACAGATATGTGTAATCACGTTGCTTGCTACGTTGATGTAGATGCAAGAAACTGTGAACATACTTTCGATAAATTTATTTTTATCCAGAAAAAATACGCAATTGCAGAATACTTCATAGATTAAGCATACTGACATGCTGACTAATAGAAACAGCTCAAATTCACCTCCAAAGCCAGAGTTTGATCTCTTCGAAAGGGTTCGAACTCTCCAAAATAGTTTCAGAAACGCATTAACAGTGGAAAGTATCTTATTTTGATCAAAGATTTGTTTCCACGCTATGCTTATGATGCAGGTAATGGTAGCGACAATTCGAATGTAAATAAACATCAGCTCGTAAAGGTTTTCAATATTAATTATGAAGTAAATGTAACCGTATACAAAAACACCAATCCACAAAGCTCTTAAAAAGATGCCCCACCATTTTAACCAGAAGCGGTCATAGGTCACAAGCAAACCGTAGCCAACGCCATCCTTTCTACGCACTCCGAATCCAATCAGTCCCAAGTAACTCAAAAGGTAGAAATAGACCTTCACGATTATTCCGGAGACTTTTGAGATGGTCTGCGAAGTCAAGATGTCAAACATGACCGGATGTATTGATGGACGAAAACTTATTGCTCACCATTAAGTGGTTATTACCATTTATTGGGTTCATTTAGCTAATGGTTGCTAACACTTTTCATTTGGATACAAAATGTGACGTTATCTTGATATATATAATTAATATAACGATGTTTTAAATTAATTTTAACCTTATCTTAGATTAAGGACACATCATTTAATTGCATTTTGACCCATCTGCAATCGAAATCTATTAACAATGCGTGTATTTAAATTGGGTGCTAAGCAAAAATGCAAAAAATTAATGAAATTTTTAATTGAACTATTAGCAAGGTACAGAAACTAAATTAAAATATTATTTTGTACAAAATCAAAATTTATAAAAAAAAAATATAAACATTAAATTTGCTGTAATTTTTGTTTCTATTTACTGATGATGTTTTTATAAATGTTATATAGGCCTGTATCATAAAAGAATATAAAAATATTAGCATAAATCAATCATTTTGAATTTATCGCGCAAACATAGGAAACATCGATGGAGTCAAACATGGATGTTTTGCTAGCTCTAGAAAACAAGCTCGCGGAATTTATCTAGTTCTTATCTTCGTAAACAAATGATTTCTTTTTACTCGTTTGAAGCCGAAATGCAAAAAACAAAAAAACAACTCGTAACTGCAGTCAATCGGCTATTCACACAGATACAAGGCGAGCGGTTGCCGAAGTTATGCCTGCAAGCGTAAAAATTATATAAGCTTATCTTTCACTCGCCCTTAATTCTGCCAGATCATCTTATCTTTGTTTTTCACTTTCGCACTCACGCCTGGTGAACTACGCACGAGCATGCATGAGTGCGAAAGAGACAAAATAGAGCTTAACTCATTTGTATGTATGTATGTATGTATGTGTGCTCAAGTTTCCTGTTTGATCTTCTTTCGCTTATTGTCCTCTCTTCATTAGTTTCTTTTGGGCTGTTGAAATCGGATGCATAATTGTTGCGCAATATTTTCTTAAAATTTACTGTATGTAAATATCGGCTAATGTTCACTAGATCGGCTTAAAAGTTTCGTGAGTTTTATTTTGTAATTTTTCGGTCGTGTATATGCACATTCATATGTAAATAAAAATATGTAGTTTATTTTTGCAATCGTTTTTGTGTTTAACATACATATGTACATACATATACATATGTATGTATGTATGTGTCGAAAATTCAGAATAGCGCATTTTAGGCGGGAGCACCCTTTTTTTTATGTGTTGTGAAATGTGTTGCTGAGAGTAAAAGAGATAGAATTCTGCTAGCTTCGACGAGAAAAAAGTGCGTGTGTGAGTGAAAGAGATGGCCGGCTTCAAGTTTGCGTCAGCATAGACGTTGGCGTCGGCGTAGACGTTGACGTCTGCAAATGCAGTTCCGTTATAATGAATGAAAGAGAGACCGAAAAAACTCATTACGGCAATTGGTAAGGTAAGTCGTAATCACTTGATAACTGTTCATGCTAACAAGGAATAACAAAGAGCAAATGTAAGAATGTTTTCATTCTTTGCTTTACATACATATGTACATACATATGTATGTATGTTCTTATATGCATTATAGCTCACCTCAATTATATGATTTGAACAAAAAACATACATATGTATGCATGTATGTATATGTAAGATTATGTATTTACATATATTTATGTTTATATATATATGTATATATATATATATATATGTATATATATACATATATGTATATATATATATGTATATGTATATATGTATATATATATATATATGTATATATATATATATATATGTATATACATATATATATATATATATGTATATATATATATGTGTACATATGTATGTGTGTATATATGTAATATTTATAAAATATAAAATTGTTTGCGCTTTATTAATCACGTAAATAAATGTATGTGCATATTGCATACATACATATATTCTAAAAGAAATAAAATTAAAAAACCCTCTGGTAAATTACAACTAGCCACTCTGGTCCCGTCAAAAATTAAAAATTTCACTCAATTAAATAACCACATAATTTAAAAAATGTCTGCAAAATAATACTCCACTCGGGCTCGTCCGGGATTTGAACCCGGGACCTCCCGCACCCTAAGCGGAAATCATACCCCTAGACCAACGAGCCAGTTAGCGTATAAGGGACCAAAAGCTATTTTATATGAAGGAGCTTTTGAGTTTGGGATGCTTCCCAGTATTTGAAGCTGATTGTTCCCAGTATTATTTTTTTAAGCGTTTTGGTTTTGTTATTTGCTGTGAGGCAACAGGTGTCAACATTTCAAAATGAAATTATTGCTATATTAAATATTTGTTTTATACAAATATTAGATAATCCAAGCCACTTGTATTCCTCTGGCTGATGTTTAGTCATGCCTTAGAAACACTTGCCCATAAAAAGAAAACCCTCTGGAATACCTAAAAAGGGATCAACGCATGAGATGACGTGATTGGAAGTTCAGTTATCTCATCCAATAGTAAATCAATTAGAATACTGTAGTAAGTTGCAATGAAATTAAATTGTGGATAAACAGTTTTTGCTTTCCAAGAAACTACACAAAAGCCAACAAAACAGAAATTAATACGCAACTAAAGCGATTCTTGAGTCCATTTTACCTAATCGAGAAAAATCAGCTATAAATCGGTGGCGGATCAACAATATTTTGTGTGCTGTAATAAATAATAATATTTGTTTTACTTTAATATGTATCTATTTTTTGTTAAAAATTTACCATTCAAAGTGGAATAAAATTGACAAATTCGTGGAAAAATCGACTTGGAATAAAAAAAGTTCTTTAGAATAATTAAAATTAAAAGTATTGGATCAAAAATAGACAAAAATTGGTGTTTGCATTTTTAAAAATATATTTTTGAGCTAAATGTTATTGATTTTGATAGACAAAAAGGCATAAAAAATACAAATGTTTTTTTTTTTAGAAAAACAACATAAATTGTTAAACAAAAAAAAAAAAAGTTTAAAAATTTATTAGCATTTTGGAATATTTGGAAAAAAGTTATGAAAATTAAAAGACACCTTATAGGACTAATTGCTTAAAATTTAAATGAACTAACCTAATTTTAATATTTTTTTTAAAAACTGGTTTTAAAGGTGTATTGGAAATTATCTTCCTAACAGTTAATTAAAATTTGTAAATTTTTAAAATTTTATATACATTTCGACGTGATAAGCGGGTTTCCCTTAGCTACAGAATTTAGGATGATTTTGTTTTGGATTCTCAAAACAATAGAAAATACTATTACCACCAAGTTGTGTTTGTGAATTTACCTTTATCGGGGCTGCTGGGCTTTGTTGGACTGAATCCGTCACTGACTTGAATGAGTTACTTTTGGTTCCATGCTGTCTGCTGCATCAGAAGCCAACTGCCAGCAGCAGCCAGCAGCTGAGCAAAAAGATGTATCTTTCCATAAATGTCAGGCTAACGTTCCCTTGGGATGTGCACACAAGATTCAGATGGTCAGAGAGAAGAGGAGCAGTGGAAGCAAACAAACCCTTTTCTTCCTATTTGAAAATGCAGAAATGCATTTGCTGTTATGGACATTTTCCCGAGAACTTTGGGACGAGACTTGACTGCTTGACTTGGCCAGACTTGGAGTGACATCTCTCAGATTGCTGTTGGTTGTGGGACAACAACATCTTGTTTCCAGAATAATTAAAAGCCTCGTTTTCATTATGTAATGAAGGTTCTTTCAATTGAACTCAAACAAAGATACATTTGTTGTATCTGAAAGCCATGGGTGAATTGTTTTGACTTTCCGTTAAGCATTCAAATCGCCTGCCTTCCATTCCCTTCCTGCATTTCACTTACTCTGCATAATTGCATTCGCTACTTGGGAAGCAAATTCGACAAAATGTTGACGAAACCAAAAACGAAACAGAAACAAAAAACGTTGGCAAAATTAGTGAAAATTACAGGCCGCTGTTTAACTTTTCCATCACGATTTTCAACTTCATTGGGCCAAACCGATCGATACAAATTTTTTGTGGTGGTGGTGCAGTTGTTTTTTTCTCTTCTCCATCTGTCCCTGACCCTCTCGACAAACATTTGGTGGGCGCTTTTCTTTCAACTTGAAATTACTAAGCAATCCATTTTATTTGATTAGCTTTTTTTCTTCTTGTTTTTTGTTTGCTTGTCGCTGAATTGGAAATTACTTAATTCGTTTGATTGAAAAAATTGGTAGAAAGAAAGAAAGCAACCGATGGGATCAAGTGGGGGTTAATGTTAAGCCAAATGCTTAGCAGGTGAGTGGGAGATCAATGAACTTTCTATAAGATCTTGCATAAGAGATCTAGTTCAGAATGCAAATTAGTTCTCATTGAAATTGACCGACTATAATCATGTCTGCAAATGAGATCACTTCAATTGGCAAGAGATCATTACCATGTGGGCTTGCCAATATGCAATTACAATCTAGTTGAGAGGCTAATTTACCACAATGCAATCGATGCATTAGAATTCACATGTGAGCCGAACAAATGAAGCAATCATCGACAGAAATGTATTGAACTCATTTCTAAGTTTCATTTGAATTTTCTCAAACTACAATTGGACCTAATTGATGTGGTTCGGAGTGGTCCAAGTGTTATCGATAATTATAATCAACTGCTAACTAGACTTCTCCGAATTTCCTAAGCAAGTAAGATACTAAATGCTCTAAAATTAGAACTTAATTGTCTCTCATGTTTCAACAAGAGAATACATATTTTTTAAAACTCATTTTCTGTGGCTAGTTCCAAAGCCATTTGCCTTCTTACCTTGACCCTGCAGCCTGTATATCGCAATTTTTGTGGCCCATTTCAGAAGGTGATGTAACTTGCATATTGATTATTAAAAGAAAAGTGTTTGCCGTTTAATTATATAGATTTCCCAACTCATCGAAAGCCAATCTGAGTAAATGGACTTAAATCGCTCCAGATTTCTGTGAAATTTGAGAAAATATCGTTTTATATGATAAACAAAACTAGTCACTTTTGCCTTTATTTTATTAATATTGGATCAACAAGCGTGTTGTTGGCAAATTCAAATTGAGCTACAAATGCATTTTATTTTTTAAGGAGCGAAAAGAAGCATAAAACATTATTAGCATAATAAACTAGACACTTTTGTTAATAACTTACCAGTTTGTTACGTGCTTTAGAAATACTCAACGGAACACAATTATTGTTGTTAGATTTGTCTCATAAATACAATTAGCAACAATATTGGACAATAACAACAATAGAAACATTTACGTAGTTTTGATTTTAGAACTACATTATATATACCTTGATTTTTATTTTCAATATTTAAGATATTTAATTCAATGAAACTATTTGATTAATTAAACTATTATTTTGATCAATTGCAAAAGGTGTAAAATTGTCGCATGTTTTTTTACAATCGAAAGCTGTTACACTTAAGAATTTTTTAAGAGTTGCCACCCATATGAAAATTTTTTTTTCGCTTTTGTGTTAACTATTTGTGAATAAATAATAACATCTTTTCATATAACAAATTTAACCATGAATATTTTGTACTTTATGCCACCTATTTCGGAACTATTATGGACTATTATGCAGTAGCTACAAATTTAGAAGACTCCCCCTTAATAGAGCTGGGAATCCATCGATGGTCTCCCTCCTCGATGGTTTTTTCAGCGATGGGGGAAACAAATCGATAGTAACGATGGTTCAATATTTTCCCATCGATGGATGGAACCATCAATGGTTAAAAGGGTTATTCGAATTATTATTCAAATAAAATACAAAACGGTTATTTATGTGACCACGTACAAATCAAGTTCGATGGATCGCCATCGAAAAATTTCCATCGATCTGTCGCACTTTTTAATTTCCATCGATACTATCGATTGAACCATCGATGGATTTCTCAGCTCTACCCCTTAAAGTTTGGATGACGTTTTTGTATAGATGAAATTGCTATCGGTCGATTTGAACCGGGGATAACATTCATATCTTCGGTCTTTGGATTGGATATTATTATTTTTATATTTTACAAATGTTTATTTATGATTCTATCAATTAAAGGTGCACAATTTTGTCACCTGTTTTAAGGGCTATGTCATCATATTCAGATTCTATAATATAGTTTCTTAGTTGTTTTTCCAATGAATTTACATGCATAGAAGGGAACTACATTAAAAATCTATTATACGAATCGCCGAAGACAAAAATGGTAACCCTTTTAAACGGTCTTATTAGGCATCGTACAAGCATAAAAACTGTGTCATCCTGTAGGTATTGTCCGTTTCATGTGTTAGCTATAGAAAAAAGGATACCATCGGAATAATCAGTCAGTATGAAAATTGGTATTACATTAGAATATTGTTTTGCTTGGAGCGTCTTGCAGAATTCCATTAGGTGCTTTGCCAGTATTATGTTTCTTGCTAAGATAGAAAATGTAGAATCGAATAATCGATAATTCTTATCCCAATCATGTGGCATACGAAAGTAGGAGTCTAGATACTTTATCTTGGCAAGGCCACATTTAAGACTTCAAATGGCATTGGTATCCATAGTGCGGTTACCGAAACTAACTAAAGTGTACGATGTACTCGCTGGTGAGTTTTAAAGCTATGCTTAAAGTCTGTTATATTAACTTCAACAAGAGCCATAAGTTTGTGTAGAGAATATTATATAACTTTCATTGATCAGTGTATCTTTGATAAACTAAAAGTCATAAATTGTAATGAAATACCACGTAAAAAGCAGCAACATATGAAACAGTAAATCTTTGAAAAGGTTTAAATTCTTCTGCTTTGGTGTTTTCTTTTAGTGTGTGCAGTTTTCTTAACAAGCGCCAAAAACAAAATCACCGCAAATTAGAACAAACCCATCACGATCGATTACATTAAATAACGCCAAGATTCCTGACCCCACCCCACCTCCCGCCCTCTGATAGCATGTTGGCCATCTTTCGTTCTTTTTTTGCCACAAGATTCTAACAAACAGCGACAACATCAAAGGCAGGCAGAAGGCACACACAGAGGAGAGAGAGAGGCAGAGCCACGACCCACTTGGCCAGCTTCATTGAGGCATAATGTTCGAACTGGGACTGAGACTGGGATTGGGATTGGGGATCTCTTCTTTGGGTATCTGTTATAACGGCCACGAAAATTGAACGCGCAGTCTTTAAAAACAATGCCAATGGTGGCAGAAAGCGTCGACTTTTGGTCTTCTTTTCTTGCCTCCGGTTTCGTGTTTGTTTGCTGCGCTTGTTGAAAAGGGAAAATTGTTTCGTTTTCGCTTCTGCCTTTTCGCGCTGCTTCTTTCCACCACCTCCTCCTCCTCCTTCTTCGCCTCCTCTGGCATATCTCTCTCAAGGGGATATTATGTTTTGGTGGCTGTTAACATAAATTTATACTGCCTTTAAACTAATTGACGATGACAACTTCTGTGCAACTGTGCAACGGCAGCAGCAACACAAAATCTTCGTTGCTTGGCATACTTTTCTAGTTGCAGAAGTTGTTGCCGTTGTTGCATTTTGTTGGGCTGGTCGCCAGAAATGCTTTTTTTCTTTTCTTTTTTTTTTTTTTTTTGTAGGCCTTGGGATTTACGAGTGTCAACCGAACAAATAAAAATGTGTGGAAACAACTTTCCTATACCCTATACACAAGGAGTACAATCGAATCCATTGGAGTTGAACGCGCTTTATTTCGTGAAACGAAATTTTCCTCTATAGGATGAAATGATGTACATATAAAAGTCGCCAAAATGTATGTAATGGGGAAAGGGAAGCATTAGTGACCCTGTAAGTTATACATGTATTCTTGATCGGCATAAAAAGCCGAGTCGATTAAGACATGTCTGTCTGTCCGTCTGTATGAACACCAAGATCTCGGAAACTACAAAAGCTAGAGATATCATTCTTGGAATGTACATTCGTGCAGTCTAAACGCTTATGAAGTTTATTTTAATTTTTTACCAAGCACCTTGTGTCCCAAAAAACCATTAAAAAATTATATTTATCGTATCGTACTTTAGGCACACTAATACATGTTACGAATATCTATCATTCCGCTCAATTTCATAATAATCGGAATAAAAATGGTCAAATTATGCGTAGAAACCTTTTGCACTCGAAGCGACACATGCAGAGTTGGCCGGTGGGGGCGCTAAAGTGCTCATTTGGTGGTCAGAGTGAGCGAGATAGCATGACCTTACAGATGTAAAGTAGTTTTTTTTCTCAGCTCAGCTTTGAAGTTCAAACAGTCACGATTTCATTTCATATTAACTTGTTTTACTGCACAATTTCGAATTTATAACAATTTTTCCAATAGATTTCTTATATCTATAGGATTAACATGCCTTTAAGGATAGCGTATTTGAATTTACGCCCTTACTTCGCTTCTATAGATTGCATTAAATTTAAAACTCCATCATATTACTGTCAAGATAACGTCGCATTTCTTATCTAAATGAAATGTGTTAGCAACCATTAGCTAAGTGAACCCAATAAATGGTTATGACCCGTTAATAGTGACCACTTTAGAGCGAGCAACGAGGTTTAGTCCATCAATATATCCGGCCATGTTTGAAATCTTAAGTTCGGAGACCATCTCAGGGATTTCCGGGATAATCTTGAAAGTCTATTTTTGCGTTTTGAGTTACTTGGGCCTGATTGGATTCGGAGTGCATAGAAAGGATGGCGTTGGCTACGGTTTGCTTGTGACCTATGACCGCTTCTGGTTAAAATGGTGTGGCATCTTTTCAAGAGCTTTGTGGATTTGTGCTTTTGTATACAGTTACATTCACATCATAATTAATATTGACAACCGTTACGAGCTGATGTTTATTTATATTCGAATTGTCGCTACCTTTACCTGCATTACAAGCCTTGCGTGGAAACAAATCTTTGATGAAAATAAGATACTTTCCACTGTTAATGCGTTTCTGAAACTATTTTGGAGAGTTCGAACCCTTTCGAAGAGAGCAAACTCTGGCTTTGGAGGTGAATTTGAGCTGTTTCTATTAGTCAGCATGTCAGTATGCTTAATCTATGAAGTATTCTGCAATTGCTTATTTTTTCTGGATAAAAATAACTTAATCGATAGTGCGTTCATAATTTGTGGCATCTATATGAACGTAGCAAGCAACGTGATTACACATATCTGTTTAATCGGCTATCTAAGTGTAAATGTTCTTTACACCGAGTTTAATAATTATGTACGATACGAATTTACCGACCAAATGAGAAATCTGGAGCAATCAAACCGCAGTGACAAGGTTAAGAAAGCGAGTAAGCGACTGGGCAAGTGCATTGCTCTATACGAGGATATTCAGAGTACAGCTAATAAATTCCATCGACTTTTCGAGTTGCCTCTATTCTTTGCCTTGGCGCATGTTATGAGTGCCATCGCTCTGATTAGTACCAATCTCATTTTACGACCATTTTGGTGGAATAATATTTTGTGGGGTTTGGTAGTTAAGTACATCCTAGATGTGATCATTCTTTCGTTCGCTGTGGATAAGGCAATTGAGAGTTCTCGAGTTATCCGTAATTCGAGTTTCGAAATCGAATTCATCTGGCAACACCGCGAACTAGTAATGGAGGTGAGTTTCTCTATCTTTTCAATTTACAAGCTTTCATGAATTCTTTTTTTTAGATGGAAATGTTCTTGGGACGTCTGCACCTAAAACAGTTTCGTGTTCAAATATTGGGTCTCTTCGATATATCCAATCGATTCATTTTGATTTGTGTATCCGGTATAATAACTCATATCACTCTCATATTGCAGCTTAAACTCGGAGAAATAAATTAATTGTAATAAAAAGCAACAGTTTAAATGTTTTTTTAACGGTCAAATAATAGGAATATGTTTTGAATCGGTGTATTTAACATATAGCAGTATTAGTTATCACTAAATTGCATTGTACTAAAAATCGGAATAAAAACGGCCATGTTATGCCTAGAAACCTTTTGCACACAAAGGCAAAGTGGGCCGGTGGGGGCGCTAAAGTGCCCGTGTGCTCATAAAAGTGAGCAAGATACTTAGCATGTGTTAGCCATTGCGGCATGCGAAAGAAGTTTAATACATACATATATGAATTATTTTTTCACTTTTAATTAAAGTCGATTTTATTATAAACGTCATTTTTTTTAAGTCGATGAACATCATAACTTAAATTTTACTGGACCGATCCTTTTATTCATAAAAGTTAGCAGATAATAACAAAAAAAAAAAAAAAAAAAAAAAAAAAAAAAAAATTTTACCGAATCGTTATAAAAAATTTGAAGTGTTTATAAAGCGTGTATAAATGTGTTGGATTAAAATATATTATTGTCCATGCCACTTATATGAGGACAAATTGTAAATACAAATTTCTAAAAATTATAAAATTTTATTTTTCTTGAAAGAATTAAAAATAAACATCGTTTTCACATCCATTTCACTGCTTTTGATTTGTGTGATTTGTTATCTGCTTTAACTTAGACTTTTAAGGTTTTGTGATCATAATCCAAAATCAAGTAAATCTGTTCTTATTTTAAGAGGCTTACCTTTATTTAGTTAGTAGTTAATTCGAAGAGAATTCTGAACACAGAGTTTGTGTTTTTCGCTAAGAAAGATATCTAAGGACTTAAATCGAATTGTTGAAAATATTTCATTGGGTTAGAATAAAAAACCAACAAAAACCTTACTACTTATTTCAATTCAGTTTTGCTTTGTTAAATATCACTAAACGAATCCTTAGCACCGTAACAAATGCTTTTCCAAAGGACAACGTATTTTTGTTAAAATAAATTAACTTCAGATTTTAAGAATATTTACTTTAATTTAGTTTTATTTCAATTCCCCAGACCCTGATCTCCCAAATGTGTCTCATTTGCTCTCAATAAACAATTGAACCACTTGACACAATCTTTAAAAAACAGTTTGTTTTTTATTAGGGAACACTTTCAACTCTGATTATAGATAAATCCTATTTGACTTGCCATGTATACGCTGCAAGTTTGGCTCTAACTGATGGATTTTACACAGACCATTGACAAGTAGACTTCGATTCACATCATGGAGTGGAAAATTGCATTGGGTTTTCCATTTTCATAAACGTGTACGATCATTAATTGTCATTAGTGAAATTAAAAGCTGTCTGTCTTGGAGCAAAAGGAAGGAAAGTTTTTCCACCAAGATCAAGATAACAGCGCATTGATGAAGGCGGTGGAAATGTTGGCAAAGTGGTGGAACTTCTGCTGTGTGTGTGTGTGTGGAAGAACAAATAAACAATTGGTAATTGTAATTCGAATTTCAGTTAGCTGGCTAGAGAGACATGGAGACCTGGTGACATAGATTTTTGTGTTTGCTCTTTTCTTGTGTGGAAACCGAAAGTCACACAGCAAAGCAAAGCAAACCGAAACTGAACTAAAGACTGCGATAATCATCTGGGGGATCCTTGGCTGGGCCTTCCTCTCTTGCGCCAGCTGGTCGTGTGAAACATAAATGTGAGCCCAAAATTGATTTTTAAATGCTCCTGGGGACCTCGTTGGCTGGCAACACAGCACAGCACAGTACAGAATTAACCTAAGCTCAACCCTCTGGGAATTCGAATGGGAATAAATAGGAGGAGAATCTCTTCTTGCCTTATAACGCAGCCAGTTTTCGTCGTTTTGGTAGCAAAATCAGTATTTCTTTCTATTTAAGGTTATAACAATTTGTTCGCCTCACGTTTCTATTTTTTTAGTTGCACATATTTGGCTAGGATAAAAGAATGGTGAAAAAAAAAAAAAGAAAATACAAGCAGGAGCGACAGAGAGAGAGAGAGAGAGGCTGAGATCTTTCTCAGACGCCCACAAAGAAAGGCGAAGGCGTTGCCGATACAAATTCCCAGTTGGTTTGATAAGCAAAAGAAACCAAAAAAAAAAAAAAAAAAACACGTATAAGAAACATTGCATAAACATTGCTCGGGACAATGGGCCACCTAAATGAAAATGAACTGATCGTAAATTGTGCGGTAGTTGGGGCAAAAAAGAGAATAAAAAGGTCCTCAACTTTGGTTTTCGGCATCTTACCGGTTCGGGATGTGTATGTGGGGGAAACTGTGAAGTCATAAATTTGTCCACTGATGCCGCTGATTTTGTATATACTCTATAACAAATGAGCATATGAATTGTTTGGTTTACTTTAGCTATTAATCAAATGGACTCGCATGGAATCGATCATTTGAGCGGCTTAAAGAAGATTTCCATAAAAATTCTTATATGTCTGACCATCGACTACTGACTGTTGTAAGGGCATTTAATATTCAGCATGGTTTTCTGTCTTTTCCTGTTACTTTGCTTAACGGAGACACGCAGCTTAATGGAAGAGAGCACACGCCCCAAGGGAGTTGAAGATGTTCAAGATCATCTGCATGATTATGAGTTTGTATTGTGTCCCAAGTATGGGATTGAAAATAAACCATGATATTGCAGGAAGGATTTTCAATTCAATGATCGTTTCGATACAAAATGATTTGATTATTTTATTATAATAGCAAAATCTTCATACAAATAAATTTCTAAATACATATTGTATTTTTTAAATTATTTTAAGACTTGAGATGGTTTCATTTGGTTTATACTTTTATTGAAAAAAAAGTGTTACAAATTTCTCAGCTTTTTACCATAATTTGATAGACCCTAATGGACTTTGTGTTTGTTACATAGTCTGGACACTGTATTGAGACACAGTTTTTGTAATGCACTCATGAGTTGTATCTAATAAAAAGTATCGGGTACGTAAAAGAATCTAGACTAAAGTATCGAGCTACTCGTGGTTTTGGCTTTCCCGCTTTTAGGTTTTTTAAAAGATTCGCTGTAAAAAACAATTTTTTTTAGTTTACCAATAAAACAACAAATAAAAAACGGAAAAAAATTCTATGACATCTTCTAGAAAGAAAGAAAACTTTAAGGCTATCGGATCAATAGCTTTCGAGAAATCGTGTGTACAGATTTGAAAAACGCAGTTTGTAGCAAAAAATGGTTCCGTGCCACAAAACAAGTTTTACAAATTCAACTCTATCTCGGAAAATATTTCTCGCTTGTGCTTCAAATATAGTTTTATATATGTATATATGAAAAAACCACAAACAAGCAATTTCTGAATCTTCTACTTGTTTGTTCTACATGTTTTTTTAAGGAGAAATCGATGCATTGAACATCTGACAAAAACATTGATATTTAAAAAAATTGACAACATTGATGTAAAGTTCCATTAGAACAATCTTGGTCTTAAGAATTTCTGGGTGACTTTCTAGGCGAGACTGGCTATGACCAGAATTTTAAATGGTGACCTTAATATATAGCATCTCACAGTATAAAAACAGGTGTACAAATTTCGTGTTCAAAAACTTCTTAAAAAAACCTACTGTACGAATATTTGTGGTCACATAAGCATAAGGGTAATAGAAATAAATTAAAAGATTTTTTAAATTTAATCAAAGAATTGTTCGATAAAATTTCATAACCATTTTTTGTAAGAGAAGTAGGTTAAAAGGGAAATATCTAAGCTTTTGTCGCAGTTCCTAAAAGTAATTATGTTCTTGATTCATTATGAACTTAAAAAATTTAAGACTTCATCATATTAATGTCAAGATAATGTCGCAACGCTTATCGAAATCGACCATTAGCTAAGTGAACCCAACTTTGTAATATTAATAAATGGTTTTGACCACTTTAGAGTGAGCAACGAGGTTTAGTCCATCAATATATCCGGTCATGTTTGACATCTTAAGTTCGGAGACCATCTCAAGGATCTCCGGGAAAATCCTAAAGGTCTATTTCTACTTTCTAAGTTACTTGGGACTGATTGGATTCGGTGTGCGTAGAAAAGATGGAGTTGGCTATGGTTTGCTCGTGACCTATGACCGCTTCTGGTTAAAATGGTGGGGCATCTTTTTAAGAGTTTCGATGAGTTGTAGTTTTGTCTACGGCTACATTGACCAGATAAGTAGGTCTGAAAGCCACTTACAGATGAAATTGAGCCTGATTCGACTGATATCCATTGTTGTCTGCACCACTATCATGATTTGGAAACAAATTCGGGAGGAAAATAAAATACTTTCCACGTTCAATGCGTTTCTGAAACTATTTTGGAGAGTTCGAACCCTTTCCAAAAGAGCAAACTCTGGCTTTGGAGGAGAGTTTGAACTGTTTCTATTGCTTATAATGACGACATGCGTAATTTTTGTGTTGTGCGGCAATTTAGTATACTTGTTGGGTGATTGGAAGATTGTCGAATACTCTTTCGTAATGTCTGCCACATATGTGAGTGTGGCAACCAACTCGATTTTGCACATCTGTTTTATTGGCTATCTAAGTGTAAGTGTTCTTTACACCGAGTTTAACAATTATGTGCGATACGAATTTACCGACCAAATGAGAAATCTAGAGGAATCAAATCGCAGTGACAAAGTTAAGAAAGCGAGTAAGCGACTGGACAAGTGCATAGCTCTATACGAGGATATTCAGAGTACAGCTACCAAATTCCATAGACTATTCGAGTTGCCCATTTTCATCGCCTTTGCGTTTAACATGTTTGCCATAACTGTGACTAGTTACAAACTCATTTTGTCACCAATTGGATGGCCTACAATTTTATGGGGATTTGTAGCCAAACATACCATAGATGTGATAATTCTTTCATTCGCTGTGGATAAGGCAATTGAGAGCTCCCGAGCTATCCGGAATTCGAGTTTCGAAATCGAATTCATCTGGCAACACCGCGAACTAGTAATGACGGTGAGTTTCTCTATCTTTTCAATTAACTAGAATCTATGAATCCTTTTTCTTAGATGGAAATGTTCTTGGGACGTCTGCACCTAAAACAGTTTCGTGTTCAAATATTGGGACTCTTCGATATATCCAATCGATTTATTCTGATCTGTTTATCGGCTATAATCACCCATATCACCCTCTTGTTGCAGATAAAACTCGGAGAAAATAATACAAAATAAGGGGCCGATAAATTTTTGATTTAAATCTAACCAAAATGTTAAAATATTTACCGACTTTTGCTAATGCACAAAAATATCATCAATAGACATAATATCCTTTAATCTAATTGAATTATCTTGAATTGTTCTTTTCGTTATATATATAATGTGAAAATATATGTATCAATGGATGTCATTTGAAGTTTTTTAATATTTATTTTTGCGAACTTTGGATGTAAAACCGTTGGAACTTTGGATGTAAAACCGTTGGAAAATCCTCTGGCACGTCCCTCAATTGGTTGGCTCTGTTTAAAGTACTTTAATCTCATATCCAGCTCTATGTTTTGTTTTGTTTTAAAAACCGTTCGTAAGAAGTTTATGGACCCAACGATGTAATATTTTCGACAAGATTTGTGGGTTTCATTTTTTTATTCAGATTTTAGTTATTTTGGTCGAATCATTTAGAAGCACTCGTCAATGGATGGCAACCAGCCGCTGCAGTGATACCACACAGCCCAGGCACCCCAACCCTGCTGGCTCTGGACCTTCTGGGCACAACGGACGGAGTTGGTAATGTCATCGGTCAACAGGGCATTGCAGCTCAGGCCACACTCGTTGTAGGAGAAACGACCGTTGTCAGGCTGGCACCAGTACAGATCGTTGATCTGGAAGATTCCGTAGTCGTTGGAGTTATCGGAGTTGGCAGGACCCACCACCCAGGTGCGGAAGTCACTCTCGTATTGGGCAATGCACGTCCACTTGTCCAACTGATCGCGGGGCACACCCAAATCGGACATCTCGCGGGCCAAGGAGCAACGATCCAAGGTGCGTCCAGCCAGAGCTGGAGCGGCAATAGCAGCCAGAGCAATCAAAGTAAAGAACGCCTTCATGTTGGTTTTGTGAGTTCTTTGGCCTGTTGCCGCAGTATTTATAGGCCGAAAATATCTGAAGTACATACTTATTTAGGTATTCGTATTATAAGTACCTTCCATATGCGTGATCAATAACCATAATCTTAAGTATGTACCTAAGACTACTCCAAATTCCAGATAAACGACAGACTGAAAGTCGAAACAAATAAAAATCGTTATCATTTAAACAAACTTATTCAAATTCATTCATAATTTATCTATTGCTAAATCAGCATAGTTTTTACTGCAAGAAATATGAGTGGACAAATTTTTGAAAGATTCAATATAAATAGTGTTGGTAAAATACCGTTATCCGAAAGCTCAATTTCTTTCATTTATTTATTTTTTTTTTACAAACGGATTGGTTTTCATCGATTTAAAGACTGTGTGTAAACATTCGGCTTGCGTATATTTGTCAGCATCTGGCAACCCCATAGTCTTAGCGGTGAAAAGCTAGAGTTAGCTATTTATAGATTTTTTCATGCGAATACTTAATATTTGATTATCTTTATTCTGCAAATATCAATACAACGATATGAACTAAATCAGTTTATTTAAATGATAACGTTTCTTACTATGCCGTTGAGATTGTCGTTTATCTGTAATTTAAATATTTTTTCACACTTTTTAATTAAGATAGCGCCCGAGTGGTCTTAGGTACATGCACATGATCATCGACCACGCATATGGAAGGTACTTATAATACCAATAACTAAATACCACTGCTATAAAGCGGGGATCGGCACAAAGAGAGTGGAGAAAACGTATCATTGTATGCGTTCGCTTGCTTGTGTGCGTAAAGTTTACGCCGTAAACTTACTAAAAAGTGAACAAATTTCGACGTAATGAAGACAACAAGCGCACAACATGCTCAAAAAGAGTGCTTCGTGTTGACTTCGGCTGCATACGAACAGCAACCCGAACCTTGCTGTGTGAGCTGCCGAACAAAAGTACCGCTATGAGTGCCGATCCGATGAATAGCCGAGTCGAGACATGTCCGTTTGTAGGATCATCGAGATCTCGGAGACTATAAGAGCTAGAACTGCCAAATTTGTACTATTTTTTGTACTCAAAGCGGTGCAAGGGCGGATTTGGACGGTGGGGCGCTAAAGTGGCCCGGATTAGTTGAAATTCCATTATTTGTACTTGGGTTTTGTTGTAGTGACTTGTGTTTTATCAAGCAGAACAAGTTCTATTACTACTTATTTACTATTTTATATGTATTACGCATAAAAAGTTGTTAATAATTGTAGCACATTTTTTGTCCCAATTGTTTATATACATATGTATTTTTTTTTTTTTTTGTCAAAGACCAGTTTAGTTTTTTGGCGTAAAAATGGTTGCGAATAACCATCTGATGTCACACATAACGATTTTGTGATACATCTTTAGAATAAAATGTTAAAATAATTTTAAAAATTTCCAGTTTGGTCTAATTCGAAAAAAAAAACTCTTTATGCTTACTTTATTTGGAAAAATCGTTAAATTCATTATTATGCAGTAAGACGCGTTTAAATGAACCGATTACGGTTTATCCGTTTTAACCTAAGTGACTTAGCCCCACCGAAACCGATATCCATTCGAAACAAGGGAAACAGCTTTTAGCGCGAGCACTTTGGGAAACCATTAAAACCAAAAATAAAACATGATCCCACTAAGTCAATGTATTCGATGGAGTCCATAAATAACAATAAAATAAAAAATATATTTTAAATACTGTCAAAAAATTCCACTTTCTGGCAAACATATTTTCTGTTTTCTCATAATTCTTAGCCCAAAACTATGCCACAACGTTGAGAACTAGAAGCATTATAAACAAATTTTAATACGTTTATTTAAATGATAGCGCTTCGTATTTGTTTTGACTTTGAGTTTGTCGTTTATCTGCAATTTGAATATTTTTGTCAAACTTTTTAATTAAGATAGCTCCCGAGTAGTCTTAGGTACATACTTAAGATTATGGTTATTGACCACGCATATGGAAGGTACTTATAATACCAACACCTAAATAAGTAGGTGCTTGAGATATTTTCGGCCTATAAATACTGCGGCAGCAGGCCAAAGAACTCACAAAACCAACATGAAGGCGTTCTTTACTTTGATTGCTCTGGCTGCTATTGCCGCTCCAGCTCTGGCTGGACGCACCTTGGATCGTTGCTCCTTGGCCCGCGAGATGTCCGATTTGGGTGTGCCCCGCGATCAGTTGGACAAGTGGACGTGCATTGCCCAATACGAGAGTGACTTCCGCACCTGGGTGGTGGGTCCTGCCAACTCCGATAACTCCAACGACTACGGAATCTTCCAGATCAACGATCTGTACTGGTGCCAGCCTGACAACGGTCGTTTCTCCTACAACGAGTGTGGCCTGAGCTGCAATGCCCTGTTGACCGATGACATTACCAACTCCGTCCGTTGTGCCCAGAAGGTCCAGAGCCAGCAGGGTTGGGGTGCCTGGGCTGTGTGGTATCACTGCAGCGGCTGGTTGCCATCCATTGACGAGTGCTTCTAAATGATTCGACCAAAATAACTAAAATCTGAATAAAAAAATTAAACCCACAAATCTTGTCGAAAATATTACATCGTTGGGTCCATAAACTTCTTACGAACGGTTTTTAAAACAAAACAAAAAATACGACTTGATATGACATTATAGTACGTTAAACAGAACCAACCAATGGAGGGACGTGCCAGAGGTTTTTCCAACGGTTTTACCACCAAAGTTGACAAATGTAAATATTAGACAACTTTAAATGACATCCATTAATATATATATTTTCACATTACATAAAGAACAAACAGAACAATTCAAGATAATTCAATTAGATTAAAGGATATTATGTATGTCTATTGATATATTTGTGCATTAGCGAAAGTCGGTGAATATTTTAACATTTTGGTTAGATATAAATCAGAGATCTGGTCTGCCTCTTATTTTTTATTATTTTCTCCTAGTTTTATCTGCAATATGAGGGTGATATGGGTGATTATAGCCGATAAACAGATTAGAATGAATCGATTGGATATGTCAAAGAGTCCCAATATTTGAACACGAAACTGTTTAAGGTGCAGACGCCCCAAGAACATTTCGATCTAAAAAAGAATTCATGAATGCTTGTAAATTGAAAAGATAGAGAAACTCACCTGCATTACTAGTTCGCGGTGTTGCCAGATGAACTCGATTTCGAAACTCGAATTCCGGATAACTCGCGAACTCTCAATTGCCTTATCCACAGCGAGGGAGAGAATGATCACATCTATGGTGTGTTTGACTACAAAACCCCATAAGATATTAGTCCACGAAAATGGTTCTAAAATGAGTTTGCAACTAGTCACACTTATAACACACATGCTTAACACCAAAGCAAAGAAAAGAGGGACCTCAATGAGTCGATGGAATTTGGTAGCTGTACTCTGAATATCCTCGTATAGAGCTATGCACCTTTTCAGACGCTTATTCGCTTTCTTAACCTTATCACTGCGATTTGATTCCTCCAGATTTCTCATTTGGTCGGTAAATTCGTATCTCACATAATTGTTAAACTCGGTGTAAAGAACATTTACACTTAGATAGCCAATAAAACAGATGCGCAAAACCGCGTTGGTTGCCACGCTCGCATAGATGAAAAAGAGAAGGTATGCACATTCCAAGACGTTTGCCTTTTCCGAGAAAAAGACAAAAAATCCGCATACGTCATAGACAGCGCATACTGACATGATAGACAAAAGAAACAGTTCAAATTCGCCTCCAAAGCCAGAATTTACTCGGGTCGATAAGACTCGAACTCTCCAGAATAGTTTCAGAAACGCATTGAACGTGGAAAGTATTTTATTTTCCTCCCAAATTTGTTTCCAAATAATATTAGTGATGCAGACAACAATGGTGATCAGTCGACACGATCTTAATTTCACTTCGAAGGGATTTTCAAGATGAATTATGAAGTTAATATAGCCGTAGACAAAACCACAACTCAGCAAAACTTTTGCAAAGATGCCACACCATTTTAACCAGAAGCGGTCATAGGTCACAAGCAAACCATAGCCAGCGCCATCTTTTCTCCGCACTCCGAATCCAATCAGTCCCATGTAACTCAGAAAGTAGAAATAGACCTCCAGGATTTTCCCGGAGACCTTTGAGATTGTCTGCGAACTCAAGATGTCAAACATGACCGGATGTATTGATGGACGAAAACTTATTGCTCGCTCTAAAGTGGTCACTATTAACTGGTCAAAACCATTTATTGATGGGTTTTAAGTTCCAATTTAGCTAATGGTTGATACACGTTTCATTTCGATAAGAGTTGCGACATTATCTTGACATTTAAATGATGAAGTTTTAAATTTATTATAACTTAAGGAAGAGAAGTGGTGGCAGAAGTTCATGATAGACCAAGGACACAATTCGAATAGCGACAAAAACGTAGTTATTTCTCTTTAACTATACTTTGTTTGAAAAAAAAAGATTCACATGTGTCCAGATTAACCGTAATTGTAACCGTTTGAAACTGCAACAATTGAATGGGAATTCAAATTGAACTGCAATAACTTTTTCTTTTATCATTTTTCCTCTTGATGGATTGTTTCAATGATTTGTCGCTGCGACTGTTTTCACCAGGCTTTTGTGATGAAAGAATATTATATAAATGAAAAAATCCATGTTTTACCAACACTGGTGGTTAATCTAGCCTTTAGCCAGCACTGCCTTTGCAGTTGCCCAAGTAAATATTAACCAAAATTATTGATTATTGACATTCTTCTCAATTGTATTGAAGAATATAATTTAAAGGTATCCACTTCGATAAAAAGCGTTTAGCACTCATGTTGGATCCACAATCAATAAGATTAACAAAACTATTTGCACCCTTTACGCAATTATTAATCGAAAATCTAAACTTTCTACAGCTAACAAAATGATCATATTCAAAACCAAAACATAGAAAGATGTATTATATACATTGGTCAAGTTTGGATTTTTTTTTTTTACATTTCGACCCAAGGGTAATCAAAACATGAAAATTGGGGCTTGGTGTCTTCTCAAAAATTATTCTCTTATTTATTCTGAAAAACTTTGCCGAAGAAAGCTATCCAAAATATCGAACACTTTCGCCGTTAGACACGAAAGAAAAGTGTACCATGCCTCAAAACACAGCAACTTTGGTCAAAATCTTATTTTAAACATTTTAGAGTAAACCATAGTTACAGCTGAAAAAAGTAATGATGCGTTCGATTGGCCGGACCTCAAATAGGGGGAAACCATCGAGTTTGGTCATGTCTTTTTTTTCAACTATCACAGTGTTATTGACCAATCCGACGACTCTTAGTGAAATCACTACTCTTAAACTACTATTAGGCAGTTTAGGAGCATATTTTCTCGACAACAAATACTCATATTTCCCAAGGAAAGCCACTGGCACTAAGCTGCTAAATCTTAGTTTAGTCACCTTAGTCCCAGTCACCTAGCTTAAGTTCCTATTTAAGGCATATATTAAAGGTTTTGGCTCATTTTTCCTTGCCATATCATGTTGTCATCCATCAAACTACTTTTATAACTATGTATATAAAAATTTCTCAGCTGAAAAGCAATTGCTGTAACTCTGTAAAATCTCTCTATCACATATAGCTTTGAGAACATTGTAGTTTCAAAGAGCAATAAAGCGCATTTATTAATTATTTAATTAATAATTTAAAGAACATAATATTAGTACGCGAAATATTCCACGAACGACTTTAACGTAACGTAAATTTTTCAATTTCATTTAAAGGTAATGTTATTCGTCTTTCTCAATCGAGCATTTGTATCTTTAGATATGAAGGTAAAACCGTTTAATTAGGGTTAGAAGACGAATCACTTGGTATGCCAAGTTTGGTTTCTTTTTTCGCATCATTTAGCGTTTTAGTCTGGTATGACTTTATAAGCGACTGATGAAAGAAATGTTTAGTTCTGTCATGACTTCAAATCGGCTAAAAATTTGTAATATTTAATTCTTTGTTTAAGAAATAAAAACAAAATTAAATCCAACAAACCTGGCACTTATTTAATTTAATACTTTTCAACACCATCCGCAAAACATGGCCTTTTGGCACATTTTCCAACACTAAAATCTCGAGAAACTAAAGCATATAATTACCACTAATTGGAGTTACTGTGTGTACAATGAGTTGATGGATATAAAATAATTTTTTATTGTTTAATGAAACTGTTTAAAAACCAGAAGGCCGGGCTAACTTCGGCCATGCCGAAGTTTGTATACCCTTGCAAGCTCTTGTGTTACTAAAAAGAGTTATTGAAATGTAAAGACCCTGGTGTAAAAATCCGTTTTTACACGCCATAGCACGGCACGCATACATATGCATGTATGTAGACATGCAGCATGCAATTTTTTCATATGTTTGTATGACAGCTATATGATATAGTCATCCGATTTTGATCAAATTTACCAGAATTATAACTTTCTATGTGAAATGTTATTTACCAAGTTTGACGATGATCGCTCAAGAAACAAAAAAGTTTCTAGAAGAAAAACTATTTTTGGTCCGATCGTTCATATGGGAGCTTTATGATATAGTAATCCGATCTTGGTCAAATTTGGCATGGACGCTTGAATGTATAATAAACTGTCAAATGTTAAGTTTTATGATAATCGGGTGAAAAAGAAAGAAGTTATTGATTTAAAACTCATTTTTCGACCGATGGTTCCTATGGGAGCTATATGATATAGTTGTCCGATCCGGATGAATCCGAGATATACAATGCCTGCAGTATATACAAGACTTCGTGCAAAATTGCAGCTCTGTAGCTTTAGCGGTTTCGGAGGAGAAGCTGTTGATCCAGACAGACGGACAGACGGACAGACAGACAGACAAACGGACAAACGGATTTGAACTCGCCTTGTCATGCTGATCAAGAATATATATACTTTATATGGTCGGAGGTGCACACTTCTGACCAAAATTAATATACCCTTTTTGCAAGGGTATAATAAGCCCAAGGGGTCGCTTAGATGTTTTGTTCTTTATGCTAACGATATTGAGAACAATCTCAATATTATAAGGTTATAATTTATATACAAATTGGTAATCATAATAAGCAGTTCTGTTGTTTCACAACTTCCTGACTTGAGCCGAGTAGCGCCCAAAACCCGGGGAGATAGAAATCCCATTTAGATAAACATCAATCCGTCGATCACATTGTCGATCCAGTGATCCAGAAAAGTTCTCCAAACGCAAATCAAATGCCGTAAGAGAAAAAACACAACTCTAATAAGCAGTAGCCGGGGCCATAAACTTTTTAATTGAATTTTAGACCTTTTTGCCTGACAGGCAAACCCAATAACCAAAAAAAAAGTAAAAATAACCAAAGTCCAAAACTCTAGATGGGTGTGGTCTGGGGCGGCTTTGGAAATTCTTCAAGCCAAACATAAATTAATATGCAGAGGCAGGCAGCAATAGGCGGAACAACAACTTGCAACAACCAACTGACAACTACAACTGCAACATGGCATGGCATGGCTTGGCAAGGCGAGGCAAGGCCAGTAGCCAGGCCAACAATATTGATGCGGCCAGAGAAACTTTGTGTTGTTGCCACTGCAGCAGCAAATGTTGCTCATGTGGTTAACAACAGCAACAACAACAACAGCAGCAGCAAGTCGCTTAGACAATTTTCTAATAAACAGCAACAAGTGTATGGCTATGGCAATGTCTGTGTCTGTGTCTCATACCCTTAAATATAAAGTCTCTAAATTAAGTTAATCAATTCATTTAAACAATTGCCAACAACATTGGCAAAAAGGGTATAAACAATTTCCATTTCCACTTTCTTTTGCTGCTGCTGTTGCTGCTGATGCTGTAGAAAAATGAACATGACTAGCAACGGCAGCAGCAGCAACATCAAAAAATTCAATTCGATTTCCTTATTGATGTTGGCGAATTCTATTTAAATTGTTGCAAGCAACAGAGAATTCTGTTTTGGTTAGTCTCTGCCAACTTAATGGGCAGTTTGTTGCTGCTGTTATTAGAGATGTTGCTGCGGTGCTGTTGCTGCTGCTGCTGCTGCTGCCTGGGCGTCTAACCATTATTATATATTGGCCCCATGCTAGTCATTCGTTTGATTTTGCCTCTATTCCTTTTAGTCTTTTTTTATTCCTTGTTTTTTTTTTTAGTTGTTGTTGTGTCGAGTAGGCTGCAGCCTCTGCAATTTAATGCATCTTGCTGGCTGGCTTACTCTCTCGTGGGTTGCCAAGACATTGATCTAATAAATGTTGTTGCTGGGAGTATTTCGGTCTTTTCTTCTGCAACTCAAATTGCCTTTTGCGTAGTCGTCGTTGTCGTTGATCCACTAAACCAATAATGCCAAAGAAGTGACCCAGTTTTCTTAACTTCAGTTTTTTTTACAGTATTTTCTGTTGTCGTTGCTGTTGCTTGTTATGCGATTTTTGTGGTAATTATAGGAATAGATGGAAGAACAATGCCGTATGTCAAGTTGTAGCTACGACTTCTAGTTACTCTCTATATAGAAAGATTTTTAAATTTCAGACGGAATGCCAAACTAGTCTCCAATTTCTTTTTGGAAAGAATTCTTTCAAGTGGTCAAGAGACATTTTTCGGAGACATTTCTGAATGGCATTATGTGGAAGGTTTGGGTCAATTAGCAAATCTAGCTCTCAGTAAATGAATAAATAAACAAGGGCTTAATAGAAGATATGGGGAATAGTTGGAAGAGATTAGGAAATTGGGAGGATATGCATTTAGAGTATATTCTGGATTCCTCATCTTTGTGGAATGCTTCATATTCTTATTGAGACTCGCAAAATTTAATTTCATAGAAGTTTACAATATATTTTAGTCAAAAGAATGCCCTATTTAGGGGCTTTATTAATTACATCGAGATTTTTATAATATTTCTTAAGTTATTCAATTTGTGAAGATTGAAAAGTATTGTGGCATAATATATAAAGAAAGGTATACATCCTTTTAGCCAGTGGAAAGTAGAGTATACAATTGGTTAAGCCTACACACAAGCAATTTGGCAAAAAGGAAAATGTAGGAATATTTTTGTTACAATAATTGGTTAACTTGCAAACTAAGACTACCAAAGAACAACCCAGAAATAGTAAGAGAGAGAGAGAGAGGGAGGGAGGGAGGGATAAGGTGGACAGAGTGAGTGGAATTTGAGAAAGCAATTGAATTTAATCTATCCTCTTGCAGCCTAATGACACTCACTTAATCAAATATGCATTCGCCTTCTGACAAATTTATTCCTACTAATTAAGGCAGCAGTTAAATTAGCCCAGTCAAGCGGGGCGAGCAATTGACAAATTGTCATCTAATGGCAGAAAAGCAAAAAACTCGTCACATCGATCACTATGCCTATTGCGCCGACTCGACTTTAGATCGGTCTCTATGCATATCCATCCATATATACATATATTTTAGTAAGTATGTATATAAGAAATGCCGTTAAATGGACACGTTTACTTCCATAAAACAAGTTCTGCATGTGCATTTTGCGTATGGCCAAAAGATGCTTCCTGTTTGATAAATTCGAAAATCAATTGAAAATGCCCGAAAGCCCGATGCCTGATGCCCAATGCGCAATTGGTGGGAGAGATTCGCAGAAAAGCCAGCTGGAAGCTGTTTCCAGTCAGTCCGACCAAATGACTTGCCGCTGAGTGGTGCTGCAGATGGGCGAAAAGCCAGAGACAGAGCCAGACAGAGACTTGGCCAAGCGTGTTGACAGGTGAACTTGGCCGCCGCCGTGGCGCATTATCTGTGATTTTCAGAGTGAGTCCCTAAAAAAGAAGTGTGACTTAAGGAAGGTTAAAATGCCATCAAATCTTTAGAAACTTTTCTGTTAGAAGGTTTAAAAAATGATTTTAAATTATAATATCATTTTAATGGCATTATTTGGAGTCTTTGTTTTATCATCTATGGAGTTGCGAAAATTCCTCAAATTTGAAAACAAAATTATAAATTGTATCAACCATACAAACGTATGTGATCTAATTTGTATAGGTTCCATATGATATCAAGTTTACAACTTAGGATCTTCTGTGTTATAAGAAAAAGTAATCCCAATCAAAGAAGAAATATAATGAGTAATTCGGTATTAATAACTTTAAACAAATTTAGGACTGGTTCAAAATATGTTGACTAAACTTTTAATTTTTAAAAATGTTCTATTCCCCCAAAAAGTATTTGTGCAATAAAGAAATCAATCTTAGGTTGAATAACCCGACAAGATATGTATACATAAATTTTTGTATATTTTTGATATATTTTCCTACATTTCTCATAACCATATACTTATACTTTGACTTTGCTATATATCTAATTGGTAGTAAAATTGTTTAACATTCAAAATAAATGTAAATTCGATTTTTAAGTTAATTTAAGTATATGTTTATATAGCCAAATATTCCAAAAATGAACTCGCATGGAACCAGAAAAGTTCCATTATATAGCAAGTTTAATATTATGAATAGAATTAGAAAGTTGTCTCTTTGAAATATATGAATTATATTTGAATTATATCAAATTATTATATATAAGTTCACTATATGGAAGAGTGACTTTATTTATTTATATATAATATATCATGAATTTACTACAATTTTGCATTAATTTAAAAATTTATTTATTTTAATTATTTTTAAAAGAAATACATACACATTATATGAAATTAATGCATTATATGAAATTTATTCATTATATGAAATTAATTCTTTATATCATATTATTATATGGAAGAGTGACTCTCTTTATTTTTATCTAATATAAGTATTATGAATTTCCTACAATTTTGCATTAATTTAAAATTAAAAATATCATCATTTTGTTTATTTCCAAAAGAAATACATACACATACATAAGACTAAGTATTTCTTGGTAAAAACAAATGTAAAAAATTGAACAAAAGTTTTTCAAAACGAAAGGGGAACATCTCGATCACGATTAGTCACATTTAAGCGACGATTTGGTGGCTCATCTCTAGCATTGGCCATAACCTAGAATATTTATTTATTTTTTTATTGATATTTTCTAAACCAATCCCCCCCTCATCATAGCAGGCCCCCAATCACCTCCCCCCCTTCTATGCCACCACAAACCCAATCGATGCAAATAAATCAATATGGAAAATGCTGTCGAAGCAGCAAAGAAAAATAAAACAAGTAAGAAGATGAAGGAAAAAGAGGCAGCAACGCATAAAATGCCGCCAAATAAATTTTGCAATTTATTTATTGCCCAGTCTACATCGACGAGGAGCCCCCCTCTCCCCTCCTCCACCATTTGCCACTGCAGTTGCTGTTGCTGTTGCTGCTGTGCGGATTGGATGAAGTCAGTCGCTGTCCTGGTCAGGTTTTTGGCTATGGGCAACAACAGCAACTGAGAAAAAAACGTATTTTATTTCATTGGCAGCAAATTGGCAATAAGTGAAATTTGTTGGCCTCACTCGGCAGGTGTTTGAGTTGGAGTTTTGTTGGTCATTGAAGGAAAAGGAAATTCGATTCGCACGCAGTATGCCCCCCACTACCCCCGCCAATGCACCCTCGCCGCCCCAATCATTTGCTTGTTTTTCATTATTTGAAAATTGGGTTAGGCCAAGTGGCTGGCCAAGTGTGAAAATGGGCGTATCGGTTCCTATTTAGCAGCCACTAAAGACTCACTTAATATATCATCGAGGTGATTTTTAATTTAACTGATAACCCGACTGACCCATTTCAGAATTTCTTTCACTCGTAATTTATGATGACTGCGCGCCCTTGCCCCTTTTTTTGGTGGGGCCTTAACGGCTTCAATTTTACATAAATAAATCAGGCAAAGTGCAAATGAATTAGCATTTATATTCTTGCAAACGCATCATTAGCCAAAAAGACTACAGACTGCAGTAAGAGGTAACAACAAAACAGACATCAAGTGTAATTTAACCGTTAACAAAAGCCCATTGTGTGTGTGTGTGTGTGTGTGGAAAGCCTTTTACTAACAACAAATGAAAGAAGTTTGCTGAAGGTGAGCGCACAAGACGCAAATTGATTGAACACCGCCGCGAAGGAGTCTCGCGAGTCTCAGTCTTCCAAAGAACTTGGTTAATGACCGCAAATTAACACTGGTCCAAGGAGGACACACACTCTACCTCTATCTCTCTCTCACCCACTCTCTCTCTCTCTCTGTCTAAGACGAGTGTCATTAACTCAAGTGTTTGCCACAGAGATGCGAAGAGATGGAGACAAAGGGAAAGGGGGAAGTGGTTGGCCAAGAGAGTGGCTACTTACTTTGGCCCAGGCTTTTAGCATATCTTCTAATAGATCGCCAACTTGGCATACTTAACATACGTACTTGCATGCGTTTCGGATGTCCCACCTCCGTCCCCCTTCTCTTCATTACTGCCAAGGAATCTTGGGCCTTAAATCGGTAGTTAAATTAGAAGACTGAAAGTTAGGTTGACCACACTCGTTTGTTTAAGAGTTTATTGTAACAATTGGTATGAAAATTGACTTAAATATTTTTATTTGTATCGAAGCATTCATTTATATAAGGTTCTTTTGTATAATTTGATATAACCAAAAGATAAATAAAGGGGAAAAAGCTGATCGAACCTCCGAAGTTCTCTTGGTTACCAAACTTTGATGTCTTATGTAAAATCTTTCGACAACTTATTCCCCTCTCAATTCTAATAACCTAAAATATGTAGAAACATTAGATCTTTGGTCAATTTAGATTTCAAGATTTAGATCTAAATTCATTTACTTTCAGCTAGCATTCATTTGAAACCAATTTTTTTATTTTTTTTATTTATGTATTGTGATGTTTGATTAATATTGTAATATAATAATTAAGCTAATTTTAAGATTGGGCAGTCACCAATTTGTCATAATTCATTCAATCATTTTTATTCACTAAAATTCGATATACTTTCAGTTGTGAAAATATTGTACAGATAAATTGAGAGTTTATGCTACATAAGGGCATTTTCTTCTTAAATTGCTTCTTAATGATAATATAATAATATTAATTTTAGAAAAAAACCCTTACATTTACAGTATTAAAAACTTGCGCCTAATTCATATAATCCAATAATAAAGTTAAGGAGGAGACGTTCAAGTCTCTCTAATATTAATTCGATATGATTTTCACTTTTAGTCAATAAACCTCTAAAAAAATTTGTTTCTTCTAAGAGTAAAAACATTCGTTTAGAATAAGTATTTGTTTAGGATAGTTTAAGAAGTTTTATCAATTGACATAGGGAAATACATATATACAAATAATTCCAAATGCAAATCAAATCAAGATTCCTCTAGGAAGGCTTGGCAGTAAATAGTTAGCTGGGAAAAGGTTTTTCTTTATTGTTTATATTTTCGCAACTTCACTCGTTCAGCAAGTAGAAAAAGGCGAATTCTACACTATATCATCTTGATCTTAGTTTATGTACTTTAATGTACTCTCCACTAACAGATTTAAATACAATTAAAAGGATTTGATGTTAACTAAAAGTACGATATTAATAGGATATCCTGTAACATCAACTTAGATCACGCAGATTCCTTTGCAACATATAAAAGGACTGTACAATGAAATATAAACCATGTTTTAGAACCAAGTTAAAAGGCTCGTATGCTGTGGGATTTGGTTTCCTTTCCTATTTAAGTTTGTTTATTTATATTTCTATTCGTTAACTTTATTCAAATTCTCGATACAATTGTTTTCCAAAATTAACTCTGATCATGTTTTCCCCATTGGAAAATATTTGAATTTTTCAGAAACAAAGAGATTTATAAGTTTTTGTTTATTTACCATTAAACTGTTATTCACAATCAACTGTTTTTAAAAATTTTCCCTTCCTTTTTAGCTTTAGCTTTTCCTTTTCTCATTTAACAGCAACTTTTTCGAACACTGTTAATAAACAGCAGCTTTTTCCAACAGCAGCTTTTTTGAACACTGTTAAGTAACAGCAAAATTCAGCAACTTCCTACGAAAAGCGTTGCATGCTTTTAGGCTAAAATTAAGGCGCCAACAATTTAAAATTTGAATGTGCTATTTCAACCCAGAGTTCATGCCTTAGAAAACAGAACTTAAAATTGGAACTTCAATACTTTTCAAAAGATTATCCACAAAATGTTTAAATCGGTTTAATGTTTGTAGTATTGTCAGACCCCTAACGAGAACCTCGACTAGAAAGTTAAAGAGATTTAATTAGTGTAGATGTTAGGGCTTCATATAATGCCAGATCTGCTTCAACTAAACTTATTTCACTTTGAACGAGCCTTAAACTCTAAAAGTTTGAGGTCAACTGGCTCATCTGGCTCATTTCATCATCTATTTTTAAGTGTAATCTTTCTTTCGGTTAACAACTTCTCGTACATATGTATGTATAATCTAAACCGACCATCTAGGGACAACTTGACATGCAAATTAAAAAGCATATGCTTTAGCTCCTCTAATCACAAAGCACTTTCCATTCACTGACTTCGCTCACTCATCTCTCACCCATCAGGCATGGCCCAACAGCCATCAGCCACAGCTAGAGCCACACACACTTGATGGGTGGCTTTTCTTCCGCCTGTCAGACGTCTGCGTCGTTTTCGCCTTGTCCGCCTTGTCCGCCTTGTCCGCCGCATCCTGCCAGTTGCCAGTTGCCAGAGGAGAGCCTGACGTTGACATTGATGTTGCCTGTTTGCTGATTGTTGATGTGAGTTGAGTGCCCCATCGTTTTGTGTGCGTGATGGATTTTGCGAGCTTTGCGAGTTCCCCAAAAATTCCAACTTCCAATTCGAACAGCCGCAGCTACAGATTCTCGCTTCCAGCTCTCTCACTCTCTGGCAGCTTGTCTCGCGACTCCGCCCCCAAATTGTTTGGCTAAAGAAGTGGGAGGCGACGCACCCCCACCAAAATGATTAATGACTTTTCAAGTGACTTGGCTACAAAAACCCAAGTCACAGTCACATAACGAGCTGCCTCAGCAAAGGATCAAAATGGCTCCTAAAACCGAAATGCACTGATAAAAATTATTTCTAGCAAATTGTAAAACAAGGCCATAGTTCAAATCTCTAACTACTTTGAAGAATTAAGGCTTAGAGGATTTTTAGGAGCTTTCAAAGGAGAAAGGAAATCTATCTCAAGTTGGGATTCGATTTTCAAATCGTTGTTTATACAATTCGAAATGTTAGGTCTTCAGGTTGTAAACTCTTTCATATTAAGATAATCAAATATCTTGACAGATGATTTATGTTAGAGCTGGGAAACTATCGATGGCGCTATCGAGGTATCGAATATTTACTTTTTTGCGCCACCATCGATTGTTTTTGGCCTCTATCGATAGCATAAAATAACATAACGCTTGGATAGAGTAAAATTTATGTTAATTTGTTTTCTTTGTTTTCTTTTTATTTTTTGTTTTAAGAGTTGATCTCCATAAATTTAAAAGTCTGAAGACTGAGATACGTTAATTTAATTTTAATTCAAACAAAATCAAAACAAGTTAATTTTTTTTTTTTTTTTTTTTTTTTTTTTTTTTTTGTTTGCTAATTTTAATATAAGTTATATTTATATAAATTGCAAGGCTGAAAAAATATAATTTTTGTTATTAACAGGTTAAGCAAAATTGTATTCATTTTTTGAAAAATTATACTTATTGTAATTAATTTCATTTATTTTTACTTAGAACTCTATTTTTGTTTCCATTACAAATGAAATTAAACTTACTTATTTTATTGATAAGAAATATTACATTTGCAAATGATACAAAGTTTTTGTCAATTTTTTCAAAATTTTGTTGAAACCTATTAATATAGGTTAAAAAGCACGGTAATTGTTTACTTAGACTACTCGCGATTCCAGTGTTGGATAACGCAAAATGTGGGAAAATGGCTAGATTTCGAAGACCAGTGTTGGTAAAGTTATAAAATTAAACCCGCATTTTTTAAATTTGGATTAAAATATTTCGTTACCACCATTTGGTTTTATAAAGTCGAGGAATATTCGGCTGCTCCGGCAGCCGAATATTGTGTAGTAATTACTATATATTTTCCTAAGTCGAGGAATATTCGGCTGCTCTGGCAGCCGAATATTGTGTAGTAATTACTATATATTTTCCTAAGTCGAGGAATATTCGGCTGCTCTGGCAGCCGAATATTGTGTAGTAATTACTATATATTTTCCTAAGTCGAGGAATATTCGGCTGCTCTGGCAGCCGAATATTGTGTAGTAATTACTATATATTTCCTAAGTCGAGGAATATTCGGCTGCTCTGGCAGCCGAATATTATGTACTTATTCTTTTTAAAAAAGACCGCGCAATATTTATTTCATTTTCAACACTAATTTTAAATTTGTTAACACTCTTTCGGCGCTAAAAAGGCTATATTTAGCTATTAATCGGTTTTTTCCCGCTAAAAAAATACATTTTCATTTGTTAATTGTGGAAAAACTACACAATAAATCGCAGAAGCGCACCCAAGGTTGTACTCGTTTAATTATTCCCTTTCGTTTGATACCAAATTCGTTGCAATTAATGCAGTTTTGGGCGCGAGTAGTTAAAGTAAACAATTACCAAAAGCACTATCGAAAGTAGCACTATCGATATTATCGAAGTTTTGCTCTCAAAACATCGAAAATATCGAATGGCGCCACTATCGATTGTTTCCCAGCTCTAATTCATGTAAACATATGATAAATTGATGAAGGAAACTTAACATACAAGGTAAACCTTGGCATAAAATGTCATTCTAATGTCATGTAAAGTTTAAGTGAACAAGAATATAAATTCGAGTAAGTAAATGTCAAGAGAAATGATAACAGAAACTTTCATCAAACATGCCAGGAACTTACTAAACTGAATTCCCTAAACGTAAGTTTTGACAAACAGAATAAACAATAGAAATGTCACACATTAGTCCGTCTGCTTCAATGGATGAACTGAATTCTGAAAGCATTAGAAACATTGTTCACGTTGATATACCTGGAGATTTTACTTTTAAGTTACGCCAATTAAAAACTACAAATTTGAAATCAATAAAGTTATCTCAGTATGATTCTATTACATTATTGCGATTGATTGAATGATGAGTTGAAGAATGCGATGACCGCAAACTGACTTTTGTTAATCCAGAAAGAACACAGTAGTTGTGTATATCTATTTAGCAGCATCTAATAATCTCTATGTACATATGTAGGAAATATACAATCAATTAGTGAATTTGAAAGACTACCTTGACTTTTACACTTGTACCGACACCGCAATGCCTTACAGCTTAAACCAGTTGGGAATTATAAATGCACAAGTTAGAAAAGAGTGTAAAGCACTAGAATCGCTGTTTCGTTTCTAATCTACTATTTACAACAATAAAAATGTGAACAAACTGTTTCAAACTCACAAGGAAAAATGTACTTAAATTTTTCGAACTATTTTTGTGAGTGTCGTTGGTAAATTCCAAATGGATTTCTCTGATTTTGAGTACTAATCGTTGAGTATTTGGAATTGTTTAGAAGTTTTTCCACAGTGTACCAACTGACATAGTGGGCGTCCCAGTTGAGAGCCACAAATTAGTCTCAGCAAACGAGGACGAAACACTTTGCCCCCTAAATTCCCGCACCCTTCAGCAAACTAAACGTCTCGCTCTCCCCCACTGATGACTGATGCGATGCGTGTGTGCTGTGTGTGCTGTGTGTGGGGTCGTCATTGGAATTAATGATTTAAATGACTCGTGAGGGAATAGCTGGGGAATGATTGTAGGTGGTAGGTTATTTAGGGGCCAGAGACTTGAGTCCAACTGTTGTCATGTCATTAACCAACACTCTCTTGTGCCATTTTCACCTGCAGCTGCAGTCATTTTTCAACACTGCGAAGGCATCGTTAATTGCAGGCAAACGTCAAAAGTCGTCTGTCAGCCAGAGCTGCGTCAAAGCTGCTCCTCCGCCTCCGACTCCCCCTCTCCGTTTCTCCTCTGGCCCGGTCATGTCAGGAGCTGTCAAGCTCAAAAAGTATACATCACTTTGGCTTCCCCCAACCCATGATGCCTCCTCCATCTTCTCCTCCCTCCCCGTTCTATGTCTGGGCATGGCTATGGTCGATAGTTGGGATGGCTGTTGCTTTTGGTTGTTGCAAAAGATTGATGTGTGCTGTACGGCGGCGGCAGGCAAAACGGAAAATAAATGATGTTGGTGATTATTTTTCTTCATTGAGCGGCAGTCCTCATCCTCATCCTCGTCATTCTCGTGCTCGTCCTCGTCGTCATTCTCGTTGTTTCAACAGCCATTTTGGCCATCAATCTCAGAGAAGCATCAGGCACACACAACGTAGTAACAGCAACATCAGCATTCTGGCTCATTCATTCATTCATTCAGTCATTCATACGCAGCACATTTAGACAATCTATCAAGTGAGCATGCCTCAAATAGCCATTCCAAAGGAAGAGAGAGAGAGCGAGATAGCGAGAGAAAGTGCCTGAAAGTGAAACATTGCGTTTTCTAATGCAGCTCTACTTATGATATCTTATAAATTCTCATAAATATTAAATCATAATTTATTAAAATGTGAGAGATTTGATAAATTTAGTCAGTGAATGGTACATTAGTTAAAAACCTCCAAGAAATAAGCTCCAACCAACGTTTGTAATGGACTCTTTCTATCATATCATTCAATTTGTTCTCCTGATTAATTACAAAAGACAAACCTAAGAGATAATTAAACTATTTTTGAAGGATAAGCCAAGTTTAGACTTGTATTGAGTATCCTAGACCCAGGCTCAAGTTGTACAAAGGTGTGGGAAAACTTGGAGGATACTTCCAACATATTCCTAAAAGACAAAAGCTTTCTTTTTGGTGTGTAAATGTAAATTGTAAGCATAAATAAAAAATTTGTAATCTTTTTTCCGATTTACTGGATGGCTTTTAAGACGAATCATTGCGCTATCCGTCTCTTTAACCTTTTGCAACACTATTTCATATTGACGCTTTATTTTATAAATTATTATTATGATGAATTATGCAGCAAAAGTCAGTAAATTTGTTTCCTTGTTTTTAAATATTTTACATATGTTAAATGTATTAAACAGAGCTAATAACTTTGTAATGGACATTTTCTATCATATAATTAAATTTTTTTTCCTAATTGAGTTTCCAGTTGACCCTTTCTGGTCGTTTTGAAAAAAGACTTTTTTACTGTCACTTAAAGCAAAAGATAAACCGTTAGCCAAGCTGAAAAAATACAAAAAAATTATCGATTTCAATTTAAATTTCAATTTAAATACTATTTTGGAAAAAAAGTTTTATGATAATCAAATCAATGATGATTTGATGAAATTTGGCAAGGACTTTGGAATAATTAATAAACTTAAGAATTTAAAGTTTCTGGATAATCCCGTCGTTATTGATTTTAAACTCTATGTTCGACCCATGGTTTGTGTGGAAGCTTTTTAATATAGGCGTCCGATCTAGATGAATCTGAGATATTTAATGCTTGCCAAATTTAATACGAAAAATTATAAATTTAATTTTATATATTTTCGAAACAAAATATTTGGAGATTAACAAATAATTTAAAAGCTTTCAAAATGGTTCTTAAATAGTTAAATTTAATATGGAACAAAGAAGTTTTTTAATATGTGAAAAACATTAAATAAGTTCTTTCAATGATTCGTAGAATATCCTAAATTTCTATATATTGCTTTAAAATTATTATTATTATTTGATCATCATCAAATGCTGATTTCATAAGAAGCATCTCCATGGATTGGACACATAGACGAACTTCATATGATTGATTAATATAAAAGCTTACGTTGTGAGATTTTGGCCTTAAGAAATCAATTTTGAAATAATAAGAATTATAAAATACATTTGAATAGCTCTTCGCACGATCTCCAACGACCAAACATTGGAACTATTCATTCATATTCACCTATTCATAAATCCTTCTAAATTCTTCTCCTTGTCAAAACCAATCTACAGCCAATAGAACTTAAACTGAAGATATCATCTTAACAGGATAGCAACATAGATCTTTATCTACTTTGGACTTTGTGTGTTAATCAATCAAAACTTAAGAATTAAGGTCTGCGACTTCCAGAAATGAACTAGTTCCACTTGATGTTCTGCTCAATGCATTTGTGGTCTGGTCCAGCCGCTGTCTACATAGAGTTGTTTGTGCTCTTACTTTTGCTGGCATTACCACAATAATGCCTTATTCTCTAGCTCTCGATTCCATTCGGTTGATGGGGAGGGGAAGGGGGAGGCAAAAAAAAAAAGTGCAATATCATCAATTACTCGACAAATTTAGTGTCAGAAGACGGAGATGGAGGCAGAGGTCGGAAAAACGAAATGTCCGGATGCAAACAATAAAATACATTTTCCGGTTACTTGTCACCCACTTTTCTATGGCCACCCCCCCCCCCCTCACCCTACTGATTCCCTCATGCTCTCTGGCGTCTCGAGAGTAAAATCCTTTTGCCGGGCTGCAAAAGAAGTTGACACATGCTGCTCCTGCTGCTGCTGCTTTGCCAGTCACCAAGGACTTGGTCTTGGGTTTTTGGGTTCTATATGGTACTTGCTCTGCTCCTTCTTCGGTTTCGCTCTTCTGGGCAACTCCTCAGCAATTGCCAACAAAGCATTTCAGTTTTGGGTGAGCTGCAGTTGCTCCTTCTCCTGCTCCCGTTCCCGATACTCCTTTTCCTGCTGTTGCTGCTGCTCTTGTTGTTGTTGTTGTCCAAAGTCATGTCGACAATAGCTTTAGCTTTGCTTTTGACACTTGGTAAATGGCGCCCGCCCGTTGAGCAACTGCAGCAAACTTGGTGGGTTGACTGTCTCCAGGCGAGGGCGTGGGCGTCGATGTGGGTGTGGGCGTTGGTGTGTTAGGGGCGTTGTGTTGGTGGTTGGTTGGGTCACTTGTTTACCGCTCCACTTACGCGTCGCACTTGAAAACTACAGGACATTTTTCTTCTTCTCTAGGTTGTCCGCCCACTGGCAGCAATCCTTGCCATCCTTTGCCTGTCCTTTTGCCTTTTAAATATAAATTGTGCCAAAGTGCAAAGTGCAGAGTGCGAAGTGCATGTCCTAGTCCATGGGAGTTGTTGGCAATCTCACTTCCTCCCTCTCTCTCTCTCTCTCACTCTACTCTTCTCTCGTTCAACTTCATTGCCTTTCATCGCCAAGTTTCCACATAATAATTTATCATGTGCGTGTCAGGGATGCTTGAAGAAAGATTTGCTTGTTTGCCCCTTTGAATGCTTCCTGTTGGCCCCCAGCCTCGACACTCTCCCCGCTTCTGCCCCTCGTGTTATTCCAATGGGCAAAGTGTCAGCTAAGCTTGCCAATCGATGACACACCGAGTGACAGTTGTTGTGCTAAACAATTTATGTTTGCAAATCGATATGTGAATAATGAGATTCTCAGTTAATATAAATGGATATTACATTCGAACATTTACAAATTTTTGATTTATGGCTCGAACTTTGAAAAACAATTACAATTTGAATGCATTTCTATTGAGGATAGATTGATTATTTTCAAGAAATCAATGAGGGGTTGAGAGGTTACTTTTGCTAGCCATTTGAAAACAATATAAATATAATCAGGTCTTTAAATTAAATATAGAAATCTTTTTTTTACATGAAATGGAGGGATCTAGAAAATGGATAACAAGAAAACAGTCAAGGAAGCAAAAAAACTTATCAAGTGACCAAAGTGTGTGAGCAAGTCATCATCAGAGTTAGTGAAGTAAGCAAGTGATAAGCTAAGCAGCTAGTAAATATCTTAGAAAATAAGCAAAAAATCAAATGAGCAAATTATTTCCAGACAACATGTTTGGTCAAATAGTAGCAAGTTTTTAAAGAATATTTTTAGAAATTTTATTTCGTAAGTTCGAATTGCTTTAAGACACCAACGGTTTATAAATTTACTAATTGATTAACAAATTAAATTGCACATATCCTGAAACTTAAATTAATCAGTTTTATTTTTTCCAAAGACACGATTGTCGATTTTTCGTATTCGAAAAACCTTTATCTAATCAAACTTTACAACTTCGATTTGAATTTTCTTAGTCCAACGCAATTGTTAAAATTTAGTATAGAAAATTAATTTAGATTTTAATTAGTAAGCTGCGATGGTAAGTACATATGTTAGATTATCTTTCGAGTGCAAAGTTAAGAATTTTCAGGGCCTACCAAGTTTAATAATAATGTTAGACTTGTTAAGTTTGAATAAGTATTATGTTTTTTTTGTTATCAATATTCTTTGATTGCCTTTGATACCGTTTAGAAAAGCGTATTTAAGTGTTATTTAAGGGACAATTCCGTGGTTTTTAACTATAGTTCGTTGTATGTATACCATGTATTTACTTATGTACATATATTTCAATTAAGATTTGGTAATTATTTTGCTCAAATTGCCTATGCGTTCCCTGTAAGAAGTATATTTCCCAGGGACTGTAATCATTATGAGTTTTAGACAAGAACATTGGTCTATTTTTGGCACTCCTTACATATAAGAAGTGGATGATTTTTTTAATTAAAAAAACAAAATAATCATTATTTACCGTCCCTGATATTTCCATTATCTTCATTCTTAATATACTTATGTATTTTCGAGCAGTTAATTCGTATATTTTCAAAACAATGATGATTCAATAATGATTCATTTTGAACATTGTGCTGAGTGAAGTTTATTAAACTTTATCAAAAAGTCTTTAATTTTGATTTTTCTGCTCTTACCGAGAACTGTTTTTATCTTCTATTATAATCATCGATGAAGAATCATCGCCTAGAAAGGCTCTGGTGGTATTCGGCTGACAAGGCCCTTCATGGAGTATGTATATGATTCTAGCTCTAGATTCTTCACTTATTACAATTTCTAATGTTTATTTGACAATAGGCCTTAAGCTTATTGTGTGTATGTTTAAAAGCAAATTAATCTAGTATTAATATTATTATTTACATTTTCGTTTAGTATTTAATATTATTGGTATAGACTATATGGCTAAATTAGATTGTAGATATTGGATTTTAGATAATTATATAGCTTATTGAGTAAATTTAATAATGGTTATTTAAATTATCTTTAAAATTGTATAATATTCTATTTCAACATATTTATTTCACTCGCCACACAAACAATTTATCTCTCTGGCAGCTTGAAGTTCGAGCCTCGAACCCTTCTTCTCTTCTTTTTTCCTATCGAGGTTACTCTATTTTAAGCTCATCAGGGATACTCTAGCTGTTTCGTGATAATACTTTACATTAGTGATACTCTTCCCTAAGCCAAACCTTACAAACATATTTAAAATTTTTTTAAAAACGGTAACTCACACGACTGAAGGTAAATTAAATGGTCGGAAATTGACTGGAAAATGCAAAAATAAAAAGTTTCTTTTTCCGATTCCGATAAAAACTAAAGATACAAATTCATTCACTAACTTGAAACAGTTATAAGTTCCTTGCTTTGATTCACTTTCAATCGATTGCTATATATACTTGGTATTTGATGCTTTAGTGATTATTATTCAGTGTTAAAATAACGACTGACATCTCATTTGTAGGAGAATCAACTGCAGTCTGGTAGAAATACTAATTTCCAGATGGCATAAGTCAAACTGTCAACGACAGACAACAGAACAAGTTGCAAAAAGTGAAAAGTTAAGCAAAATGAAAAGGAAGGTCCTGGTCTCTGATGTCAGCTCTACCGCAGCAACCCTTCATTCTCCCCCTCCTGCTCCTCCTCGTCATCCATCTCTCCCATGTGTGTGTCTAGTGGAAAAATGTTTTGCTTTTGGCATTGTTTTCTAGGATTTTGTTCCAACAGAAGTGCAATTTGCACCCAAAAACAGCCTCAAAACAAGAACCAAAGACGACGAGTGTTGACAATGCCCTAACAACAAAAGCGAGCACATGACAAAAGCAACAAAAGCAAAGAAAAAACAGAAAACAAAAAAAGAAAATCTCTTTTGTGTTTCGACAGAAAATAAAAACAAAAAAAAAAAAAACTTTTCGAAAAACCTTACAAACTGGAAAGGAAAGTTTTGGAGTTGGAGTATGTGGCATATGTGGAGGCCATGAAGAGGACGAAAGGAGCTTCTGCAAACTGGAGTTGAACGATAAAAAAAAAGAAAAAAGAAAATACCCCACAGCAGGCAGACAACAGACAGAGAGACGGCAAACTCAGCTTGGTCGAAAGAAAAGAAAACTGCAAAAATTGCAGCAAATAACAGCAACAACCTCCACCCACCGGACAGCTCTTCCTCCACAGTGCCACTAACCCGCTGGCTACCATCAGGAACAAGAACCAGTTGGCTTGGAACAAATGCGTACGTGACACTTTGGTGGCGCAGAGATATAAGAATGTCACATAACTCAACGTGATTAACGTCTTTTTGTCGGCGTTGTCGGTGTCGGTCTTGGTGCTGGTGATGGTGACTTGGTGAGTTGGTGAGTTGGTGGTGGCGTCTCCTCAACTCATTCTCCTCCTTCTCCGTCTACGTAGATGCAAAAATATTGCTGGCTATAAAACAAGTGGTTCCTGTGCTCTCTGCGGTTCTGTTGTAGATTTTTTCTCATTTATCCTATTTCTTTTTTTGTGGTTTCTTTTTTCGGGGGGTGTGCACTTGGCATTTAGCGCAATTTTCTATTATACCATGACAACAAATTTTCGTTTCGTGTTTTGTTGGTGGCGTTATTTATGATCTCTTGTGGAGGTTGCATGAACTCCGTTCGTGTCGCAAAATATGATGTAGGTGACACATTAATTGAAGGATTTGCGAGATAAAGGAACTTTTGTGAGTACTTGTCGAGACGGAAACTAAACAAAGTCTAGCAGGTATTTGGAGAACTTCTCCATGGCATTAAATCATCAGTTCTTGAAGCTCACAGAATGGATGTTGGCTTGTCTGTCTCCGCCTCCGCCTTTCCATCAACTTGACAAATAAATTATAGATTTAAGTATTGAAATATGAACTTCTCATTAAGTTGATGTATAGGTACTTTATTTTATTTTTTTACTTTCTATGAGAATGCGTGTCGAAATGAGGAAGTATCAGCGATATCGACAAAGAAAAGAGACAGATAATAATAGAAGACTTAAAGGAAAAAAAAAATACATTGTGATATATAGGAAAGGTATTGTCGATATTTTCTTAAATACCCAGCATAAAACAATATATACGAGAAAGTATGATAATATTGATCAGTATGATAATATTTAAAACTGGTTGACAATTTGTTTTTAAAGGACTTTTTAATTGCGAAAAGAAAATATAAGATATTAAATTTTTGCAAAGCGAAACCCTATTTAACTCGAATAATCTTATATAGACTTAAAAATTTAATATTTAATATATATAATCTTATATAGACTTAATATAATTAAAGTTTATTCTCTCACATTCCAATGTGGCCCACTTTAATTTTTACTATTTTAAATCAAACTATTGAAATTTAGAGAGCTATTTTACATATGTAAGTACCTTAATCTATTCTTTAAGAAATGGGAAAGTCCTTTTGCTTTAGTTAGTAACTAAATTCTGGATATTTTCGAATGAGCAGTCTGGAGATCAAGCAAAAAGTGAGCAGGTTGTCCTTATTTTCGCTGTTTCGAGAGACATCAATCTTATCTCATCGGCAGACTTCGCTCCCGAAGAAGTGAACTCGGGAATTGTCAGCTCTTCTTTTTCTTTCACTGCATCTAATTGTAATTCCCAACTTGTTTTAGCGTTTAGTGGTATGACAATTCTATGGTGGATATTTACAAGAAACATAAAGCGGGTGAGACACATCTCTAAGAACCCCCAAAACGAATTTGCAAAGTGTCCAAAAATGTTTTCTAACATTTATTTATATACTTGCATATTCTATTTTTAAAAAGAAAATGTAAAGAAGAAGTTTTCTAATGTAAACTTGTTCTAAGTTTTTTCACAACAAGCGAACTCTCCTAAAATTGTTGTACCTATAATTTTCATCAATTCTGAAGTAAAGGGGTCCTGGTCATCCATTTTATTTCATTTAAATAAATTGAATAATTTCACCCAGCTAAGATCAAACAAATCTTGTTGTTTCTCTTGCTATTATTTCGATGGGTTCAGCCATTCATCTGGGCGCCATTTTAATGTACAACCATTGGGTGTCAAAGTGCATGCCAATGAAAAATAATAATGGAATCCTTTGGTCCTTAGCCCGCAGACACGATGCTCATCCATTCTGTTTCAGGAGTCGTTACGACAAACGATGTACGAGCTAGCCAAAAGCCAAAAGGGACAATGGAGCTAGAAAAATTTTTAAACAAAATGCAATGGCGGAGCCGCTTCCCCTCCGCCTCTTCGCCCCTCGGCCCCTCTCAATCCCCTTAATCCCTATCCGATATAAAAGGCAAAACTCAGACACAAATCGAAATGCGAGAACTCGGAACAACGCTTGCTTTTGGCCAATTCACAATTTAACAAACTAATAAATATTTTCCTTTCGCCTTCCGGTGTTGTGGACCCAAAGTGGAAACAAGGAGAGGTTGCATGGGGTTCAGGGAAATGCTTGCTGAAAATAGAGCAATTCCTTTGGCAGCTTCAAAATGAGGCAGACAGAGATAGCAAGACACAGAGAGAGAGAGAGAGAAGGAGAGAGACGAACGAGAGGAGAGAAATATAAATCAAAGGTTGTACTAAACTTTGGCCTGCTCGATGTCGTTGCCAGGATAACAACAAGAACGATGAGTATGCTGGGAGCGCTCCGCTCTTTAGAGATGCAAGTTGAACGTGAGTGAACTTTGTGTAAAGCCACTAAAAGTCACCATGGGTAATCGATGGGAATAAAAGGGTTACCCATATTCAATTGAATTAAGAAACTCCATTTTTCTATATAGATCAGTTGAATGAAAACCGATTAAGGACCGATATCTTATCAGTATAATAAATTAGTTTGGCTATTTAGCCGGTTAGTTGAACTGGACGAAATTTATTAATATTAATAATGTGACCAATTTATACCTAGGAGTAAATGTTTCATTGAATTAATAAAAATATTGAACAAATTAATACAAGCTTCAATTTCTCTGAAAATGAATGGTAAAAAATTGTGATGAATAAATTTAAAAAAAATATATATATATATATAGATTAATAAATGAACTCTCTGTTGAGATAATAGCACTTCAAATTCATTCCCCGTTTGAAAAACGTATTAAAAACATATTTTGTTAGCAGAGTGTATTCCAACTTTAAAATTAATATAAAAGTGTACTAGAACAACAATTATTAACATTAATGTTAGTTTGTTCTATATTCTATATTCCATTTAGTGACTGTTACAGATCTTTGAAGAATTGAGAATCTAGATTAAAGAAATCATTTTTAAGAAGCTATAATACATTTTCACAGATAATTTTTAATAAGTTATCAATACATGTACATTAGAGGTATGGGGGAAAAAAATATGAATATTTTTTTTATATATATGGGAGCATCAAACTAAAAACTTTAGGTGAGTTCCGCGCCCATTAAACATTATCCGATCGGCCCCAAATTTTGTTGAGATTTTTTTTTTAGACTAATGTACATATATGTATTTGTCTTTTATTTGTTATTTACATACATACACATATGTAATACGTATTAGAAATGTTTAAATAATTATTTTCAATGCTATGATAGTACATATATAACTTTGTTAATATCTATTTTCTGTATCATAGATTTGATACTTCAATCTCTAAAGCTTTCTTGCATATTAGGTTGAATGGGATTGTAGTTCTACATAATAAAAATATAATAAATCAATAGAGTGGTCAAATTTTAAATATAATAAAGATATTCCTCTTAAATGTTAAAACGGTTTGAGGCAAAATCCGAAATATCTTTTGGATCCCATAAATCTTCTATAATTCCTACAAATTTATAAATAACTTAAAAGGATTTGATCAATATTTTAAAAAATTAAATAACAAGGAACGAAGAAATTAAATATAAATGCAGTCGAACTTCCCTATAATTAATTCATACGGGACGTGAAAAAAACTTCATTTTATAGAAGTTTTCCTGATGTAATGATGTAATGATGATTTATAGAGAATAGAATAAGAAAGCTGAGTCTTTGAAATTAATTCATTAAATTCACCCTAGGGAAATACGGCTGTACAATTGTAAAATTCTTAAGAATCTAATACAAATAAATATTGGAGAAAGCAATGAAAATAGTTTAAACGTTAGCCTAAAGGTATTTTGATTCGGTTTCAAAGCTTTGCCAAAAGATTTGATAATTTACTATTGATCTACGATTGCTTTTTGGAGTAACAACTCATATAGCTAGAGCATTTAGCTCTAAAGAATTCGCTTACGATTTGCTCGATCGTGTCATCACTAGGAAAAACGCTGAAGCGGATTGCTCTGAGGTGCAGTGGGCAGGCAACTTTTGCCGGCTTGATAACTTGATAGGTGCAGCCTGCAATGTTGTTGTTGTTGTTGCTGTGTTGGTCTTGCCAACAAGGACACTTTGGTGTTGGGCTTTTAAGGAGAACACAGTGAAAGAGAGAGAGAGGGAGATAGAGATAGCGGGGAGGCACATCGGGATCCGCACATGGCTTGCAACTGCCAGGCTGTCGGATATGCACTGACATAAATTGCTTCAACTGACAACGGCAGGAGCAGGGTAAGTGGGTAAAGCGGAGCGGTAAAACTGAAGAGATACTGCAGTGGCCAGGACCTTGCCCCATGATTACTGCTTCAGCTATGGCTTCAGCTTCAGCGTCAGCTTCTGCTTCTGCCTGATGCCTTCTGCCTTCTGCCAGCTCCTCTGTACAGGCAATAACTTTTCAGTGTCCGGGGCCCCGTCTGCTGCTTTGGGGTAAAATTAATATTAAAATGGAAGCATCGCCATCTCGTTCCCATTCTCGTTGTGCCCCATCCGCCCGCCCGTCCAATTGTCCGTTGGGGCACAGCGACGCATTGCAATGCAAGGACCTTCGCTCGCTGGCTCTCTCTCTCTCGGTCTCTCTCTCTTTCTCTCTTGCATTCTGGAACAGAGGAAGGCTAACGCCAGTCAGTGCCAGGGCAAAGGACATTTCCAATTTATTTACGCTCAGAGGCACTTTGTCTGCTTTGCTTTTGCCAAGGCTTCTTCTTCTCCTTTTCCTTTTCCTTTTCCTCACTTCTCTCTTTTTTTATTTTGCAAGCCACCCCTCCGCCTGATCCCCGCTTTACCATTTCCACCATTCTCCACACTGCATATGACAGTATTTGTGTTGCCTGTCAGTGAGAGAGAGAGATAGAGAAAGAGAGAGAGAGAGAGAGAAATTGAAAGGAGGTTCGGTTGCAAGTCGAGGTTAGGTCAGACCCTTTCCATATAGTTTGCTTTTTATTTTTGACAGCAAAATGTTCCTTCTGGTTGTGTTAGCGTGAAAAGCGTTGAAAGGTGTGAAAATGAAAATTTACTACTTGCCGCCAAGATTTATGTTAGCCAATATTTTTCCCCCCAGTTATACGGAGACGGAGACTTCGAGAGAGAGATAGCGTGAGAGCATGAGGGGCGAAAACAGTAGCCATGACATGACCATGGAGTCACAAGGACTCCATGACAACTCATCCTGATGGAAATGGTAATAAAGTGGAGTTTCAGTTTGCTTGAAACTTTGTCATATTCCTCCACGAGGACTTTGCGATGATTTGTGACCAAAGAACTCAATGAGTTCGCTCCGCTCCCCTCTAACAGTTTATGTGAAACACAGAAGTTTTTTAAAATCACTTTGTATCTGTCGAATACTTTCAATATAGTGTTGAATGAAAAAAGGTGGCCCTTTGCCATCTCCATTGCCTTCTATTTTAAAAACTTAAAATGCATACAAAAAGTTTGAAACGACTTGCGCAAAACAAGTTTTGCATTAAATATTCAAGTACAATTTTCTTAGCAGAAAAGCAATTCGGTTTAAGTTATTCATCATTAAATAGTCTTTACATAGTAAACATGGCACAGCATAGAATCATGTACATTACTATTACGAGCGATACACATATTCCTAATAAGAAGGTAACTAACACGTTAATTGCCTTAATTAATGTACAGTTAGGTCAAAGTATTCAAATAAAATTGAAACCATTTTTGACCATAAGAAAATGATGTTAAAAAATATATCTTGAGCTTTAATAGCCTTTCCTCAGTAAAACAGCATTCGATTAATATCTGAGATTATCGATAGGAATGCGATAACTTGTCCGAACTTACACATTCGCATTCTCAACTCTCATTTTGATCGTGTTTTTGTGAAAAAAAATAGTGCTAACATCTAGGAATTCAATAATTCCTTGTCATTCGATACGTTTTACTGTCGATATCTAAAAAAAAAACTGAAATCGATAAAGGCCCGCTGAAAGAATCTAGCGGTTTTAGCGGGATAAAGTAGAATTCAGTCTGAATTTTGTGTTATCTTAATATAGTTCTCAATATGAAAGATATAGAGTAACAAAAGCAACATTTGGAGAATATATTTTCGATACTTTTAATCACGATTTTGGTATAATAAATAACACTAAACTACACGTTGTTCGTTAATTATTTCGATAGATAGATTCATAACTCCACATACTTGGTTGTTAATTTCGTTCACAATATAAACTTAAAAACTTTAACTTGGAAACGTCAATAAAACACATTATTCGCTTGGTTTAGTTATATGTAAACTTTATTACACAATACAAGACCCTAAATAAAAGAATTTTAGCAATTTATTTCAATTGTTATAACGATTTACTTATATTTGATAATCTTCATGAACTGGAAACGATTACGGTAATTGTTTACTTATACTACTCGCGATTCCAGTGTTGAATAACGCCAAACATGGAAAACAGCTAGAATTCGAAGACCAGTGTTGGTAAATTTAAAAATGAAACCCGCATTTTTTAATTTGTGTACTAATCTAGTTTTCCTAAGTCGAGTAATATTCGGCTGCTCTGGCAATATTTATTTCATTTTCAACACTAATTTTAAATTTGAGAACACTCTTTCCGCGTTAAAAAGGCTACATTTAGCTATTAATCGATTTTTCCCGCTAAAAAAATGCATTTTCATTAGTTAATTGTGGAAAAACTACACAATAAATCGCAGAAGGTTGTACTCGTAGAATTATTCCCTTTCGTTTGATACCAAATTCATTGCAAATAGTGCAGTTTTGGGCGCGTTGAAGTAAACAATTACTGAATATTTTACCAAGTTCAGTTTTATTCCAAAGTTACCCAACTTCACATCTACTCCAATTATTCTATCAAAATGACCCGCTTTTGTTGAAATTATTTTGACAAATTGTTTCCATTATTAGGGAAAGAAAATGAAAAGCAAGGCAAATTGTCTCAAATGGCTTAGAAAAAATGCTCAAGGCGCATGAAAATCATAAAAAAAAATGAAAAGAACAAAAGTAAATTAATTACACATTTCAATCATTTTGAAATGTATCTACCGAAATGAAAATTGGGCTCATCATTTGTCAGACAACATGCGGAGGGGAGCAATCCATCCATCCATTCGACTCCTCCTCACCCAACTGTTTGCGTGTCCATGGATCGAAAGGCGTCAATGGCGTCAGTGGAATCGGGTAGAACTCATCAATTTCACAACAACAAAAAAAGAAAAGGCGGCTGCCGTGCCCAATAATCGAAATTGGAAAGAAAAAAAAGGAAGGAATGAACGAAAAAAAAAATGTAATTATGTATTATTTATTTTTTATTTATTGGACATTATTCACGGCGAGAGAGCAGTTCAGGGCAGGGCAGGGCTGGGTCCGCAATTTCAACTGATTTATCGTTGATAAATTTATGAAAATTTTTCTCTTTTCGACCCTTTACTCACTCTTCCTCTATGATGGGGGGGAATCTGGCCAATGGCCAGCGGTAGGTGAAGAGAGAAATAACTGGCCATGGCTTTCGGTCTCGGACTGACTCTGACTCTGACTCTGGTAACTCATCAATATCATTAATCATAAAATTAAGTATCATTTATATTAATTTATTATTGTGCCACAGAAATTTCAACAGAGCGTTCGTTATGGTTCCCAACTCGCCCCGCCGCTCCTCTTACCATCATCTCTTTACTGATTTATCATATAATGCTCATTATCATGATTATATTTATCATGATGGGGATGACGATGACAACGATGATGATGATAATGATGATGTTGTTGTGCTCATTTCATCAGTTGTTTCAGGTCTCTTAGTCGACTTTTTCTGTCTCTGGCTCTGCCTCAGCCCATCATTAATCAGCTGCTGCTCCCAAACATCGTTTCTCATTTCATTCAGCCTACTCCCCTCCTCTTCCTGCACTTCTCTTCCTGGCCATGGATCGCCCCGATTGCGCCCTTCACTACGTTTGTCATTAGCTCTGTTTCATTTCGTTTCGTGCTCGACTCGGGGCACTGTGTAATTAATTATTCTCCTTTTGTATTCTACCGACGAATTTTCAGTGCTTTATGAAAAATTATATATAAATTGGAAACACTTAATCATTTCGATTTACATTTTAATTAAAATATTATATATCAAAATGAGTCCCCAATGAGTCCGGGCAATCGAGCACCAGTGTCTAACAGCTCGCTGGGGCGCGATTCAATGTTGTTTGGACAAATTATGGAAATGCATATGCGTGATTTTTTTTTGGCATCGAATATTGATGGGGGGAGAGTAAGGAGAAGGTTGACCCCAATGCCATGTAGTAATCAGTTATGTATGTATATATAACCAGAAAAGTTCTTTAGTGAATTGGTTGTACTATATAAGTATTCTTCCAGTTACAATTGTTGCAATAAAGGGTCAAGGAAGGAAATTATCCTTATGCATTGAGTGCATATACAGTGCTGGTCATGGAGTTAACACGGCTCGAAAATGTTTGTGTCAAAATGTTTTGGCTATGTGTAGTTCATTGTATTAAGATGATGCAAAGAAGATTTAGTGTACTTAGCCGTAGCAGTTTCTTTTCCATATGCATTAGAATTCAAAGTCCTCCATTTCAAACACGGCAAATATTAATTATGATGCAATAAAATTCAAAGTCCTCCAATTCATATGATTTTTCAAAATTTTCAAATTTAGCGATACTTTTAGAGAAGTTGAAGTTAAATTTAAGAAATTTAAAATTTATTATCCTAATTCGTTTTGGAGCCAATTGAAATTGTGATTATTGATTCTATTTTAAGATCGTTTGTCTTGGCATCGTTTTGCAACTAAAATATTTGGGTGTCAAGAAAATTAAAATTAAAATATGAGCACACAGAACGAGGTAACTCATTGATTAAAATATAGATTCAGTTTCGAATATGAGGTCAATGAGTAGAAAATAAGTATACAATAACATATAGTATGTAATCTATAATAAAATTGTTGTTTAATAATGTTTACTAATCGAATTATAACTAAATTTACTTATTAAATTGACTGTCAATTATATACATACATAGATATAGAACTGACATTAAGATCAAAGATTTTTTTTTTTTTATTATTTGATGTTTTATAAAAATCAAGTTCTTATGTAATGATTATTTTTTTTTTTTAGTTATTATAGAATTGATGATTAATTATTTTAGCGAACCAATTATAGTCATATAAGTAGTAAAGTTCAGATCAAATTTCAGTTTACAGCTACATATTTAAATTTATTTAATAAAAGTTGATCGACTTGGATCGACCTGTTTAAAAACTTTTAAAATTAATTGAAGTCTAAATTCAGAATTCATTAAATTTATTTTTAATTTATAGATATTATTTGTTCTTCATGTATTATTTCCATTTTGTTTACAAATAAGTTTTATGATGGTCTGTTCCATAAATAATCATATTTTCTTATATATTTGTATCCTTGAAAAGGAGGTATATTAATTTTGGTCAGAAAAAGTGTGCAACGTATAGAAGAAAATATTCATAAAGCCATGTCCATGGCTGTCCGTCCGTTTGTCTGAATCAACGCAATCTTTCAGTGACCGATCCAGAAACAAATATCGTGGGGTTGGGGGTATAATCAAAAGGTTTATAATTCATTGTTTATCGTGTTTAACTGGACGAATCACTTCAAGCACATCATCACAAATTGTTAAATTTTGTGGGTGGTCCGGGGGGTCATGATTATTCATCCAATTATCTCCTAGAACTCCAACATAGGCTCCTATTTGCTGCAGTCATTGTAAGTATATTTCGGATTTTTCCGGATCCAACACTATATAAAACCAGAAGGCCGAGCTAACTTCGGCCATGCCGAAGTTTGTATACCCTTGCAAGGTCTTGTGTTACTAGATCCCTAAAAAGAGTTATTGAAATGTAAAGACACTGGTGTAAAAATCCGTTTTTACACGCCATAGCACGGCACGCATACATATGCATGTATGTAGACATGCAGCATGCAATTTTTTCATATGTTTGTATGACAGCTATATGATATAGTCATCCGATTTTGATCAAATTTACCAAAATTATAACTTTCTATGTGAAAATGTTATTTACCAAGTTTGACGCTGATCGCTCAAGAAACAAAAAAGTTTCTAAAAGAAAAACTATTTTTGGTCCGATCGTTCATATGGGAGCTATATGATATAGTAATCCGATCTTGGTCAAATTTGGCATGGACGCTTGAATGTATTATAAACTGCCAAATGTTAAGTTTTATGATAATCGGGTGAAAAAGAAAGAAGTTATTGATCTAAAACTCATTTTTCGACCGATGGTTCCTATAGGAGCTATATGATATAGTCGTCCGATCCGGATGAATCCGAGATATACAATGCCTGCAGTATATACAAGACTTCGTGCAAAATTGCAGCTCTGTAGCTTTAGCGGTTTCGGAGGAGAAGCTGTTGATCCAGACAGACGGACAGACGGACAGACAGACAGACAGACGGACAAACGGATTTGAACTCGCCTTGTCATGCTGATCAAGAATATATATACTTTATATGGTCGGAGATGCCTCCTTCTATGCGTTGCACACTTCTGACCAAAATTAATATACCCTTTTTGCAAGGGTATAATAACTCTCGTAGGAATTATCGAACGACAGTAGAGTTTTTGATATTATTATTTACGGGAATATCATTTAATTTATCTAGTAATTGTTTATTACATGTATATTTAAATGTCAATTTTGATCAAGATCGGACTATAAAGTGTAGCTTCCATAGAATTGGTGTAATTGGTTGTAAAAACTTGTTCTTATTAAGTTCCAGACTCTCTTTTTCGGTCTAAATATACTTACCCTTCGCAGTAGGTTTTTAAAAAATGTATATAAAATGAAAAATTATTTCATTTAGTAATAATTGATACTTTCCAGTCATACCATTTTTCTCTACTATTCTCTAAGAAATGTTATCTATGCGTTTTGTTTCCTCACAATCGATTCATTTAGAGCTTTAAAGAGTTTTCTTTGAGAGAAATTGTTCTGTAATGTGAACTGTTTTGTGATCTTCGGTAATGATCTTGTATACATTTAACACGAATCCCATTATAAAATCATCAGTTAAAGCTGCAAAACGAATTGCACAAATGACTTACAGATAGAAAGCTGAAAACAAACTTCAAACTGAACAATAGAAAATGCGTTTTTTGTGCTGTCACAAGGCACAATGATTGACATGTTGTGGCAACCGGAAAGCGTAAACGATATAAGTATGAGTGATGAAGCAGCAGAAAGATGGAGTGTGGCGAAGGGGAGGATAGGGGTAGAGGAGAGGAGTAGGTGGTGGTGGTGTAGCAAAAGTCAAACGCTCACGCGCGCAACAAATTGGATTTATTTACGCCCCGTCAGCAAAGATCGATTCCGTTTCCAATTCCAATGATCATAATGATGATGAAGTCGACGATGATGATGATGATCATGCATGATGCATGAATGTTCATTGAAATTGACTTAATTCACTGAAAGCAGGAACTGAAATTGGAGCTGAAGTTGCGTTCGTATTGAGTTATGCCAAATGGCAAAAAGCGATTTGACAGTTTGAGTTCTACTTAGTTAGGAGTTAGTTGCAGGATCCTCCAGCTGCGCTCTAGTCAACCCTAATGACACTCAGTGCGATCGACAGCCCAGCATGGCTACTGAATTTCTAGAAGAGACTCCATTCAATATGTTCATACATTAATCATTAGAAGACCCCAGAAACCCCGAGACCCATGAGTTGCGACTCTCTCAGGCAGTTTTGTGTGTGTGTGTGTGTGTGTTGTTCACACATTTCAACTTGAATTAGTCGACAACGGCGATTGGATTTTTCATGAATGAATTGAAAATGAAATCAACGAACGGTTTCTGTTCAGGCCACATGCGGTCGATCGTCTGGTCGGTTCGATAATAAAGAAATCCTACAAAAAAAGCAAAAAAGCAAAAGAAAGAAGCCGACTGAGGAAAAAAAAACAAACCTCAAGAAATGCACAAAACTTGGGACCAAGACCGACCCAATCGTCTCGTCATCATTATTATTTTGTAGCGTTTCATGTTGCGTTGCGAGAAATTGAAATCAGCATGAGGCAATTCCAGAGAGTCGGCAAATATCTTTGTGTGTAATCGGCTATAAGCATAAGCCGCGGGGGTTTTTCTTTTCTCAGCCTCACGTAACCCTAGGGCTCTCGCAAGTGGTTTCATTTACCAACTTCACAATCTTGGGCCGAGGGGTTAAGAGAATTATTACTTTGGAATAGTTATTTAATCAGGAAGAACTAATATTTCGTACTCTTTGTTACATTCATGCCCTCTATGGGAGTCATAATTCTGTTCGGACACACTTCTTGGGGTTTCTTGGGGCACACACAAACAATCATCAATCTAATTCAAAAACTTCTGCCTCTGGCTGTGGTCCACAACAGAAAAAAACGAAAAAGGACCCTTTCCTGTCATGTCCTTTCCTTTTGCTTTGTGTGCCGAGACTCGGCAGCAGTTTCCTACAGTGACAGTTGGACAGGCCGAGTGACAGATTTGACCAGAAAACAATTCGTGAGGCCTTATAGTACAAGAATAAACTTGGCCTAAAGCCCGAAAGGCCCCTGACAGTGTGTCTACACTTCACTTAACTTGCACTCCCCCACCCCCCAGGGTCCCCCCCCACACTTTTCTATTCCACTATCATATTCTACTCCTACGTTTGGTGTTGCCTCTTGGATTGCGTTTTGCATTTTATCCTCGTCAACAGGATTTTTCAGCATGAGTTGTTCTCGCACACAGTAAGCCAGACCAGAGGATGGGGGATGGGGGACGGGGACTCCGACTGGGATAAAGAAGGACGGAGTCATGTCATTTTCATGTGTCCGAATTATGTAGGCGGAGGTGACTCCCAATGAACGAATGCATAGCTTGGCAAGCAGCTGTCACTCAGTTGGTCGGTCAGTCAGTCAGCCAGGAGCTTGAATATATTTTCTATACTCTATCCAATGGGTTGCATTTCACACATTTGATGTACTAAAGAGATTATATAATCCATGTTGCTTTTAAATAAAAACAATTTTTTAATGTAAAAGCTTGTGAAATATTATTTATTATAATTTCAGAAGGTACAATCAGCTATGGAATTAAAAACACAGACAGAAAAATGTTATTATTATTTAATTATTTTTTTAAAACCTCCAAAAGATACTTTTTTAAGATACTTTACTAAAAATCCACCCTTAAGATACTTTCATGTTGTTTGACTTTTGTTAAATAAATTGCGGGATAATCCCAAAATCCTTCTTCTTAAAGATAGTAGGATAATTTCGAATGCTTTACTTTTGAATACAGTCGAATTTTTCTAAAATAATTGCATACGGGATCAGATCAAATTCTTCATTATATAGAAAAGAAGATATTATAATTTAATCGAGCAAGATATGCTTTTTAAATTGATTCATTATACGACGAACTTCATTATATGGTAGTTTACTATATGGAAGTATGGAAGATTGTAATACTTTATTCAGATATTTCATTAGGAAACTTCTGAAAAATATTCCCACAATTTTTTTTCCTTCTAGAAGATCTTTGTAAGATACTTTTTTTGTAAGATACTTTCATTCCATATATTTTTTGGTGAGAAGAAATACGTCGATAAGAGTTTAGAAAGTAGAAATTTTATTAAATTAATTATTGTTACTCATACATCAATATTGAGTATATTGAATTTTAAAGAAATTGGTTAAGCAATTTTAAAGAAATTTAATGTATAAAGTTAATTTAGCAACTAGTTAATATCGAATCGTACTGTGGCAATAATTCTTTTTCAAAAAAATATTAATCAATTTACTTTAGGTATAAATCACCGAATTGTGTCTTGAAATTTTGAGGGTTTAAGTGGCTTTCTGTTCGTCATAGAGGGAGTTTAAGTAAGAAATAAGTTATTTTTTGTACAAAACGTACTATTAGAAATCTTAATCTTCGACCGAAATTATATAAATATTCTCCTATATATATACGTTAATAATAATAACTGTATTACGTCATAGAATTGATACATCCATAAATGATCCGAATCATATGGGAGAGGAGAGTCGCAAAATATATAACTTTTTAATAAAAAGGAATCTTAATTTTGATGATAAAAATTTTAAAGCTTTCGCAATTATAATCCAAATTTGTTTTAAATTTTTCAAACCCAGTCAAAAACATATAGAAATTTAGAAAATCAACTGAAAGCATCACTGAAAGCATCAGTCTCTGCTAGTTATGAAAAGGGCATTTAAAATTCGACCATTTATTTTGTGTCTGGGATAACCCACTCCCACTCCATCTGTTAGTATCTGCAATACGGATATTCGGTTCGGATAGTCTTTCTAGCTGATGAAACTCATTCGAGTGCACTTGTCATGAGCAGGCGTCATCATCCATTTCTAGTTGTTGTTGTCTTTGCTGTTGTTGTTGTTTCTGTTGTCATTGTTGCGGTCGAGAATTTTCCATGTCCGAAGAGGAACTTTCCTGCTTTTCAGCTGTCATCTCTCTATGCTGATTCAAAATGCAATTACAATGGGCCCCGAACTGCCAGGTAATTAATTTCCCACAACCATTCGGCAGCGGCTTACATATATTTTTATTGTATATGTAGGAACCCAAAATACAACAGGTTAACACAGGCAATTAATTGGCTTATGGCCGAGCCCAATAAAATATTGATAAATGCCTCAAAGCCCACGAAATTCATGAAAGAAGTGAAAAATAAATAATAACGAAAAGCATTTTCCATAAGCAATTTATGCGTTAATATTTACAAATAAATAAAGCGAACATTAAGGCAGCAAAAGGAGAAGGGGGGGCAGCAAGAGGGTGGGGCAATGACATGTCTAGGCCATTTCGTGGGCAATTTATAAAACTCGAGAATCGTTTTGGCAAAGCATGAGGAGAGAAAAGCCAAATGCAAATAAAACAAAAATTTGATTAATGAGCGCGACTGAAAATTAAACAACAACAACAACGGCAAGGGCCAAATGCGACAGGGGAAGGGGGGACTAGGAAGGGGGTGCTTACAGGAAAGGACAGAGGGGGAGTTCGTATGGTGGCAGGAGACTAAGTGCTGGCCATGACTCAAACGTTCAAATGTTCGCTTTTTCTTCCCATCTTGTTTTTGTTCTTTTTTTTTTTTGAATGAAACTATAAGAATTGCAAATTTTTGACCAGGCGTTACCTCTTAATAAGGAGGGGTATACCAGACTAGTAGGTAGCAGGTGACAACTACTTTGAAAATCTGTTTAATTTGGTACCATTCCAAAGTGATATTCGGTATTCAATGCAAAGAAAACAATATATCGATTCTTCTTTTGTTATTTAAGCTAGCAAAAAAAATTCCACCAATATTTATGAAAATGATAAAATAATTATACAGTTAAAGAATTTAACACAGGAGCACCAACAATGAGTATAACAAGAATTGGCATGGAAATTGCGATGAAATGTATTTGGGAGAACATCATAAGAACAAGAACAAAATACCAGATTAAACTTGACGATGTTTTAGGTACCATAACTCATATAAAATAAAGATGAACCGAACCCGAAATTATTTCTAAATGGAGTTTAAATCTGAAAATCGGTGATTCCAAGAATATCTAAGTTTACGTTGTACTCGTTCATCAATTCTAACAGAGAATTTCGATATTACTATTGTCGTATACATTAAAGGGGTGCATAAATACCAAAAATATCAAATTCGAATGAGCAATTTTCAAAATGAATTAAATAAATTAAAGGAGAAGAGGAACTAAGTAGTTTGAATGAATAAGTCAGCTAATTTAAGATTCAATCGCACAACATTCAAATGAAACAAAAACGAATTGAATGAATGTGAATGCCATTGATTGAGATGTTATGTTTCGAAAGCATTCGAATGCCCATTCGAAAATGAAGACAAACGAAAGTCAATGTGAAATGTTTCCCTATTTATTCTCCTATTTATACAATACATCTTACACCGATAGGCGAAGTAACATTTATGCTTGACTAGTTTAGATGTGTTTTCCGACAACTTGAAGGTAGGAGATCACATCTTACAGGCTTCTATCCCTATTCGAAATGATCGAGTAACTCAAATGTTATCCTCTTTATTGAATTATTCATTGGCTTTACTTTTTTATTTATTCTTATTCCTTCCCATATTCATTTACATTTAATTTATTGTGTGCTTGACATTTATTCAATTTAACTCAATTCGAATGTATTCATTTTCAAGTTTGCAAATGTCTAATATGCCTACTATAAATGACAACCAAAATTTCGATACTACTGTAATTTAAAACAAATTTCAAATTATCCAGTTTGTGACAATATTTTGTGGGTAAAATGAAACCCAAAAAAAATTGGATACAGGAAACTTTCAGGACAAAATTCCAAGAAAAGTTTATCTGAATACTTAGCCATTATTTAAAAATGTTAATTCTGATTTTCATTATTCGGAGGTTTCAGACTGTGCAATTTTGAAAGATTTTCTCTTCGTGCTATGGGTCTTTATGCTCTACTTTTATACCTATTTTAAAAGAGAAAACTACCGATAACCAAGCATAATCGAAATACAAAAGTTTAAGGACCACATCGCTACCCGAAATCATGTGCACAAAAGATCATTCTGCAGACAAATAATAACTCAGTCGAGAACTACTTGAAGTGCCTTGGTTTTGCCATTAAGTGCTCTCTGAGGAATCTTCCAGGTTGGAAGAAAAAATGTATTTTTTTTGCTCCACATTTACTATTGAAATACATAATACATTAACCGATAGAGAATCGTGTAGAAAATGCCCTATGCAATTTTGTGTCTCTGTTCGTTGATTTCAAGTGATTGCTACAGGGTATTCCCAGCTGCATTCATTCAACTCAAATGGTCTTTTGCTTTGTGTTCCTCTTGTGTTGGTGCTTTGTTTTAACGGCTGTCATTCGTTTGGTATATTTTTCTTCTTGGGGTTTTTTTTTTTTTTGCTGTTGTTCTCGACATTTGTTAAATATTTGCGAGGGCATAACTCATTTTGTAATTTAAGTACTTGCACGAGTTGGTCGTTGGTTGCGGATCTCACGTACGCTCTCCGCCGGCTCTTGGGATGGAGACGAGACCTGCCTGCACACTTACAATCAGACGCACAGGAAGTGCTCCGAGGGCAGATGCAGGCAGCGGAGCTCAATGCGGCTAGTGCAGCAAGTGTTTCAGCTGCTGATGATGTTGCCGCTGTTGTTGTTGTTGCTGTTGTTGCTGGTGTTGTTGCTGCGGGGTTTTGCTTTTAGGAATTAAGCGTGTAAAATACGAGCGCATAAATCTATTTGCTACGCATATAAACAACCAAGCCAAGCCAAAAAGGTGGGGAACGACACAAGACGGACGAGCGGACGGACGGACGGACGGTTGGACGGATGGACGTATGTATGTACTCCGGACCCGAGAGCATTTGCGTGTGCAATCACGCCATTCGCCATTTGCCATTCGGCAGAGAAATGTAATTAGGCCTGCCGCCATGTGGAACGCTGCTTGTGCCCCAAGGGTTGAAGGAGGGCTACATGAAGAGCGACTAAAGCCTCCTCCAGTTTCAGCTACTCCGCCTCCTTCTTCTCCTCCTCCTACTTCTTCTTCTTCAGTTGGAACAGATGGCTTCTAGTTGACCGCACACACAGTTTTGTGAAATTACTGAGAGTGTGTGGTTGTGTGTGTGTGTGGACTGCAATTTTAGGCTAAATGATAACGGGTCACGAATGCTGGCTCCTGCTTTTGCCCCTCTGTTGCATCTCATTCCACATAATGACAATATTATACGCCAACTCGCCAGGTGAACGCCTCTAAAAATTCATTGAATTATGGAATCGCGCGAACACCGCAACGGACATGAACCGCAAAGCAATTGCCTTTTCCAGTTCATTTGGCCATAAAGCAAAAACATTAAAAGCTTTTTCTACAAAGCATTCAAAAGAGTTCCAACGAATACGAGATACTCTGCCACTAAATAAACAAAAGTAAGCAAAAAAGGAAATCGGAAATCGGAAATGAACAAACATCATGAGTTAATAACAACCAATTCGGGGAGGCCAAATAATTCTTCCAATACTTTGTTTTAATAATTTACTTTATTATAAAAAAAAAACGAGACCACTAATGGACGTAGAATTTTAAGGATTTAATGGAATGGAATGGGATGAATTGTCAAATACATTTCCCTCTATAAATTCAAAATATCCTCAAAAATCCCACTTAAATTTTTTTTTCTTTTTGAATATACAGTAGAGGTCGGTTATAACGAAACACACAGAGAGACTTGGTTGGTTTTCATACAATACTATACAATACAATTTAATATCGGCTATAACGAATATCGGTTATAACGATGCTATATGGCCGGTCCGTTGAGTATCGTTATAACCGACCTCTATTGTATATGAAAAATTATTATTCCTATTTTTATATTAGATAGAATAAAGGAAGTTCAAACGGGAAATACTCTGTATCAAGTAGGAATGTTATTTAAATTTTGTTTTTATTTTCACAGAAACAGGCTGGCACCACCTAGATGCAATTTTTATCAGTTTGGTTTTCGATTTCCAATTTCAACATATTTAACTACTATAATACGTAGAAAACTTTTATACGATTTTGAGAAAAATAATATTTAGCATTTGTTAAGATAAAGCTGTTAAGAAAAACAAAACAATTTTATAAAATTGTAAACCGATTATCTAGGATTCTTTGAAAATATTAAAATATAGAGCATTGTATTAAGATAGTTTTAAACTAACTCACATACAAAAATAATATGCAAAAAGTTAGTAAAAAAGGTGTAGAAAATCTCCAAAATTTTTGTTGAATATTTTATTTTTGTTGTTCACTTTTGTGATAATTTGTGTTTATATGTTGGGCGGGCTTTAGGTCAATTATTAAGTTTTTTATAAAACGAAACAACAGATAAATATAAATAATAATATAAATCACACTTCGACTGAGATGTAGAATCCTTAGTAGGGAATACGTGGATAATGTTGTGCTTTGATTTGAAGTTTTAACTTTTTTTGGAATGGACAGATTAAAAATTGTTTCGATTTCGAAAAAATATGATGAAAGAACAGCGAAAAAGGGACACTTACAATTTCTGTATTTTCAATTCAAAGATTGTTACCAATTAAGTGAAAATCAGCCAATCAATATTGAATTTTATCTTGGATATTTTTGAGGGTTTCTTTAACAATTTCAAACCAAGATTATAATCGCTCCTCCATCGCTGTGCCCTTTAAACCCAAAAGGCAGAAGTGCCCAGTGAACTCACCGAAATGTGCACTGTAAGTAAAACGTTGCAACAATCAATCCAAAAAAAAAAAAAAAAACAAAGAGTGCAACAGAAACGCAAAAAAGGAAAAAAAAAAAGCAGACGTAGAGTGAAGGAGATAAAGAATAATGACCACTTTGCCATCTCGTGGCAAATAACCATTCATCAAATTGTCCAAATTACAGACATTTCACAATGACGCGCGGGGAGATGGGGTCCCCCCCCCCCCCCCCCCCCCCCCACTCTCTCTGTTGCCTCTTCCGATTCGGACTTTGCCGCCTGCCAAGCCGCCTGAATGACGGCGACGTCGACGCCAGCGACGGCGGCAACGATGACTGCAATTCGTTTACACCAATTTTATGGTAACAAGCTTCTCTTACCTCTTTTTTTTTTTATTTTGGCTAACTGGACATGCCCCATGGCAGCTGCTGGCAAATGAGTTGCAGTTGGAGTTAGTTTTTGTTTTTTTTTGACAAAATTGCCGGCTGCATTTTTTGCATTTTCTTTGCAATGGAAAGTTGTTTGTTTGGGGGGGTGGGTGGGGGTAGATCTTTTGGCCTAAAAATATGCAACATCTGTGAGGGAAGTCTTTCACTTGCTGCTGACATTCAATTTCATGGCTGACCGCTAACAACGGCAACGAGAACGGGTAACTGCAATTTGGAGACATTAAGTTCTGACATTGAATAATCACCGCAAAAGGCGTTGACGAGAGACACTCGCACACACACACACACTCTATCTCTTCCTCCGATTTTGTTGATAATGCTCATTCATAAAATCGCGTAAATTTCATTCAGCCTATCATAAATTTTAACTCACCCATCATCAGAGCGAAGGTCTGCTCGTATATGTAGATGAAATTTTCATAAGGGAAGCGGCGTCATCAGTTTGAGCTGATTGTGTTGGGTTATGCCCAGGGTGGGGAGGGGTTGGGGGCTCTTATTTTGATTTATTTGATACAGACACGACAGTTAATTTGATATTTTGATTAACTGCAGGCAACAATATGCCATGTTTTTGGGGTCTTTCTCTCTCTCTCTCTCTCTCTCTCTCTCTGTCTTATTCAAGGAGATATCCAATCAGGGGTCAGCTGTTGCCTCTTCCCCACTGAATAATAATAATAATAATGCAAATCCCTTATACTATATTTGTTTGCTCTCACTTTCGGGCCACGGCTCACTCACTCTTCCATCGTTTGCATGGTTTCCACATAATTTTATAATTCTTATTCAGTTTGCGAAAATGCGAAAATAATTGCAGTGCAGTTAATTTATTATGTCGCTGCCAAGACATGAATGAGTGTGAGATGTGTTATCCCCCCGGACTTGCCCCGCCCAACCTGCCACTCTCTGCTCCGCAATCGCCTCTCGACGAAACTTGTTGAAGGAGCCCAACGCAGGCCAATGAGCCGTTCAGGCACATTGGGGCGAAAAGTGGAGCAACTACTGGACACAGGATGTATGAAAGATTTAAAAATAATATCCAAACCTTTTCCGAAAAAGGTGGAGATGTTTTAACCTTAACTAATTCTACTTATTGGACAGATCTGTTTTTTTTTTATTCCTTCGCAGAAGGTACATACAATAAAATTGGTCAGTGTCTGTCTGTTTCTATGCAAACTAGTCTCTCAAATTTTAAGTTTTTAGAGTGAAACTTTATATTTGAGTTTCTTGTTAATGTACACAGATTATTCATCGGAATAAGTCCCATCGGACAACTATAACATATAGAAATTTTCAAAAATCAATAAAATATGTCAACTTTGACATATTCAAACAGTTTTATCTCTTTAAATATTAATTTTGTTTCATTTAAGTGCTTCTTTGAGGTCGTTATGATATTTTTTTGTGTTAATTATGTGGATTATATTTACTCTTTATGTAAGGATAATCTCATCTTAAATATCTTTTTAAAAATATATATTTATTATAAATATAATATCTCTCTTCATAGTGAAAATTACCATTGGAAGTTTAGCAATAGTTGAAGTTTTAATTAAAATACTGTTAGCACAAATGAAAAATCTTAACTAAATTTAAGATAAATGATTAATGAACTAAAAAAATTTAGAGAACTACAAATATATGATTTTTATCAATTTTCTTTCTACATAAATTGTATAACATATTTTCGTACATATTTTCATACTTCTTGGATTTCAAATTATTGAAATTAATTCTGACTTCATTAGTGCAAAAATATTTACTTAGTTCTTGGGATATAAATTTATTCTTGTCATGAAATAAATGTCATTCTGTGTTCTTTGATTTTATATAATGATTTTTCATTTGACTTTGCTTGCTCTAAATTTCAATTCATGACACTCAAAGATAAACCATACCTTATTGTTGCATACTTATGGGGGCTCAAGAAGCATATTGCAGGGGATTTAACTTAATCATCAATAGAGAAAAAATTTGTTAAATTTGAACTTTTTGTGGAATGGAAAATACATATGCCAAGACCAATTTAATGGTTCCCTAATTAACTGACAAATATCTATGTGGGACTGAGTATTGTATCAGGTAGAAATAAATATAAATAGTATTTATTTATTTCACATTGTTTGGATATGTCAATAAGTTTATTTAGTTTTGGATTAGTTATTTCATTTAGTTTGGATATTTCATTAAGTTTATTTAGTTTTGGATTAGTTTTAGTTTTGATTAAGATTTAGTTCATAAACAAATTGGATTAAGTTGTTCTCTTTGGCGTTTTCTTAATGCCCGTGGATCGTTTCTGCCACATAACGTTCAGCCGATTGTGCAAGGTTTTCCATTCGGCACTCCCACAAACCTATATAAATTTGCCACGTTTTCTGTATAGTTGCAACCACTGTGCTAACTTATGGAGCTCTGCTTGGTCTGCTGTTGCGCCTGCTGCCAACGCACAACTGTTTATTGTGAAAATTGATTTATTATCGCGATGGCCGGGTTTCGTACGTTTTTTTCTCTCTCTTGCTCTGTATATATTTTTATGATGCCTCCCCAAACGACTCGCAGACAAGGCCAATTCGTCTCCCCCTTGGCGGAATCCATACCCCCCATCCCCCCAACTCATTGTGTCATATAAAATTGGAGTGGCTGCATGCAGCAGCGTCATCAACATTTATTCTCGTTGCTGTTGTTGCATATTTGCATCGATTAAAATAAGAATTTTACATGCGATTCGTGTTGTCGTCGCCTGGCTTTGTCTGTGTACAGGGAGACCCCTTTTATTTTTTTTTGGTGAGCACACACACGGCTTAATAAATTTATAAAAAGCAGCGCCAAAACGAGGGGAGAATTGTGGAGAAGGAGGAGAAGCAGGCAGGGGGCAGGAGGCAGCGGCGGGTTGCAATACTGCTTAAAAAATGCATGCATGCATGAATTTTAACGAATTGCTGATGAAAATGTCGCATCATAAATTATTTCATATTTAGGGCTCTGTCTCCCTCTCCTCCCGCTCCTCCTGTTGTAGATGGCACATCGAACTAGTAGAGAGATAGAGATGGAAAGCTCTACTCTGCCGCCGATCCGCGTGAGATAAATTGCATTGGCCCACCGGGCCTCGACTCGGATCGACTCGACAATCGCCTTTTTCGCCTGTGTGTGCATGCATAAATTAAATTTATATTTTACTTTCGAGTTATGCGTCTGGGTAATTATTTTATCTTTCGGCCTCTGGAAACACTCTCACACATCAGGGATGTGGATGCGGATGGGGATGGGGATAAAGAACAGAGACAGAGTCAGAGGCAAGTGGCAAGTGGCGTTGGCTAGTGTAGTGCTGCACTGTGGTGAGGCAAAGAGGCGGACTCCCTCGACCTGCAGTTGAGCTACGTGGCCATGCATGGCATGTAAAGGTTAATTGGCATTTTCTTTTATACATTTTTGGCTTAATTGCCACTGAGTGCGGCGGTGCACCACCATCATGAACATGCGCCATGCACCAAGCACCATGCACCATGCGCCATGCACCACAGGAACTGAAAGAGGCGGAGAGAATCAAATTGAGGTTGTCAGCCTGATTGATTGATTGATTGACTGAGTGCATGCAAAGTGCACAAGGGTTGCAACTCGAATGAAATTATCAAAGATTAGTCTTATCACAACTCCATCAAAATGCGAGTTCAGTTTGGTTAAAACACTTTGCTATTATCTTTTAAAACTAGGATTATTGCCACAGTTGATTAGTTATTCATTACGTTATTAATACAGTGCTTATCACATTTATAGCCCACTCAGCAGTTTGAGTTATATTTTATATTTTTTTATATTTACTTATTTTTAAAAATTCAAATATTGAACTATTTTTTTTTTTTTTTTGAATATTTTGAAAGAAAATGTTTTTTGGGAAAAGTTTCCAGCCAATAATAACTTCTTTAAAAATTATGTTATTTTTGTACGGATAATTGTTTATTGTAGATAAATATATTACGGATCAAAAGTAATGTCAAAAAAATTTTCGATTTAGTGCAAATATTTTTATTTTTTTTAGGATAGTGTAAACCTGTCCTATTCGATGTCTGGTCGGTTTTGCTCCATATTAAGGAATTTCATTACAAATTTTCAAAATTGCAACACATTGCACATTGCAATGTGTTTGTTTCGTTTAAAAGTGGATTATAAATATATGGAAATCCTACCAATTAAGTACTCCGGATAGTGCTGGAAAAATTGAGTTATATTTAAGTCAAGAGAAGATGGAATTTTTCGATTTCATACGATGAAAGTATAATGCTTGTTTTTTTTTTTAAATCTTTTGTTGACTAAAATGACCAATGTCAAGAGCATTTTGCCGAACACAAACAAACAGAAGGAGGTTAAAGAGAATTCCAGCGTGAATTCCAGGGGTTTCCCCACAAGAAACAAAAAATAATTAAATATTTCTTATTTAAAAATGTATACATATCATCAAATCAATTTACAAACAAATGTTTCTTAGTTTTACAAAGGTTTAGCAATGGCTTAGTAATCCGTTAGAATATATTATGCAATGTTGTTTGCATAACTTTTACATTTTCTTTCATAAGTTTTGTTTGCTATCCCGGATAATAGAGACAAGGGAACAAACTCATTTTGATGCTGGATAATAGGCGGATGTCTCTGATGGGAGTCCGGATAATCGGGGATCAAGTAAAGGAAGAGAGAATTATGAAATGATCACACGGCGATTGTAATGAGAGAATACTCGAAAAGGTCCATGCCTTATAACGAGTTAAACACGTCGCACTTCGTTAACTCAGCTACTCCCATTCTTTTTATCCGCTCTTTTTCGTTAACCTTCATGAGCGAGACCGCATCCTTCACCATTTTACAATAAAATATAAAGAAATAATTAAGACTAATTACATTGCTACAATAGTTAGTAGGACAGTGAGTCAGAGACAGCGGGATATAGATTCTAGCGTCAATTCAATCCTAAATCTTCAATCCCTAAGACACTTTAACAATCGCACTCACAATTTAATAACCATTTCTGGAAAGTCATCTACACAATTTTAAAGCCAAGAAAAAATGTAATTAAATGGTCAATTGTGACATCGATTAGCTCCTAAAAACTATTCAAAACTTTCTTTTAACTTCTTGAGTTGCATTCAATAACATTTGAGTAACTTTTTGGTGACGATCTTTATATTATATACAAATTCTTCTTCTCCCTTCTCAACCTAATTAGGCGGAAAGTTAATTTCTTATCGAGACTTTTGCTTAACTAAGTGCCCTGCATTTGAATCAGTGAACTGAAACCCAATGAAATTTGCATTTTCCCTCGATGATTCCTGCTCTTGGTAACCCAGTTAAATTTACAACTTGCCTTTAACAATGAGATTTTATGATCTTTTACGCTTCACAAATTTTGTTTCTACTTAGTGAAAAACAACATACATATCAAATACCAACAACACATTTGCAGTCAGCGACAGTCGCCAATGCACAACTTGTCTTGAAACTGATGACCGTGACCAGCAAGATGGAGAGGAGGGTGGGAGGGAGGTTAGGAAGAGGAGATAGAGTCTCCTCTGGGGAAGAGAGGGGGAAAATCAAGTGCAACAACGGCAGGCGTCAACTATGGCGCGCCAGAATTGGCATTAATGAGCAGACAAACAGCAACAACAACATTGGCAGCAACAGGCCACTTAGCAGCAGCAGCAGCAGCAACGGCAGCAACGAGAGAAAGAGCCCCCAAAGCAGTGCAGAAAATGCGTCGATCAAATTAACAATTTAATTTCTAAGAAAACTAATTAAAAATCACGCAGCGCGCCAAGCAGAAGACTTCAAGTTGAAGGAGCGTTGAGCTGTCTAAGCAAAAGACTTGACTTGACTCGCTTCCATGTCCATGTCTTCGTCTGTGTGTGTGTGTGTGTGTGTGTGTGTGTGTGTCTGTGTCTGGGCTGAGTGCCTGCAACATGCGTCAAGCATTCGCAATTAGCGGAGCGCTGCAGCCATCAAGTTCAGGCCATTAAAACGCTGGCAAACAACAGCAACAATTCTGCTGCACACTTGATTTTCCAATCAGAACTGAGAGCAGAAGTGGCCGGAGTAAGAGCAGAGGATTCTCCTCATTCCCTTAGCCCCCTCTACTAGTCAAACTCACCCCCTTTCCGGAGCCCCCCCTTTCATTGTTGTTGCCAAGTTGGCTAGTCAGCAACGTCAGCAACATTTGTGGCAGCGGCTTTAAAAACGATGTAACAACAACAGCTAGAATTATGTTAAGACATATAGCAAGTTTGTTGAAACGAATACCAAATGCTCTACAAAGTAAAGATCATAGTGAGATTTCTTGAGGTTTTTGTTTCAGTTTTTTATATTATTATATTTATATCAAGTATATCGCAATAGAAATAAATTATAAAGCAATAAAGAATTGAAAATACTGCAAAGTAAGCCAAGATAAGTGTGAAATACCGACAAAATAAAAAGATAAATAAATAAACAAATGTAAACTATATCAAAATAACAAATGAATTTAACTTCTGAAAACTTTTACCCCAAAAAGTCGTATAAGAAATAAAAAAAAAAATCACAAAAAATCTAGAAACTATCTGATAAATCTTATTGTCGAAAAAAGTAAAAATAAATAATACAATAAATATAAATGAGGATTAAAAACACTACAAAAAGAAGATGAATTCGGAGCTCTTAAAGTTCTCTTAATGTTTCAGTGTCTTTCCTGAAAAATATTTCAATCCTTTGAAGTTTTGGCTGCTTGGCGTATTAAGTTCTTTCAGTTTTTCGATTATATAACATATTGACTTGAAGTTATCAGAGGTGGTAAATAATGATTGTTTCGTTTTTTTTTTTTAAATCAAAAAAATCACTTTTAGTTACACCAGGAGAACGAGAAATATACCAATATAATCGTTTATACATAAACTATGCATTTGCACTATGATTTTCCAATTTGCGGTATTGCTTGATTTTAGTTTTTCGATTAAAAATAAATACTGAAGATGACTTTTTTTTTGTTTTTTTTTGCTAATTGCGTTATTTGGTCTGTCTATGATAAAGGCAAAAAACCATCTTAAATTTTATATTGAGCAAAAGAATAAAACTCAAGGAATAGTAATTATTTTTTTAAATTAATTTTTTCACTCAAAAAATAATTTGTATTTTCTAAGTTTTTGTTCTTTCACTCAATATTAATCACTATTATGAGAGCAAATCAATAAAAATTCAAAATAGTTATTATTTTACAATTTTTAAACTAAAAACTCATTATGATTATCTGGTAGTAATAGTAATATGTATTTGAATTCATTTCAAGAAGCTTTTTAAGGCATACTGAAATGATGATTCTACTTTCGATATAATTCATATTTTATTTATGTTTCATACATACTCTCTTAGTGCATTCTCACCTCTTCAGATCTGCAATTAATGATCTTAAAGAATGATTTCCTAGCTGCAATTTTTTGCATATTCATTCTGAATAACTCTATTGAAATCGCAGTCGATAGATTTGGTTCAATCTCGAAATTGCCTGATTTTTGGTTAGGGTAAAACATCAACAATGCTCAACGTGCAACTTGCAACGTTTCAGCGTGCAACTTGCAACTTACAATTGCTGTCTGCCAGCGGCTGATGGATGGATTGCCTGTTTGACTGGCCTGACTTGGCCCGTAGCCTTGTCTCGACTCGACTCGACTTGACTTGACGTTGCCTCGCCTTTCCGCGATGCCACACATGCTAAACTATCTACACCGCAGTTAGACTCACTCCCCCCGCCCCCTTCCTACCGCTCCACTCACCACGCCCCTTGTTTGTTCGCGCTCGTGTGCGCCTTGTCAAGAGATAGAGAAAGGGGCAGATGGGGGGGGGACCAACGAATGGAGATCGTTGCCGGTTCTGTGGTACGTCGTCAACGTTGACTGCTAATAGACGCTCACGCTCACGACTTTATGCCACACATCACTCCATCGTCGAAAGGAATGGGTTGCAGCGAGAAGGGGGGAGGTGGAAGGTGGACCCTGTTGCTGATGTTGCATATAATTAATTTATTATGTTGTTGCCGCTTGCAGCCTTTGGCCATATTTTGCCCATGTTGCCATTCCTCTTGCCATGCCCCTTCCATGTTTATGACGCATTTATGGCTGCATTTATAATGTTTACCAAGTCAAGGAGTTGCCTTGCCATATGCCTCATGCCTCTCGTCGTTTGCCACCAGCCTCTTGCCTCTTTCCCTGTCATGTTATTAGTTTTGCATTTGAAGCCGCAAAACAGGAAATTATCTCAAATCGAAGAAGAAGCTACATAAAGATGAAGATGAGCACGAAGACACCACAACGAAGAGGCCAGCAAGTGGGCAGCACCGTTTCGGATGATGAGTTGATTTCGCCAACTTGTTCCCCGATGGCTAAATGGCCAATTTGTATATGATTAGGAGAATTTGCAAGACCCTAAAATAACAAAATTGACAAATTATGCAAATACATTGAGGAGAAATTTTCAAGCTTAATCCAACAATTTCTAAAATCAATTTATCATTTTTACATTCAAAATTTCACATTTAATTAAAGTCCTTCTATGATTGTTCGATCTGGATTTTTAATAAAGGTTTTTGAGAAATATTTATGCAAAGAAAATTGAATACTTTTGCCATTAAAAGCCTACATCCTGTCGCTTGGGACTCGAAATGTTCAATCCTTTAGTCGTTTTTAGTTATGTTTAATTCGCTTAGCTCAAAAAGAAACAAATATATGCCAAATTAAGTAAGTCCCTCGTGATCTTCAATTGAAAAGTATGAGAAATCTTTATTTATATACAAAAGGTATACATATTTATCTTGATTGTATCTTGAATTCATAAGTATCAGATAACTATATCATTGAAACCATTGTTCGACACTCTATAGTTTTAGGTCAAAAATTTCATTGTTCATATCAGCTATGATTTGTGAGTTTTTTTTATATATTTTAAATACCCGTCAACCATTTCATCAGAATGGGACTACAATATCATAAAACTCACATAGGAACAATCGGTTAAAAAAATAATTCTGTCCAAAATTAGTTTAGTTTAATTGGAATTAGTTTTTTTTCTTAAGCAATTATAATCAACTAATTTCAATTCCATACTTGCTTTATTTCCAATAATATATCACTTTTATTAAAGCTAATGATGAAGTAATGTTAAAAATGTTTAAGCTTAAGCTTTCCAGCTGTGACATAGAAATTGATTAAATTAAGAACGGAAAGGAAGAGAAAGCAACTAAAAGTTTTACATAATTATTTAAATTTAAATTTTAAATTTTTATTATTTTGAAAAATTTGATCAAAATCGGATGAGTTTATCTTTCAGATGTCATAAAAACATGAAATAAAATTGCATTGAAGCATTATAGGCCTTTCAAGTATTACGTACGGGGGTGGGGGGAACCTGGGAGTTCCAACGACGCTTTACCTATCATTTTTGAAGCGAAAATTCTTTAGAATCATTGTGAATTGAAATTGCATGAAACGAAAATGAGAACGAAAGCAATAATAGTTCGTATTTTCAGAGGAAAATTGTCACTTGCGTGTATTGTAGGGGGAAAATCCACAAAAATTCCCTTATTCCAGCAAACATTTTTGTGTCTTTCTTCCTTTCAACCTTTAGGTAAATATATATTTCGCCACTGTCGAAATTAGCCTGGCCTTGTGGTCTTACCTATGTTAAGCTATGTTAAGTATCTTAATAGTGAACTTTTCTTCTAAAAAGATGAAAACAATAAATTAAATGTTTTTGCAATCGATGTGCATTTCTTTATATATCCATTTAAAATTCCTGGAAAACAATCCACCACCCAATGCAGAAGGTCCCCCAATATTAGCGTTAAATTGTGCACTTTATTTAGCCTGGCCTTTGCGACAGCCGCATGCTGTCAGCCCCTTCACCTGTCTCACTTTTGCCACCCATCAACCGTCAACCATCCACCATCAACCATCAACCGTTCGGCCAACAGACATCACACATTTTAGCTGGCTGTCCTCGCCCTGCCGTGCAGTTAGCAGGGGCCCAGCCGACTGCAGTTTCAATCAATCAAAGGTGAGGCCAAAACGGATATGGACATGGCACTTGAACAAAGGGCCAGGCCGGTGGAGCAACACCTCGACGTCTCATGTCGAATAAGGTGCGAGAAGGGCGTGTCAAAGCGAACACAAAGCAAACACAATTTCAACTTCAACTACAGGTGAAAGGCAATTTAATTGAGGTACCCTGGACCCTTGGCTCGAATTACCAGTTGTTTGTGTAAGTGTGTGTGTCTGTGTGTGAGTGTGTGTGGATTATTTTTAAGCAGGCCTTTGCAGAATTGTGATTTTTCTTCTCTTTGCTTTTTTTTTTTTGCACACTCAATTTATCATTTCAAAATGTGAAACGCACAAAAATGCAACCGCATTTGGTAGACATTAATCATACGACATGTTGACAGCTGTCAGCCCGATGGTCGTTGTTTGTTTTCATTGTTGCTGCCTTTGTTGTTATTGTTGTTATTTCTGCTGCTGCTGCTGATGTTGATTGCTGCTGAAATCACAAATTGCCAGCTCAGCTGCCGAGCAACATTTTAATCCACTTTCAAGTATCAAGACAAAAAGGGGGACCGACTGCCGCCTAGCTGCCCGGCTGTTGATGAATGCGAATAAATTGCAAGTGTCATGGATTTCATCGAGTCGGCGTAAAATATGAATTCGAGTTGAAATCCAAAGACAATGTTGAGATTGATTTGTGTAATCAAAGCAACGAAGTCAATATACTCTTCTCTTCTTAATAATTTTATTCAATAAAAAAGTTAGCTCTTGCATAAACACATTCGCTGAAATTTTGAAAAATGTGCGTAGACGAAAGTATCTACAATAAAATATATATTACCTAAATGTATATAATATAAATATATAAGTTAAATAACTAGCCTCTTTAATTTGTTTACCTAATTCCGTTCAGAAGAGAATAACGAATTTCATATATCGAATTGAATGTCTTACATATAAAACTTCCAATTAGTTAACTTACTTTTTGGGGTAAAATTGGGCTTTTATTGGTATCTAGTATCCTCTGGATTGTATTACTTTTATTGGATGTCAATCATAGCCACAAGGAAAGCTCTAATAAGACAAACTCTAGAATATTTGCCATTGATAAGTTGTGTTTTTTTGATTACGCTTTTTATTTATATTAATTACGTTTTTAATTTGTTTATCTTGTTAGTTGTTTAGTCTTAATATATGTATAAACATAATTTATAATTGATAGACATGCCTAATTATGTTTTTTAAAAGGAATTCTTATTCGAAATTCTTTTATTGAAATTTTAAATCTTTTCCAAAAACAATTCAAATTTATTCTTAATGTTATATTTGGTTGGCTCGGTGAGCGAAATAACAGAGACTCAAATATACTTTTAAAT